>JAVKLA010000008.1:32994687-33028735 GCA_034782735.1 Sagittarius serpentarius
GGCGGCCGCCGCCGCCGCCGCCGCCGCCGCCGCCGCCGCCTCACACACCGCCCGCGCCCGGGCCCTGCCCGCAGGGAGGGGCGGCCGGCGCCGCCCCCGGAGGAGACCCGCCGCCGCGGAGGAGGGCGGAGGCGGAGGCCGAGGAGGAAGGAGGGGAAGGGGAGGGCAGGGGAGGGGGAGGCGGCGGCAACGGCTACAGCGACGGCAGGGCCGCGCCCGCCCCTCAGGGGGCGCTGCCAGCTCGAGCAGCCGCCCCACCCCTGGCCGGCCCGGCCACGCCCCGCTGGCCTCTCCCTCGCGCTCCTAGCCCCGCCCTTTTCCCCTCCCCTCCGTCTATCTCCCGCGGAAACCAATGAGAGGGAGACAATGCCCGGCTGGTCCCGCCCCCGCCCGGCCGCGAGCCGCCCCTTTGGGCGCAAGGGCGTCGCGGCGTTGTCCAAGATGGTGGCGGGAGCGTTGTGTCTGTGTGGGCTCATCAGGTACCGGGGCGGGCGGGGGGGCGGCGGCGGCGCCAGCGCCAGCGCGTCCTGGCAGCGGAGGGAGAGAGTGAGGGGGAGAAGGATGAAGGAGAGGGAGAAAGAGAAGGAGAGCGAGAGCCCGCCCCTCCATGGCCCCCCTGCCCAGCCGCCCCGCGCCCCGCTTGAGGGGAAGAGGCCGCCGGGCAGGGCGAGGTGGGACGGGTCTGGGGTGGGTTAATGTGCTTTTCCGCTTCTGCTTCCCGAAAATGGAAGTGTTCCCTTACCTGAGGCGTCGGTGGTGACGCGAGGCTGGCCGTGGGCAACCCCTCTGACGTTGGGTTAACCGTGTTTCTGGTAACGCGAAGCACAGCGTCAGAATCCGGGCTCTGCCGGCTGTGGGGCTCTGTAGGCCGAGAAGAGACTCCTGTGAGAAACCTCCGGTTGTGGGTGAGGGGAGCTGTGCAGGGAGGCGGCGGCGAGCAAGGGGAGGCCCGAGGAAACGGGTCCCTCTAAAGAGAGAAACGGCTCAGAGCTTTTCTGGGCAGTGGACGTAGCTCTTCAAATCTCAGGGGAGTGGAAAATGCAGGTTCTGGCCCATGCACTGCAGGCTGGCCCGAGTAGCTCTGCACCAAAGCAGTTCATGCCAAGGCAGGCCAAACAGGAGCTTGGACTGAAGAAAACTCTTACAAATCTACTTAGAAATCACTTCGCTAGTTGTGTTTTGCCAGACTGCTAAGGGCCTGCAACCCTTATAGTGTATATAGCACGTGGAGATAGCTACAGGTACGTGGCATGAAAAAGCAATAATAAATGGTTGTGAGGTTAACAGTAGGAAAAAAAAATCTTTGGCTAAACAGTGTGGAATAGTGATCTCTTTTTCCATCATCATTGAAATGATACACAGATACTGATGATTTCTGAGATTAGGAGAACTCAAGAAATTGTTGAACTCCCTGTAGCTCCACCTGCAAGCCCTTCTCTCTCAGTATCATACATAGTATTTCTCTAAAGCAGTTTTACATTTTAAAATTTCCGGCTTGTTTCAGATTGCTGTGCTCATTGTTAATCCCTGCATTATTTCTAAGTGGAGTTTTGTGTGTCTGCTTGGTGGTACTGCTGTGGGGAATACGGCTCTGGATACAACAAAGAAAAAAACATTTGACCTCAGCAGGAAAAGATGGGAAGCGGCCGTTGCTGGTTGCCTTTTTTCACCCGTATTGCAATGCAGGTGGTGGAGGGGAGAGAGTCTTGTGGTGTGCCATAAGAACGCTCCAGAAAAAGTAAGCATATGTGTTTAGCAAATACCATACTTCATTCTCAGCTACTGATGGTACTATTTATACACATTTTGGCATTTTACGTATTTAAATAGGTACCGTTAATCTACTGGTCCTCCTTTTTTTTTTTTTTTTTTTTACATCTGAATTTCACCTGGTTGCACCATTCCACTTCATCCCTTTACCCAGATTTTGATCTTCCCTGCTGTGGCACCTCTCGCTGCTTCTTTCTGTCCTTGGGAGAACCCCTCCTCCCTCCTCAGTTTTCCACTACTGGTATGGAGCTTTGTGTAGGCATAACTCATCAGCAGGTAACTGATAATCTTGGTACTTGCCTCTCGGTGCAGGAGGCAAAACAAGTTAGTGTCTAAAGCGGATTTAACATTGGCATGTCCACTGGCTTCCACTGGCTTCTGTATTTCACTCATGCTATGCACTAGACAGACATCTCCTAATGTAGGGCAAGGCGTCCTTAAGTCCGTAGAAAAATACTGAGCTCCTTTCATGTTTTACTCAAAAAAAAATATTCCTCAAGTCCTCAGACATATGTTTTTCTGCAGATCAGAAGAAACTGTGGAAGTATAAGGAAAAGTATAATTTAGTTAAAATCATCTCAGAGCTAGGCCAGACATTTGTTTTCACATACATTTTGAATCATTTTGAATGGATAGTATTTTAGTTTCACCTTAAAAAATTCGAAGAGAAGAATATGTGAAATTCTTTTTCTTTACTCTTGCAGGTACAGAAATGTAACATGTGTTGTTTACACTGGTGATAGAGATGCCACCGGAGAAGAAATAGTAGAAGGCGCTTTCAGAAGATTCAATATTAAATTAACACATCCTGTGAAGTTTGTATTTCTAGAAAAACGCTACCTTGTGGAAGCTTCTCTTTACCCTCACTTCACTTTGCTGGGACAAAGTTTAGGATCAGTGTTTCTCGGCTGGGAAGCTCTTCTGAAGTGCGTTCCTGATATTTATATTGACTCAATGGGTTACGCCTTCACGCTTCCCCTCTTCAAATATTTAGGAGGCTGTCGCGTTGGATGCTATGTCCATTATCCCACTATCAGCACCGATATGCTTTCTGTCGTTAGGAATCAGGATACCAGGTTTAACAATGCAGCCTTCATTACAAACAGTCCTCTTTTCAGCAAATTTAAACTTGCCTACTACTACTTCTTTGCTTTCATGTACGGGTTGGTTGGTTCCTGCAGTGATGTGGTTATGGTTAATTCTTCTTGGACGCTAAATCACATCCTTTCCCTCTGGAGAGCTGGGGCTTGCACTAGCATTGTGTATCCCCCGTGTGATGTTCAGACCTTTCTGGATATCCCACTGGAAGAGGAAAAGAGCACCACAGAATATTCCATTGTTTCCGTCGGCCAGTTCAGGCCTGAAAAAGATCATCCTTTGCAAATCAGAGCCTTTGCTAAATTGCTGAAAGAGAAGAGATGGGGGCAGCAGCCATCATTGAAGCTTATCCTAATTGGAGGCTGTCGTAATCAGCAAGATGAAGAGCGTGTAAATAACCTTAAAGGTCTTTGTGAAGAGCTGGGAGTTAGTAACGACGTGACGTTCAGAATAAACATTCCTTTTGAGGAGCTAAAGAGACACCTGGCTGAGGCCACCATCGGCCTGCATACCATGTGGAATGAGCACTTTGGGATCGGTCAGTATCTTTCCTCAGCGTTCAGCCACTCGTCCCAGCTGGGGACACGGTTGGGGAGGGCTTCAGTTTGCGAGGAAGGCTCCTCGACGTAGGCGTCGAAGCACAGGGGTCTGCATGGCGAGCAGGTGTCCGTCTCCCCTTCTCCGCGGAGGCAGTCTAGCTGAGGTAGAGCCTGCAGGACGGACTCAGGTGACTAGCCGCTAGGCGCTACTGCCGTGCGAGCTGCAGCGCTGTACGTCTTGTAGGCTCTGAACTACGGGCGTCCTCTCGTCGCCCAACAGGCAGCTGATGCTTCGGTGTAAGCGCCTTGGATCGTGCCCCGTTGGCTCCGCTGGCTGCGGGGGGGGCTTCGACACAGTTAACGCGTAGACGTCCACATGTAGAGAGTGTGATCGCGTTTCGCCTGCCTCGGCTGCCCTCTGAGTCATGGGGCTCCAGCTGCTGTTTCGGAGGTGTGAGTCTCCCACAGATCCTGTCCCTTATTTGTAAGCCCCATGTAGATGCCACCAGGTGCCTCCCTTGGTCCCCTCGTTGCACTGGGCACCTGCACTACGGCAATGGAGTCCTTAAGTCAGTCGCCGTAGCGTGGAGCAGAATGCTGAAGAGGAGCTGGCACTTGGTTTGCAGAGTATTGGGCTCAGTTTATTGGGATTAGTTGAGTCCTGACCTTGAAAGGGAATGTGAGGTTGACCATCTGCCATAAATCTATAACAGGGTAAGTAAGTCAGCAGCCAAGCGGATGGATGGCGTACTTGGCTATAATGTGACTAAACTGCAGTTAATGTCGTCAGACTTTATTAGAATACAAGTTAAGGAGGTATCAGGAGTAGTAGTTCGTGGTCTGTAGGAACCTGGTATAAAAAAAATTTGAAGTGTCTCCCAGAAGCAACTGCCACAAAATGGAAATAATGGTTTCTCATACTTTTTCCCCACAAAACAGTTTAATGAAGTAAATTTAAAAAAAAAAAAAAAAAAGTGATAGAATCACACTGTGATTTTAAATTTCAGCATTTGATTTTACCTTCATCTCCAATGGCTTTTTACCTGTAAAAAACATGTTCCAAAACTTTGGAGCATTATTTATAGTTGGCAATTTTTAAGCTAGGGGAACTTTTAAAAAATAAATCGGAACTGAGAAGAATCAGCAATTAAAGTGATTTCTAAGGTCTGTTCTGGAACCATGGAGGAGAACTGAAGTTGATGTGTATGTTATATGCTATTCCTATCCCACTGCTTTTGGCTGAGGAAAGCTTACAGTCAGATTCCAATTTCATTAGAACTTCTTCCGTTAGAAATACAGATGTAGCAATAACAATTTTTACTCGTTTGTCTTGCTGAGTTGTCAAAAGCTATAAAGATCTGTTAATCTGCAAAATACCAAACTTCTGAATATCATCCGATTGAAACGTGCACAGTCAGCTTTTCTCTCGGTATCTTTCTAAATGTTAAAAATCTTCAGTGTGAGTGCGAAAATGCATACAGTTACGTTCAGCTCTAATTTTTCATTATTTTCTGCAGCTGCCACCATACCACAAAACCAGTGTTGCAGTGTCGTGTCACAGAGGAGAACAGAACTATGCTGTGTTCTGTCGCAGAGCTACCTTCCGTGTTTATCTTCACATTTGTTTCAATATCTAGCTTTTTTTTCTACCATATATACTGGTGATATAATCTGTCTCAGGTAAATCAAACATGTTACAAGAACCAGAACTTAACCAATTATATCTGATTTCTAATTTCAATTTTATGCGTTTAACAGACACAATCATTTCAGCCCTTAGGACTGAACAACTTAAATTTGTTTTTCTTATGAGACCATTTACTCTGTATTTTCCAAACCAATCTAGAACGGCAGGCTATAGTAGTTTCTAATTCAGGGTGAATTTTACTGTGGTCGTAACTTTCCAGTGCCCTATGGAAAGCCAAAGTACGTGATGAGCAATTCATACCAGCATATTTTGTATCTTTTACAGGAGTAGTTGAATGTATGGCAGCTGGCACAGTTATCCTGGCTCACAGTTCTGGAGGCCCCAAATTAGATATTGTGGTACCCTACGAAGGACACGCTACAGGCTTCCTAGCAGAAAACGAGGACAATTACGCTGAGACGATGGCTTATATCTTCTCTTTGTCTCCTGAAAAAAGGTTAGAGATCAGGGAAAATGCTCGTCGCTCTGTGCATAGGTTTTCTGACCAGCATTTTGAAGAGACATTCCTGTTATCTGTGGAGCCATTATTTAAATAAAAGTATATGAATAAAATTAACTTTTTATATTTGATTGTGTGTCACCTGTAAACATACCTAAGCTCTGATCCCTTGGTCCCATTCAATAAAGAGATTTTGTTTCTTTCTGTCAGGGTATCTGCTTTATGTAATGGAGATTTTTTTTACTGGGAAAGAAACGCTCCTGAAAATTTTCTGTGTTGACTACATGAGAGTACTGTGCACTGCAAAACCCTGTGGATTCAGAGAACCATCCCGTCTCCTTGGTAACAGAACTACAGCTGGAAGTTCTTTTATTTATTGAATACTTTCAGCCTGCACCCATTTCATGACTCTTCACCCCCAGTCAGCACTTTTGTTTGACACCTTTTGTACCCGGGAGATTTTTTTCCAGAATCCTTCGCACCTTTTCAATTTGCTGCCCCCCGTTGTGTGGCAAAATTCTATTATGTTGGACTTTAATTGTCATTCTGGAGATTTCATTACCTACAGTGATTCCTTTAGGCTAATCATACGGCGGTTTTGCTAGCCTGCTTTTTAATAAGTGTAATAATTGCACTTGTCTATGGTCCTTACATTAGTGATTTCCTCATGCCCTTTCACAGTCTGACAACTTAATGGTATTTTTCCAACCCTACTCTACTGAAAGGTTTTCTGTTCCTAGGGAATAGAAGGGTCTAGAGTAGAGGCTGTAATTAAATGCTATACAAACATGAACATTAAAGCCCTAAACTGCTGCTTATTATAAGAATACTGAACAAAATGTTCAAAAATTGGACATCTGCTGTTGTATCAAAAATGGAAAAACACATAGTCCTCTTTTGAGCCATCAAAGCAGTATTTGTATTTTAGCGGACTAAGAGAAGGGCAAAAAGCTACTGAAATCAGACTTTAGAATGTGCTTTTCCCTCTATTTGAGCTTCACCTGGCTTATTTGAAATTCTGTATATGAAGAACTAGGGTTGGAAGAACCTACTGTCCCATGTTTTATTAGGGATTGGGGAATGCACAGTTCTCGTGGTGCCAATAAACCCTTTTACTGCTGCTACATAAAACCGCTGAGCAGTTGGTGACACGTCAACCCTCAGACTATGGGATACAAACCTGTGCTGGCAGTACCTACCGATCATGAAAAGCTGGAAGAGCTGCTTAAAACAAGGAGCTGACTGAGCTAGGGAAGTATAAAATACTGACCAGGAGACTTTCTTACATGATACAACAAGGGTTAAAGAGAGTACGCAAGCAGTATTTTGCTCAAGCAGGTGTTGCCAGAGGTGTCCCAGGTAGTTCAGAATAAAGAAAAAGTGCATTTCAGTCTGGGTGGGGGTTTTTCAACATTTAGACCTCTGAAAAGGCCCTGCTTTTTTTCCTGTTAAACAACATTGTAACAACCGTCTGTTAATTTTAATGGAGTGTTCAGCGCTGCTGAAAAGCACTTGATTTACTTGGCATTTAATGTCAGCTACCCTTAAATTTTGTTACTGATGTGGCTGAAATCTCAAGCCAGTTACAGTTTTGAAACAGTAGCTGTGCTGGTGTTCTAGGTATCTCTTGCTTCCTGCTTGCCTTTTTCATTATGTGTGTCAGCACTAAATGGCCCGTGGTTCTTTTCTAATTCGTCATCAGATTTTCCAAGTAGTTTGGGAGGTAAACTCATCTTTTCTTCATCTGTTTGACCTTCATTTATTGGAAGGATGGGAGACTCCATGGTTCTGTCTGCTGGAGAAGCTGCCACTTTCTCCAGAGATTCCTCCAGCTGATGTCTGAGTTCATCTTCAGAATCTTCAAAATTTCTGTAAAGTTAACCAAGATAATTATATTAATGAAATATATCTTTGTTACAAGCCTTTCTCCTTTCACGGTCTTTGAGATTTTTTTTTAAACTCTTTATAAAGAATATACAAGTGACACACAGAATGCGAACCATTTCTTCTTTCTCCAGGAGATTGTTTACCTGTATTTGTAAGGTAGGAGAACAGGAGCTGCAAAGCCATGTTAATACTTCTGCTTCACGTTTTTAACGACAGCATTGGCATGTGACAAATTACGGAATTAAAAGTTAAATTAGCAGACTCTGTAAAACCAGTAAGTTTTCTTCATTTATGAATTTAAAAGAACAGAAGAAAAGCTTTAGGCAACACAACCTGTCATTTCATGGAAACTGTTCAGTTGTGTGGACTTTTCTCCAGATGTGCTTGACTTACGTGTCTTCATCATCTGACCTCGGCTCAAGCCTGCCTTCATCAACAGCAAGGGCGGAGTACGCTTTTGAATCATCTTCCTTGTTCTCTCTTGGAGGCAACGCAGTTAATCTCCCTTCTGGAAAGGAAGAGAAACGTTCCGTTATTTGTGTATTGGCTAACTGTGAAAGTGTATGTAAAGCAATAGCAAGTAAGCAAATGCTCGTCTTGTTTTGCTGCTGTTCGAATTACCACAGTGCAAATACCACGCTTGTGTCATTCTGGATCACACACTTTAGCCAGTGGTTTGTAACTTCTGCTTAGAGGAACCTGGTGTGTTTGTAGACCATACCCAAAGGACTATAAAAGTTAAGTGAGAAAGGCGATCTGACATTAGTAGGTTTAAGTTCCCAATACAGGATCTGCATTTTCAATGGAAAACTTTGGGGAGTACGGTTTGGGAAAGAGTGAAAATTACTACTTGGAGGTAGCTGTGGTTACCTAAAAATAGCTCGCTTTCAAAGACTGAAGGGCGACCCTAACGTGAAGGTGGGAGAACAATGCTAAGAGTTGTTGTTTTAGTATAAAGACTAACTCTGTTTGTGGTCCAACAGAAAGCTGTCAGTTTGGGTAACGCTGCGCTCCACAATGTCAGCCTGAGTAGCAGGGCAGAACCGGCTATTGAGAGAGTGCCCTATGAACTGCTGACATGAGTGAAAAGTGGTTTGAATTTCATTTGGGGTTTGGCGTTTTTTTTTAACGCGTAAGCAATAAAGCTAGTCTTAGGAATGGAATTTAGCTGGTACCTTTAGCTGGTTTAGCCTTCTGGATGGGGCAGTTTTAGAAGAGCTTGTTATGCTATCAGAAAACATGTATGTGAGGCTTAATTAGCAGGAGAGTGCTGACTGCACAGTTGCAAGTGAAAGATATTTCTCCCGATCCACTAAAATTGTTGAAACTTGGCGTGTGCAATTTAGGTGGCTTAAAAGTCCAGTCATCCAATCATACGTTCAGTAGATTGGCAACTGTGCATAAAACCACAGTGTCCAGTTACATTTACAGCATCTTTCAGTGGAAAATACTCTGGCTTTTTAGCTAACAGCTTTGATGCAAACTAAACGTCATTTTTAGAACAGCGTGTTACTTCAGGAAAGTGTGCTGCAGCGTGAGTGAGTTCGAATCAACTTCAGTGTCAGCTGTATTTTTTTTTTCCTTTGTGGAATACTCCTGAATTTTTTATAACTACTTGATCTGATTGATACTGTAGAGAAAAAATAGTTTGGACTATTTGTCACTGAAAATTTGTATCACCAGTTGTAATGCTCAAGTAACTGCTTATTAAGCCTGGAACAGACAGGCGCAGCTTCATTGAGCAGTCCTTGCCCTCAGACTTGTTGGCTTCTCGGGGCTGAAAAACCTTTGAAGCAGCTCCTGTTTCTTTTGTGCCCTATGCTCTTTCATCCAAAGCAGAATGAACAAGAAGTGGCGTATTAATAATATTCTGCTTTGTCTTCACTGTCCATGCAAACTCTTCAGGTTATTTCTGTGTGCCCGGGGTGCTGGGAGCATGCTGGAATGCTGGAAGAGCTCCTTGTTTGCACTGGAGATCCCTGGCTGCCTGGGAACATACGCACTGGTACTGTAAGAAACCCAGCGATGAGCCTCTTCTGAAACGGAGCACCACCACAGCCACCCCGGCGTGAGCACCCACTTGTGAGGGTCCAGTGGGAAACCAGAACTCCCCCAGGCTCTGGGATGGCGTTGGCAACTGACTGCCCTGGTTCTTGTCTGTCATCAGCGCGGGGCCCAAGAAAGTGGTGTAGGTTAGTTGCACAGACTGGTGGTTTGAGCCGTTGTTACCCTCTTCATATGCACGAGCAGCACAGCAGGACTGCAATGTTAGAGGAGAAAATGACGGCTGCATTCTATGGTTCAACACACACAGCAGCCGTGTCACATGAAGTCCTGCAATTAAAAGGCTGCCAGATCACGTGAACGTTCTGGTATGGAATTGTTTTGGCAAAGGTCTGTAAGCAGTCTGACGGAATTTTAGCAGCTCCCCACTTTCACAGAAAAACAAAACTTTCTTACCAGGTTCATTTTCAGCCACAGCAGGACATGCAGATGTGACACCAGCATCAGCTACAAAATTCCATAGTGCCTGAGGGGCTCCGGCTTGCCAATGTTTCCTGCTTGCTTTCGTATTATCTATGTCATTGGACTCTTAAGGGGAAGAAAAAGAGAAAGCAAAGTTACTTCATTTTTGTAAGCAGATCTCAATGTGATTATAGTATTGTGTGATACAAAGAGAGAGTTCATCAGATAAACTTGCTATAAACTTGCTGGGAGTTACTGAATTTACCCAACTCCTGTGTTATTTTCAGGATTAATACTCAGCATTACATTTCCCCAAGAAATACCTGTTTGGTATCCAGACAGTTCTTGCAAAGGTCTGTCTGTATGATCTCCATAAACTTCCACCAATTTCTCCTTAAGATTCTCACCATCCACAAAAGTGAAAGTCTCACTGAGTTTCTCTAGTACCTGAAAAAACAAGAGGTTACTCTGCAAAGAGCCCAATTTACAAAATTTAAATACCTGCACTCTGTCTTTTACCATGTGAAAGATTGACCCAGTGTGCTGGTTTTGGCTGGGACAGAGTTAATTTTCTTCATAGTAGCTGGTACTGGGCATATAAAGCCAGGGGGGGACAGGAAAGAAGGAAGGGGGGGACGTTCGGCGCGATGGCGTTTGTCTTCCCAAGTCACCGTTCCGCGTGCTGGGGCCCGGCTGTGCTGGCGACGGCTGAACACCCGCCTGCCCACGGGCAGTGCTGCATGAATTCCTTGGTTTGCTCTGCTTGCGCGCGCCGCTTCTGCTTTCCCTAGGGAACTGTCTTTACCTCCACCCGCGAGTTTTCCCACCGTTACCCTTCCGATTCTCTCCCCCGTCCCAGCCGGGGGCAGCGAGCGAGCGGCTGGGTGGGGCTGAGCTGCCGGCTGGGGTTAAACCACACCACCCAGATATCGCCCAATCTTCTAAGCAATTATCCTCTTGGAGAAGGTCAGATATATGCAGTATGTCAACAAATCCTCAATAGGAAGCTTCATTATACCAAAGGTGGAGGACAATGGTAATGGAAACAAACCCTAGATGGTGGAGCTACTGTCATGGTTTCAGATTACTAATGTAAATGGTTTGAATGTAACTACAACATACCTCTGCTTCTTGAATGCCATCTTCCTCAGGAACACGTACATCTAAATTAATTTCAAACTTTACTCCTCCCTAAAGAAAATTCACACACTTCATTCATTTATTTTTTTAAATTTAATTAACTAAACATGCACAGTTAATATGGAACTACAAACTTGAAAACTATTCTTCTATTGAAAATAACAGTATTTTCCTTCTATTTAACAAGACCAAAGTTGAACAAATTGGACAAAAATAGACTACTCTAAATATAGTTTATGGATATTTTCAAATGATTACATCCACTTTTGATTTTAAGGAAAGGTGTCATTGATAATCATTTATTTCAAATCCTTCCAATACACAGAGCTGGTTCTCACAGCTGGTTCTCAACCAGTACTAAAATTTGAATACTGTACTGCTTCCGTGCAATATTTCACAAAAGGCCTTTAGTCCACTTCGCAATGATCTTATGGTCAGAAACCTTCCTGATATCGTATGTGCATTTCCACTCAGTTCCCATCCCCTTCTACAATTTAAAAAGCACTATATAGAATAATGTTTTATGACAAAATGTTACAAAATTAGCAGCCTGACTTGACTTACCTTACCTAAACTTTGAGTAAACATAAGTAGCCATACACTACTAATGCAGTCTGATATAAAGACGACTAGGTAGGGTTTGATTACCACCTGGGAGTATCTAAAGGGAGTCTCCCTCAAGTGACCAGAAAAGCTCATTTATTTTCTTAGTGATTCTATCTTCTCATATAAACTTTTAACAAACAGCAGACCAGCACTCTTAATTCACCCTCAAATAACTTGATTTCCAGAGCTACCATGATAACACAACTATTTGAAATGTATAGATGTAAGAACGGGAAAACCCACAAGAATAAGGACAGATACCTTTGTGTTACGTTTCTTTTGTAACATTTTTTGGTCTTGCCTATCCTGGAGTCTGACTTGTTTAAAGTTTTCTTCCATGTCCTGGGAGAAGGAAAAAAAACCAACTTTAAAATACACTCTTTGGAACCAGAGTATGTGTATACCCTGTAAAAAAAGACTTGCTTAAGTAGTAGATGTAGTCACTGATGTCCTTGTATATATATATATATATCTGTAAGAATATTCCATTTGTTGCCTTATTTAGACTCTAACACTAAAAGACATTATAATTCTGGCTTTTCTGGCAAAAAAGAAAAATAGGAAACCTTACATAAAGTGCAAACCTCTGATTTTTCAAAAACCTGTGTTTGGAGGATATACCACCGTGTCAAGAAATAAATAGTACGCCTTTTATTTTTGATGATCATATGCAAGATGAGTCAGGCTGATTTCATTCTGGAAAGCTTTGGAAGTGATGAAAATCAAGACTGCAATGGAAACGTATGCCTGTAGAAAGTATAGCCATGTTTCATGGTATCTTGTCTTCCGGTAACACCTAAAAAATATTTAATTACTCCTTTTCATATTCCTATGTCCTATGTTAGAACCTGTCAGGTAAAAGCAAAGTAAATAATTGTATGCAGCTCCTTCAGTGATCTGCTGCAATTAGGGCAGGTCCTCAACCTCAAGTGAAACCACAACAATTCGCAGACTTTACTTTTTAAAAATATCTCTGCAGTTTCTCCAGCAGATGGACTGCCCATGAACTACGGTGACATCAAGCAGGTGCAAATCCCGGTGTTTCTTCTTCGTTATCGTGCATTTCCCATTAAATCACTGGGAATACAATTTCTGTCCTATCGTGGCTCTGGCTGCCTGTAACCTACTCTGTCCCGTCAAGTGATGTGTGAATTCATTTTAGTAAAAGCCAGACCCAGGATCCGTGAAAATCACTGAAGAGAACCCTACTAATATCGGCAGGTTTGGCCCAAGTTCCAGCTGCAAGAGGGCAGCCATGTCTGTCCCCCGTTTAGGTGGAAGTCTGCCCCTTGCTGCTGAGCCGGGCAGGAAGCCCTGCACTACTGGAGGCAAATCCTGACTGAAGAATCCTCGTAGCTAGATCAGGGCTGTTTTCCCTTCAGAATCAACTGGGAATTTGCACACTGAGATTAATTTTCATAAACTGAGGCTTTCATTCCTTTCACTTGAAGAAAAGTGGACTTCTTGATGCAGAACTCCATGTGGTCTGGAAACCTCATCTGGTGTTCACAATGCCATCACTGCAAAGTAAAAGGGGACCAATTCTGAAACTCCATTCCAGTAGCTGCTGTGGTAGCATTTGATGAGAAAGAAGTGAAGGAGTACTGCAGCTGGAAAGCTTTGGCTCTGCCTCTTCCTCCCGCTTCTCCCAAATTTTTAAGTAAGGACTCCATATAAAACTGGATTCTAACTTCCCACACAGTGCTACTCTGGGCGGTCATGAATTGCTGTACCTTCTGCACAGAATTCTCATGAAGATTTGCACTGTGAGTGGCTGCTTCTTTACTTCGCTCAGAAAGCAAGGAAAAGAAACATACCACAAAAAGAAATGAAGTGAAAGTGCATCCTAATATTTACCGATGAAAAAGAGTTACCAAAACAAGTCAGGACTCAGCCAAAGAAAATTTCCGGGCTATCCATGAAGGGAACCTAGGGAGACTTTCACATACAGTGTAAGCATCAGGTGAGATTTAAGCTTCACCATTTTTCAGATTTGTCACAGAGAGTGAATCAAAGACCATGTGGGACTTGCATAAAAAGTTCTGTTTAGACTAGGAGGTGGCACTGATACCTGAAGTGATTCTTCTCCCATTCCAGCTGTATCCTTGGTTTCAGACTGGTCCTCGGCCTTCCCTTGCCTCACATGATAGGTATTATCTTGTATTTTTTGATTCTGCTAGGGAACATTTTTATAAAACGTTCATTTCAATTTCCAGTCAGGTGTACTAGCTTAAAAAAGAAAAAGGAAATATGACTGTGTGTATGTTTGAGCTTTGTTACCTGGAGTACTCCTGCTCTGAATCTGAGTTCTTTTATATTGCTGTGGTATTCTTCCCGAATTTTCTGCAATTGTTTCAGGTACTCCTATTAAAGAACAGTAAGGCAGAATACATATATATTAGAAACACATACAGAAATAACTGTAGCTAAACAAAGTAGTCTGTGGATATCAAACTGTGTGTATATCTGAGAAAAAGGGATCGGTGTCCTTTACTGCCAGTTTTAAAGACTGCTTGATACTTCCTATTAGAGGACATTTTGGAGTTATAACTCTTCCAGACTTTAACCTTTTTGAAGTTTTCCAGACTGTTGTGGTTTAGCCCCATCCAGCCACTAAGCACCACGCAGCCCCCCACTCACTCCTCCCCGCTCCCAGTGGGATGGGGAGGAGAATGGGAAAAAAGTAAAACTCGTGGGTTGAGATAAGAACAGTTTAATAACTAAAATAAAATAAAATAATAACAGTAATAAAGTATAATAATAATAGTAGTAGTAGTAGTAGTAATGAAAAGGAATATAATAAAAAAGGAGAGAAATAAAACCCGAGAAAAGACGAGTGATGCACAGTGCAATTGCTCACCACCCACTGGCCGATGCCCGAGCAGTGATCCGCCCCTCCCGGCCAGCTCCCCCCAGTTTATATACTGGGCATGACGCTCTATGGTATGGAATATCCCTTCGGCTAGTTGGGGTCAGCTGTCCTCCCAGCTCCTTGTGCACCTGCTTGCTGGCAGAGCGTGGGGAACTGAAAAACCCTCAACTTAGGAAAAGTGCTGCTTAGCAACAACTAAAACTTCAGGGTGTTATCAACATTATTCTCCCACTAAATCCACACAGCGCTGTACCAGCTACTAGGAAGAAAATTAACTCTATCCCAGCCAGGGATAACATACCAGGGAAGTATTACGCATCACATACTATTATATCGCATTCTAAATGTCACAGTATGACTTAGGAACAATGCACACACACGCATGAATAATGCATGTATGACTGTTTTCTCTGATTTGTAAATGTGAGGATCTGTTGTCCTCCAATGTTAGTTTGTTCAGTGAGGTAACTCCTCTAATCTCAGTAGAAGTGAAATCAAAATCCAGGCCATGGTTTACGAAATGATTACGGACATCAGCTTTCGTACAAGCCTTCAGCAGTTTATGTAAGATGGAAACAGAGGAAAACAGCTTCTGTCTTCCTAGTGGTCCGATGGGAAAGATTCAATCCCTATGTAAAGAATACAACCGTCAAGGAATGTAAGCAGACAGCTTTAGGAAGCTAAGGAAGATATTTCATTTACCTGTTCTTTCATTTTGTTCTTTCTAGACATGTCCTGCTGATGTTTTTTTAGATGCTCTTCCTTTATTTTCTGCTGCTGTATTTGGTCATGGTATGTGTCAGCGGAGGACGGTCGCAGTCCCTATGGATGTACAAATAAATCCCAGAGGACAGGAATTTTCATTTAGGATCCTTTCCTTCAGTGCTCACTCAATTCACTCTCCCTGTTCCACTGAAGAGTGCAGTCAGGCAAGTGTGTATTTTTGGAGGAAGAAGTTATAGTAGAATTTTACATGGCTACACTTTTGTATTAGAAAACAGAACCTCAAGAAGAGTATTGCAGAGCAGATCAACAAATTCACTAGAGCAGAACTTTCTACCTGCCAGTGTTACAGTTTGCTGTTAGAAAGACTTCAGTTCATCTTTTGGATTTTCATTCCGTTTTCTTTTACAGATTTTATTCTATGAGTCAGTATTTACTTACCAGCTCTTTTTCCACCTTAATCTTGTACTGTTGGGCTTCAAAATGCCTTTGAAGATACTCTGCAGGCCTGAGAGAAGAAAGCGATGTTCATATACTCCATTTTATTTCACAGACTCTGCTAGTTTCTGCAAAAATACTTCTCTATAGGTTCTATCACGTATGACAAACAGAGCTCTCTTTGTGCTACACGAATATATAAATATGGATAAAATATGTATAGATATGGAACAACAGTCAAATAACGAAAAGAAAACTCATCCACTTCAGGCATTCTCCTTCCTATTACTTCAGTTACATTAGTCTTCTGAAGAGTGCAGATAAGTCCTTCTCCACCTTTTGTTTGATAAAAGGTACGTGAAAGTGTTACTGAAAATAAAGTTGTTTTTCCAGATCCTCAGAGTGAGTGAAAGTTGTCAGACTGGAGGCTGTATATTCAACAACTTTTCTATTTCCTCTCTCCTCTGTGCCTAATTCTGTCAGCCTGACTTTGTATTTATGTAGTTTTGTGGTTTCTAAACATTTAACCTCTTTTTCTGGTATAAAATACCAGCAGTCACTTGTAAGCCCCCTGATTTCTATTTATTTCATTCCCTACCTTCAGAATCCACTTGTGCCCCATGGAGCCAAACTGCATTGACTTTGTCCTTAAATAAGGCGCTAGAAACTCAGCTCAGACAGGATGTTCTAAACCTGATGATCCTTAACTGAAATATTCTGAACGCTGTCGTTATTGAATGAAAATTAATGATTCAGTCAACTGTAAAGGAAGGATCCCAAAGTAGGCAGTACTAAAAATTCCTTACCTTCCTTTCTCACAGTTGTCAAAGCTCATCCACACCTCTAATGGCCAATCATGGAACAGACTGGCAACCTCTAAAGTAATAAAAAGGTTGTACCTATACTTTGTAAGAGAAAAGCTTTGAAGTAAACAAACTGCTGCAGAAAGGGTCTTTATATCTGAAACCAAAATATAAGCCCTGCAGGAAAAAAACATTTTCATAGGCTGCCTCCCACTCTGTTCCTTCAAGTGGAGACTTGCTTTTGGTCTTTGTATCGTTCTGATGCTGGTGGGAAGGAAAGACAGTGTTTATCCTTGATATAATCAGAAAGCCTACAAAAAGCCTGTGTTTTACTTCTCTCAATAAAATGCTGAGATCTGGGAGACGTTTTGACAACAAAATTTCAAACACCAGGACAATACATTCAGAAGGAACCTCTGGATAGACAGGATCAGGAGTTACGTTTTTGTGCAATAAACTCCTGTAAAAAAATTATCAAAGACCAAGCAGAGAAGAAATTATACTGAATGAGCCATGTCCAGTGTTACCTAATCAGGAAGACAGGTAACTCATAACATGCATGACAGTTCACTACTAAAAGAGTGAGAAAAGTTTACCAGTCGGGTGGCGGGGGTGGAGGTGCAACTTGTCCTTTTAGTTTATAGTACTCCTCAACTCTTTGGCTGACGTGAGAAAGGTCGTAATGTGCATTAGCCTTCCTCTGCAAGTTGTCAAGCTTATCATAGTAATGACCATAATGGCCATGTACTTTAATACCTTCTGGCCTTTCTCCCATCTTAAATCTGGAGCTCTGTGGCTGAAAATATAATACAAGATGTTAATTGACCTGTTCTCATTTGTGTCAGTACAAGTCTGAATTAACTTCCTGCCCCTCTCCCCAGTCTGAGTTGCACAGTAATATAGTCTACAGTATAGTTAGCATAAGTTTTCCAAATCCCTTCACATGTAACCTAGGAAATTCCTCACTTCTCAGGGCTTACGTCATCTTACCGTTGTCTTTTCCTTTTCCCATGCTCCATCAGCTATTGTCATTAAGCAGCAGCCCATACTGTTGTACGAGTCAATCAGCATGGGGCTTTGTACCCTGTGGTGTCCTTGCCCTAGAGTCCCCTCTTTGTTCTGAAGCCTAAAGCAGTGAATTAATTCCAGGAGAGTCTTATTTTGGCATGTGAGAGCAAGGGGAATCTGGGATGTAGTTCTGGGCAGCACACACACCGACTGCTGCTTTCAGGGGAGCACTGGGCTACTTCATGTCACCGTCTCTTAAGAGAATCTGCCTGTGGGAGCTTGCCTTTCGTTTCTCAATGTCCTCACTGTGATGAAACATCTCTGTATTTCTACTTTGCGACAAGACTGTCTTTTCCATTTCTTATAAGAACGATGGAGAGAAGGTGATCATCTAGCTGCACTGCACGATATAAAAGAAGTGTGGCAAGACATTCACAAACTTTTCCGTGGTGGGAGACTAAAAACCACTATATGGTGTATAAGAAAAATGCTGAATCCCTTCCTTAGATGGTAAATACCTTAACTCTTCTTCCCTGTTTTTCTTCTTAGAAACACTGAAAATAGGCTCATCTACCTACAGTATAATCCAGATTAGAGTAGAACATAAATTCATATCTACGTAAGAAGAAAATTTTCCACTGACAATAATGTTCCCAAGGAAGAGGTAACCTCAAAATGTGTTTATCTTGCCCCTCACTGAAATAAGTTTTACAGTGTGGTATCCAGAATCATGGCAATTCCAAGCAATAGGGAGAACAAATTAGGCCATCTAAATAAATGTAAAAGGATTGAGAACTGTGAGTAGTGAAGCAGGTGCCCTGGTGACACAGGCCATGGAAAAGGCTGAGGTACTGAACGCCTGCTTCACTTCAGTCTTTACTAGCAAGACCAGCCTTCAGGAAGCCCAGCCCCTGCAACTAGAGGGAAAGTCTGCAGCAAGGAAAATGCACCCTTGGTGGAAATGGTGGAAGAGGTTAGAGAATATGTAAACAGACTGGACAAATGTAAGTCCATGGGCCCTGACGGGATGCACCCACGAATACTCAGGGAGCTGGCAGATGTCATTGCAAAGCCATTCCGTTATCTTGGAATGATCATAGCGGTGACTGGGAGAAGTGCCTGAGGACTGGAGGAAAGCAAATGTCACTCAAGTCTTCCAAAAGGGCAGGAAGGCGGACCCAGGGAACTACAGGCTGGTCAGCCTCACCTTAATCCCTAGCAAGGTGATGGACCAACTAATCCTAGAAACCTTTTCCAGGCACGTGAAGGACAAGACATTCATCAGGAGTAGTCAGCATGGATTCATCAAGGGATAAGTCACACTCGACCAATCTGATAAGCTTCTATGATGACAAAACTGGGAGGAGTGGCTGATACACCAGTGTTGTGCTGCCATCCAGAGGGACCACAATAGGCTGGTGAAACGGGCTGACAGGAACTTCATGGAGTTCCTGGAGCAAACAACAATAAGTGCTAAGTCCTGCAGTGTGCACCAGCACATGCTGGGGTTCACCCAGCTGGAAAGCAGCTTGGCAGAAAAGGACCTGGGGGTCCTGGTAGACACCAAGTTGACCACGAGCCAACAATGCGCCTTTGCTGCAAATAAGGTGAATGATATCCTGGGCTGCATTAGACAAAGTGCTGCCAGCAGGTCAAGGGAGATGATCCTTCCCCTCTGCTCAGCACCAGCGAGGCCACACCTGGAGTGCTGGGCCCAGTGCTGGTTTCCCCAGTGCAATAGAGACATGGACATACTGGGGAGAGTCCAGCGAAAATGATTAAGGAACTTGAGCACCTCTCCTATGAGGAAAGGCTGACAGAGTTCAGACTGTTCAGCCTGGAGAAGGCTCCAGGAGGATCTCATCAGTGTCTGCAGATACCTGAAGGGGGGTGCAGAGAGGACAGAGCCAGGCTCTTCCCGGTGGTGCCCAGGGACAGGCCAGAGGCAACGGGCCCAAACTGAAACACAGGAGGGTCCCTCTGAGCATCGGGAAACACTTTTTCACGGCGAGGGTGACCGAGCGCCGGCGCGGGTTGCCCAGGGAGGCGGCGGAGTCTCCAGCCTTGGAGATGCTCGAAAGCCGCCTGGGCACGGTCCTGGGCAACCGGCTCTAGATGACCCTGCTTGAGCAGGGGTGTGGACAAGGTGACGTCCAGAGGTCACTTCCAACCTCAACCATTCTTGATTCTGCGAATCCTGAAGCAACACATTCAAAGTATGACACTATGCGAGCATCCCTGTAACGCTGCAAACTGATTGCTTCATTTGGGTGCTGCAAGAATGCGGGACCTTTCCCAGTGTTAATATGAGAGCATGTCTTGTAGATAAACACACTGTAGACTTTGATTACAGCAGTGCATGGTGTAAGAAAACTTAACCAGCATCTCTGGATTTGCACTGGATATGCACAAAGGTAACTATAAGGAAAACTAAGTCCTATATTCTGCATAGGTCCAGTATTATCCTTAGGTATTGCAAGTGACTGCTTGAGGGCTGCAGTTCTGGGAACCCCCCAAGACTCTACTGTCAGTTAATCTGCTGTAACTGCAATATGCAATTACTGCTGGGAGCTCCCAGATCCTAAATGTGCTTTGTTCTGTGTTCAGCAGCACCCAAGGCAGTACTACACGCTCTTGAAGATAAATGTAAAGGTATGAAGTGATGCCAAGTAAGAGGCTGGAGCCAGCATACAGCTGATATCCAGCCTGAGGAAAGAAGGAGGTGGAAAATGAATGAGGGACACAAATGGTTGTGAAGAACTGGGGTTTTCTGCTGTAGAGTTTGATCCCCGTTTGTTGTAATAGTATCTGAGACAAGGACAGTGGGTACCAGTGGTTTTGCCCATACACAGGCTCCCAGCAGGGCTGAGGTAAAAGGATCACTGTATTTGCTTCTATAGCAAAAATGCAAACACAGAGTTTATTTGCCTTTGTGCAATGTAAATGCAAAGCATGCCTGACTCCTTTTGTTACAAAGGACCATACTGAAGCAGCCAAAATTCAGTGTTTCCCACTCACGCTTTCTAAAATACCTCTTCTGAGGCTTCAGGAGTGAACTGTCTCCACTGACTTAGTGTAGGCATTAAGCTCAATTTAATACATCTTAATGAAGCCTTTTAAAGGGTCTTTTCAAAAAGCAGGAATGTGCCTTCTGAAGATGATTAAATATTACGAGAATGTGGATGCACAGTACCTGAAAAATAGGCTGTTGCCCTCTTGAAGGAGGTTTCCATTCGTTCCTTTGAAAGAATTCCCGTCCGACAGGCACCACCATTCCAGATTCTGGAGGAACTTGGTCCTGGACTCTTCTCTTTTGAAGTTTATGGGCTTCTCAACAATAAAAGATTAAAAGGTTACCTTCTGTGCTCTCTACATGATTAATGATCATGTAGTTGCAAACCACAGTAGGGTGCATACAGCTAACGCTGACAGTCTGGGCTAACACTCCTTATGTCCTTTCATCATCATCACCATCATCATCATCATCACCACACTTCACACTTCCTAGGCATTCTGCCTTTCATCCTTAGAATGACATGCTTTTGAAAATATTATGATTTAACACACTCATGTAAAGTGGATCTTATTGATTAGTTTTGCAAAGGAGCAGACTAAATAAAAGGGAGACCTCTATAAACTAGAATGCCGACTTGATGCTGGTACCAAGAACCGAAAACAGGAGGTCTGAATCTTAGGCTCAGGTTTCATTGGAGGCTAGACGTCTACCTGCTTAGGCATTCCCTTTCTAAGCCTAGCCCTCAGTATTCTACGAATCACTAGACAACATTGCAGTACTTGTGAAATTTGGAAAGAAGGGCTGCAAAGGGAAAAAATTAGCTTATGAGCTCCCCAGGTAGTATAAAAGTACACACCACTCCAGTTTGGTCGGTCAGTATTGTGCAAAGATCTCATCTGCAAAAATGAAAAGTAGTGTCCTTGCTAGGATTAAGTAGTTTCTAAATGAGTTCTAAATTTTTCCTGAGTAATGACTGTTAAAGAGTATCATGTCTAGAAGAAAAAGTATATAAAAATTATGAGTATATGACCATAGATTTTTTTTTAAAATGCATTAGACCTAAGGGCAGATAAATCACATGGAAACTTGTTATTTACAAAATAATACGGGTTCCCGCACTACTGAAGAACTCTGGGGGAAGGGGGGGAAGTCCACAGCATAGTTAAGTAACGACATAGGTTTATTTTCACAAATGTGTTTAAACTACTTTAATACCTCCAAAGATAAATTTGAGGAACAATTA
The DNA here is from genome assembly GCA_034782735.1 of Sagittarius serpentarius. Taxonomy (NCBI): domain Eukaryota; kingdom Metazoa; phylum Chordata; class Aves; order Accipitriformes; family Sagittariidae; genus Sagittarius; species Sagittarius serpentarius. The sequence continues at coordinate 33,016,444 of JAVKLA010000008.1, forward strand.
TAATATATTGAAGAATACAAAATTAGGAAAAGGTTATGCTGCCAGAAACATGTCAGATGTTCAGCAATTCATACAGATACCATCTAGTCTCATCTGCGTTTTCTAAGAATGTGCATACACAATCTGATCTATCAATAAGCACTAAACCCAATAGAGTTCATTGTCTCTTACAATTTAATCTAATTTGTAATATTTTGTAAAATACACTTTTCTTATTTTGTAAAATACAATGGAGCAAGTTTTGCAAAATTTTTGCATTTTTGCACATAGCTTGGCAAAATGAAGTAAGGATGTTTGTCACGTGACAGACCTAAACTGCATCTAGAACAAAGCCTCTCAGTTTTGTAAATTCTGTTCTTAAAAGAACTAACATTAACATTTCAGCACCTTCCTATGGCAGCTTTTCTAGCTGAGTGTGGCTAATGGGCAGGTCTTAAAGTTGTCTTTTCCTGAACAGAACAGCAATGCTCTGTCTGGAGCTAATGCTTCTGCTGTTGCAGTTCTCTTCTCTCTTTATTTTCAACTTTGTGTGAAACTCTTGCATCCAAATGTGCCTGAAAGACTGCTGGAGAAGTTATAGCCATCAAGTATATCATAACTAACAAATGTTAGTGTAGAACTAATGTTAAATATTATTATCATTACCTCGTATCAACTTGGCTCCAGTCTGTGATGCTGAAGGCCTTTTTCTGTGTATCACAGAGTGACTGAGTTCTTCCGGTGTTATCTGTAAGCAAAAAGGTATCTGATAGAACTCTTTATACTACTTTGAAAAAGATTTTTTCTCTCGGCAAGCAGCAGTAAAAGGCACTCACCTCAGGGGGCGAATACCTGAGAACGAGCTTCTGCAAGAAGGGCTTCCTTAGAATAGAGTTGATAGACGGTCGAGCTCTTGGAGATATTTTAAACAACTGGGAAATTAATACCCTCAGATCACAGGAATAGTTGGGAGACACTGGGTGAAAATGTCCTCTGCAGATCTTCAGCACCAGCTGGTGCAAACTATTGCCTTCAAACTTAATCAATGAAAACAGTAAAAAGAGGACAGTAAGTACTGCTGGTTGGAAACGATGCACTAGACACTCCAGCTTGAAAAAAGGTACTTGCTGACAGAAGCCCTGTGCTATGCAATCTCTTCACAAATCCTTTCTCGCTATCCATAGTTTGCTATGGAAAATTAATATAACCCCTCTCTGACTGTATTTTCTGGCTATGATCTCCTTGTTTCAGCTGCACGACTCAGCGGGTCCCATGATAGCTTTTGTACCAGGAGGAGTTTAATTCATACGCTGCTGTCATACACTAGCAATTTTTCCAGAATGAAACATGATTTATTTTGCCAAAAGCTGTACAACAGAAACCTGCATACATACTATCTTCACAGTGTTCAACTTCAAAACCTCACTCCACACAACTTCCTCTGCGTTCTGTGTTCTCTCAGAAACCAAGGTCCGATCTGATCTTTTTAACAACTGACGCCGTTCCGGTAACTCAGCCCCCTCAGTTCAGCAGATCTGTTAACAGGTCAGCATCAATATAGCTTTAAGGGCCTTAGAGAGGCAAAATTATTTTGAAAGCAGCCTCTTTCTAAAATTGCCATTTTATTTACTTGAATATTTTGAAGGTGGTGTAACCAAAATTTGCCCTAGCTTCATTTGCATTTCCTATCTACATCAGCATCTAGTCCCTGCCTTCAAAATAAAAAAAATGGGCAGCAATACAGATGAAACAGCCAATATGCGTAAGCAGCAATACTAATGTTTTCTCACTTTGCGCCATCTGGAATTTTCCTCAGCAGTATCCCCTTGCTCTCAGCTCAGCACAATTGCTCTCCCCATCAGTGCTGCTCTGCCTTCTCCCGCACCCAAGCTCAAAAGGTCAACTTGTGCTGGGCCCAGCAATCTGATCCTTTTCCTGTCGTCGGGATTAGTCTCTGCTGTGTTCCCTTCTCCACATAATACTCCCAGGCTGAGGACAACGCCACAGCTTCCTGAAGGTGCTATCTCAGTTATTTTCCGACATGAATGTGCTTCCAAACAAAATGAAACCTTTAGGAAAACGTTTGGCTTTAATTCTTTCCATTGTTCATCTGCCTTTTGAAAAAGTTTAGTACTTATTGAAGAGTAAACGTATGTTCGATGTGCGTATACACACACGCACACATATGTAAGCTGTAGAAGTACTACATAATACATTGTATTTTAGTATGCACAAAACAGACACAATACGGAAAATTAAACACTAGCAGTCATTCTTTAATATCAATAAATAAGCTGAAAATAATTCCAGCAGCTGACTGCGAATGCTATTATTACTACAGTTTTTCCAGGCTGTCCACTATCTTTTTTAGTAATATGACAATGATCTGATTCTACGGTACTTACAGGATGCTTTAGTGCACATAGCTCATAAAGCACACAGCCAAGAGACCAAATATCTCTGTGAATACAAAGTAATTACAGCTTCAGGGAAAAGACTGTAATATTTTCATACATGTAATCAGTACCTTTTCTCAGCTCTCAAATTTATTAACATTATTCCATCACAGATTAATATTGGTGAAACTTTTAATTTTTCTTAAGATGCACTGAAAACAACAACTAGAAACTTCCTTTTCGTTGTGAGACCAATGTTTTTATGATACCTAACTAGGTACTGTCATTATCACTGGAAAAGGCACATGCCTGCTTAATATTCCTAGCAGGATGAAGGGCAAAGCTATCTCTGGCTGACTTGATAGTTAAGGAGACAGTAAGGGAAGTAAACTTGTGTGAATAGCACCTTACAGCTGAGATGCTGGTCTGGGCTCCAGGATATTTGGTCTTGATCACGTCCCGCACACAGAGAAGTGTGTCCAGCTCACTCAGCTCCTGACTCTTCAGTGCTCCTCATCTTGTTACTTGGTATTTTGTGTTAAGCCTAAGTGAGCCTTTACGATTCTCAGACCGGTTTGTCTTTCTGGCAGGTGGCTACTGCAAAGTTCCACAATTGCCAACCTAGCAGCTTTCATTTTAGTGTAATTTTATAAATCACAAATGAGCACATAAAAAATTCATAGACTTGGAACTGAAAAGATCCATACTTGCATCGGTTATTACATGTCGGAAACACAGAGAGAAATTAGTATTTGATGGAGAACCAGATAAAGCAAAGGAAAAAAAAAATCTTTTTTACATTTCATGCCACTACTAACAAGGAGTATTAAAAGAGAATGAGATTAAACTTTAAGTTTAAAGTACAAATAATTTTATAAAGAATAAAAAAAAATAAAATAATTATGTTAAGCCTGCAAATGAATCACAACAAATTCACGATTGCTCTGGGCACTGTGAGTCAAAATACAACTGACTGTTCTATAGTATAACATAGTTGTTGTACACGATTAATGCACCTAATTACTGTACACAATAACACAAAACTTCACAAAAGGTGACAGGCGAAATTCCTGGTGCCCTGCAGAAATACTGATTTAAACCATGATATTACTAACATAAGTTCTCATGTGCCTGCATGCCCTCACGCACAAGCATATGAAGGAAAGAGAGAGACTTACGTTTTATTGTTATATGGTCGATTTTCACAGATCTCAGGTGACAGATAATAGGGGGTCCCTACACAGGTATGGGCAAACTCCATAGTGCTAATGAAACACAATGAAGAAAAAGGCTTACACACTGGAAAAGTTTACAAGCAGTTGAACTAGGGGCTCCTCTGCCCCAGCTGAAAAGCCCATGGGGGACATTATTTCTGTTCTCCAATAGCTGAGTAATGGAACACCCCAAGAAAAGCTATAGTATTTCCCAATTGTGTGTAAAAATGACCAACTAGTTTAATAGTGGAGAGCATTTGCACTTCAACAGAAAGTACAAGAATTCTCTTTTCCCCAGTTTTCACAGCATTGTAATCGACATTTTCAAGCACTGTTAACAGCTTCTGTTAACACAGAATTCTGTGAAAGCTGTCAAACACACGGCGAAATATCAGAAGTCTCCAACATACTCAATGAAGTAAGAAAATCGTAGGTAGTAGCCAGTCACACGAGCCAGCAGCCGTGGAAGGAGGAAGTGCTGTCCAGAAGCTAAAGCAGGAGTGAGTGAATTCTAGTTCCACCTTGCTGCTGACTTGCGAAGGTGTAGCCAAACAGCACCAGCTGCTTTCATTTCACTTGCTTTTAGATACCTACACTGTGGATGGCACCAAGAGTCGCTGAGAAGTCAGCGGACAGAAATGGGCACTCACAGAGTGTGGTTCCTCTCACTCTACACTAGATGTCAGTAAAAGTTGTACGTTACACTCTCATATAGTACCTACATGAGGTATACAAAGTGTGAGTGCCGGAGGTGCCACAGACGCCCAACCGCAAGTAAAAGCATTGGACGCTATTGCATTTTGAAGTGGAGAACGGAGATGAAAATGCCTTTGTATACCCCAGGGGAGGAGGAAAAGAGAGCCTGAGAAACTTAACTCACTTGTTACATGAGGAGAAGTACTATCAATCTCCAATTATTTTGTTGTATAAGCCTATTAAACACCCTTTAAAATACCTGTACTTGGACATTCTAATTCTGAGGTTTACTTCCCATCTGCTATGTACTGTTCTGCTGCGTAGGAGCAATCCTTAAAGCCATTGTCCCCAGAACACTTCTGAAGGCAGGCACTTTCCGCCCAAGTAGCTTGCACGTGGAGAGTTGAGGCACTGAGAGTAGGTCTGCGCTCCACAAAGGAACACACCACAACGGAACACACCACAACGGTACGGGAGCGGGCAGAGACTGCAGCGGCAACAGCGACTTGGCATGCCCCTGGAGACGCGCAGGCTTGGATCAGGGTGCTATCCAAACACGCTAATCCAATATACTCCAACTCTCCGCAAGCATTCCTAGCTCTGATGCACCACCGAACTTGCAAGGTTACACAGGCCTGAATCCAAAGCCAATCTGATGGGGCCTTGACAGAAATTACATGGGCTGTATGTCCATGTGAAGAATGCATAAAGGTACCTAATACATGTGCACAGTTAAGGACACCTAAAGAGCATGAGCAAATTGTCTATGTTGGTTAAAGTTATCTGTTCTCTTTACTGTTGTCATTTAGACAGAAATGTGGTTAAACTTACACCAGCTTAATTCAGGGATAGGAAAAGTTTTAACAAGTGAGCGGTAGCAGGTGGAGTACAAAGCAACTGAGAAGGACTGATACCAGAGGGACAATCTGCAAAATGATCAACAGATTCCACACAATACCTAATTAAATTGCGGAACTTCTTTGCCACAATATCCTGCCACGGTCAAAGATAACCAAGCAGCTCAAAAAGAGGTCAAATTCAAGCACTGTCCTATTGTTAGCATGGCCCCCCAGCACGTTTTGGCCACGGGAAAAAGCACTCTCCTCCACAATACCTGGCCACTATGCAGGACAGGCCACCCCTGTCCCCAGAGTCAGTAAAGATAAGGCCACCCTCTTCGGGAGAACCGAATTTAGCCATACGGATGCAAGCCATGCCATGCCATTTACTCTCAAGCCCAGAAAGTGGGTTCTGACCCTTTTAAAAAAATTAAGATAGGCACAATCTGGGAGGACATACAGAGAAAATCAGTACAAACTCCTTTCTTATACTCTTTCCTGAGTTTTCAGCGCTCTTCGCTTTCTTTCTTGTGAGGCACCAGTATCAACAGCTGCAGGAGCAGAAGCTGTGCCTCCAGAATCTCTTTATGTCACTTCCACAGGGAACAGGGGAAGACTGAGGCTTCCCCACCCTATGTCCTACACATAACAGAAGTCCAGTTACTAGGCTAGATACATCTGTGGCTTCATGCAGGATGGAATCTTTCAGGATAACGGAAAAAAATGTACAGACCCTCTGTATCCCAGACCTCTGGAACAGGCACAATGCACAAACAACATGCACATTCAGGTTGCATTCTGAACGTTCAGAAACAGTCCTACTTGGTGTAGGTCACAGACTCATTAAAAAAGGTGCTTACCTGTTCAGCTGCCTTGCTATACCAAAGTCCCCAAGCTTTGCTACCTTTCCATTATTGCTAAGAAAAATGTTCTGCAAATAAAAACAAAACTGGTATGCAAAAATGAAACACGGTAGAGCTTCTTAGGCGTATTTTTTACAAGACAAAATCACCCCCTCTCCAGTACCAGTTTTACTACCTGTGCTTTTACATCTCTGTGTAAGATCTTCTTGTCGTGAATATGCTTCAAGCCCAAGGAGATCTGCACAAACCAACTCAGAATCTGCAGTGAAAGATAATGGGAACAGATATTTATAAATCTGTGTGACTCTAATGTCCAATGGGGCATCTTACTGAAATATATAAAATAAAACCAGCAAAATCTAAAATAGGTAGAGCATATACTGTAAAAAATACTATGAAATAATATTTTTAGAATTAATGCCGTAGACTTTTCCTTTCCTTTTTTAGTGCTATCACAAAACTAAATGGAAACAGATACCCGCTCCACTCCCCTTATCCCCATCAAGTTTTCACCAACTGTGACAGGACAAGTACTTGAACAAGGACTAAAGAATCACGTGAAAGGACAGTAAGAATACGAGACCTTTATTTAGAAATGAGTGAGTTCAAAGAACAACTAAGACAGAATTGGGAAGTGTTTTCTTAATCCTCAGTGGCGGAAGTCATACCACCCAGTTATTGTATTCGTAGTCTCACTGAAAGTGGTCCAGAAAAAACAGAAAAGAAGGATGAAGGACTGAAATGTGGTGAAAGGAGGGAGCTATGAAGAAACTCGCATAATAAGCACACAGATTTATCGTCTATCCTTGACCCAGTACAGCTCTTAAACACATATTTAACTTCAAATATTCATGTGTTTTCTTGACAAAGGGCCTTTGGACTTAATTCAGAAATGAAAGTGCAGTGTGCTTATATGCTTCTCTATTTAGGAAACCTGATGTTCATGAAAGACTTTGATTCTAGTAACACTCTCTTATTTAGTAATGCTTCACATTAAGCACATGAGTTCCTGAATAGGGCTGATGCCACAAATGAGACTTTCTTAGGCATACATTTGAAAATAGAAAGATATCTTAACAATGTTATGTTAAATTGGGCAATTTGCTTTCCTTTCTTGATTGGTAGATGTATCTTTAGTTTCCATAATCCATTCTTCTGTCTGTAATTCCTTTGCCTCTCTTTGGATACGTATTATTCTGTGTTGTTGTCAAGGGGGTTGTGTGTGCTGGTTCTCTCTTTCCTGCTTTCATGTTCTGTGGTTTTGTCCTCTCTTTATTTTCTCTCAGGTTCTCTCTACCTCTAGTATAACTCCCAGTAGGATCTTAAAATTCGTTATTACTGAACAGTAATTCACTTCCAGCTGACTTCTACACTAAGGAGTACCTCTTTTACTACTAAAGCAAGAAGAAAAGTCACAATACTTCTTTTTTTTATCACTTTTATGCTTTAGAATATATTTCCACTGAGGTTGGATACTATCTATCTAGTTTCTGAGCAAATTTTCATTGCAATTACCTGCAAAAGTAGAATACTCTGCATGATTAAATAACCTCAGAGTTCAGTACACTAAGTTCAATATATAAGAGAAAATTTCCTTCAGAAAGCTAAGAGTTAGTAAAAAAATAAAGGAGTAGGTAAAGAATAGTGGGAAATTCTGTTTCTGTTAATTGCAATACCTATCATACTCACCTATTTACAAAATAAAATACATGTGAACATGGTCCAAAAGCAGTCAGATGCCTGGGCTTGCTTCTCTGTGCTGGTTTAACAATTTAAATAGCATCAGAGAATTCTTGACCGAAACGAAACGAATGAGAGATTTACCATTGGCTTCAGTATAAAGCAAGATATACCATGATGCAAACAGCATAAACAAATGAAGAATTCATGTCTAATATATCCCCCCATAATTCTACAACACCATTTAAAATAAAGTCTTTATGGCTTAGTAGGTATACTAACTACTAATACAAAGCAAAAGTGCATCCACAATGGAAGGAGCAACGGGAGGGAGGGGGGATAAAAATGGCATCAAAATACTGCTAATGAATTAATTTAAGACCTCAAAGCAATGTAAAAAGCTAACTCTAAACTCCCATTAAAATTACCGAAGTTTCTTTAAAACATTCAGTTACTTTAACAGGCCAGAAATGAAACAGTAGCTAGTACTGGATAATTCGAACTGTGTGTTTTACGTAATACGTCCTCTCCTCTAAAGATAATTTCTTTCACCTGGTCCTCGTCAAACAGCACTCCATGCTGCATATTTATCCGCGTCATTAAATCTCCACCATCACAGTATTCCATCACAATATATAGCTTGTTCTCTTCTGAAAGGAAAAGTATAATTTTTCCTTTATTACTCATTAATACAGCAATAAATTCTTTTTATTTTATATGGTCTTTCTTTCAAAAGGGCGTAGTTAATCCTCTACCTACTCCTCCATTTCAAAGAGTAACTGAGAAAAAATGGACACTTCCAGTGAAACCTGATGCAAAACTAAGACATGAAAACATATTTAAATGGAGATTCACCAAAATATTAAACACATGAGAAAACCCTCAAGAGACCACACTGATAGGAAGACAGATGTTCTTACAGGCAATGCTTAGCAGAATGCTTCACAGTTGGGATTGTTCCCCCATAATAACCAAGTATACAGTTAGGCTTAGGGAAAAGGTTAACAGCAGACAGTGTCCAAACAGTAGAAATGAACAGCAGGGGCTACTCACTATGGAAACTCACCCTATTCTTACCTCTCTGGGGTCCAGACTACCAGATTGACGTGTCCCTTAAAACACCTACTGTCCTGATCACAGAAAACAATTTGAACACAAGCTGTAACAGTAGCATTCCTTACATAAGGCACTGCTTGTGACAGATGTCAGCAGGAAAAATAAATATAGGGCATTAGCTTTTATGGAGAACAGACTTCCTTCCGTCTCTGTTGCTCCTGAAGAATTCCGTATCCTTGAGGAATACCTCAAAATATGGCTCAAGACAAAAGGCCAACAGGACCTCTTTCTTACTATACTCAAATGCTCTCTTCTTCTATTGCAACTCCTAGAAAAGTCTCGCTAAACTCTGGTCTCCTATAGAAGATCAAGACTAAAGTTCAGCTTAAGCAATGCAGACATCCCAGGATCTAGCATTCACGCCTCACCACCATAGGTCCCACCCACACAGACGAAGAGGGCAAGTGATGACTGAATTTGATACCCCATCTTCATTTTTAGAAGCTGGGACCCGTCCCCGCCGGTAAGTAAGGGGCTGGGGACAGGCTTAAGGCTGGGCAATATTAACAAGGTAGGTTTTCCTGCCTTCCACTCCTATAATCACAAATAAAACAAAAATGTTAAAAGTAAACCTTGCAAAGAAGCATAGAAGGTTACAATATTTGCGTGCTTCATCTTGGCCAGAAGAATGACTTCTTTCTGAGAGGCTTCTTTTTCTTTCTCAGGCATCTACAAAGAATCAAGAAACTATATGCTAGCCATGATATATTTAACTCTTTTCAAAAATAATTACATCGTTATCAAACCATTCCCGCAAATACAAACAGGCTGTGTACCAAGGTGATGCAATAAAATACGATGTATATATAATGTAAAATACCAATCTGCAGTGTATGCTCGGAAATACATTGGAAGGTTACCGGTCAAACCACATGATGACATTTTACAAACAGGCAAATGTATACCTTGAAGCTTTTTACACAAATGCTATCGCTAAGCTAGCTGATGAATAGAGTTAAAACTCTAAAGTTAAAACTTCCCTTAAGTATTTGAAGAATAAGGGTCTAGATGGTTCTGTATTCTTAATATGGGTGATCTCGAAAGAAGAAGTAAAAAGAAAAAAAGTCCTTCGCTTTGCTGGTGGTGTGAGTTCTTGCAACGTTTCAGGCAAACTCTTTGCCCTGTTACATTAGATGGAAAACTTCTAGGTGGTTCCTTGTGATCACACTTTCATCAATATTACTTCTTAAAAATTCACGTCTCTGAGTATCTATCCATCAAAATGTCTGCTTGTATTTACAGAAAGTTTCTCACCCTCATTCTTAGGAAATAATTCTGAAATGGAATCCTCAAAGATTCAAAAAGCAAAAAGTGAATGAAACAGACTCTACCATATAAAAAACCTCTCACGACTTCAAAGTCGTAATTTTCTGTATCCAGCTCCTCATTTTGGAACGCGTGGGATCCACGATAATATTTTATTAACTTCCATTTTTCTATTTTGCACACATCAAAATCTAAGATTAGAAATGCATGGGTTTTATTGGTCACAAGCATAGAGAGAAACTATTTATTTTTCCATTTAGCTGTCATTTCTAGCATACCAATTTTTCTGGGTTTGAATCTGGAAGTTATACGGCTCTCCCTAGAACTGGTGTATAAAAATTCATTCTTCTATTATAATTCTCCAATATATTAGAAATTCACCAGTGTGGCCCAGAATAGCAAAAGACCTGTACAAAGCACGTAGGCACTCATTGAAACCGACTGTTGAAACCCCAGTATTGAAATCCCAGGGAGCCGAATGGCCTGCCTTTCTGGAACTAGATATAGGAGAGGTATTCCTCCGATACCCGAGCTAGTGACCCTAACCTGCCTCTGCAGTCGACAGGAAGAAAAAGAGCCCTTTTATGGCCCGGTTCGGCTCATTCTAAAACACACACCATCAACAGCTTCCTAAAAGTACGTGTAGAATTTCTCTTGTTCTCCTAGAAAGGGAGCCCAGCCAAGCAGCTCAGATGCTGACGGCTACAGAATGGAAATTTAAAGTTAGGTAAGATGAATCAAACTGCCATAAACATAAATGAGAATTGGAAAGACTCCGTTGTGAATTACTCACGCCTGAAAATATGGATGTGGGGAAAAAAAAGGAAAAGAAAAAGTTGAGAGAAATGTGTCACGAAATTGTGATTTGTTATTTCAGTGGCAATAGTTTCATTGTAGATTAATCACCTATTATAAAATTTGAATTAGATAGCGTATTGTAGGTAGAGAGAAGTTTTGAAAAGAACAGAAATGCAGTAAACGCTGTTAATACGAAAATACCTATTTCGTCTGCGCTTGTAAAATCACTAAATTAGCAAAGCGTACAGTCTTTGGAAAGTTTAACTCTATATAACTGAGGTGGAACTACAAAGGAGATAAAACATAACCCAAGTTCATACCCTAACTAAACACAATTAGGACAATCAGGTAAGCAACTACCGTTATCATCCAGGTTTTGTTGTTTTACCTTAGTTAAATCTCTCTCTTTGATAACACACTCCTCATTACCCACTTTTCCTTTTGCCAAGAATATTTTGCCAAAAGATCCTTCCCCAATTTTTTTAATGATTTCGTATTTATCCATGACGTCTTCGTCTTAAAGCTGCGTCTAAAATAAAAAAGTCCCCAAGTTAGTATTGCATGTAGGCAGTGCTGTAACACCCGAGTCTGTACTACTGAAATAGGCACTACCTTTTAAGCCTGTCATTTTTATCACATTTTTATTACATTTTATCACATTTTTATTACTGCTGCTGATTCTTCCTAAAAATGTCATCTCCTGGAAGTCTGCAAATTATTGTGGATCTGAACTTTCAATGAGCAGCAAGTTTATGAGGCTCTCATAAAGAAAAGCCTGAAGCTTAGTCCTAGTACACCCTAAAGTTAAAACACGAGAAGGCACTAGAAAGTACTGCGTGCGATTACGGTCTGATTTTGGAAAGTCCGACTCATTATTTCCTGAAGTTAACAGTACCGCAGAACTGTTCTCTTAACGGCAAAAATAAAATTACCGTCTGTTTCACGTTGATTTAGTTTAAACTAACGTGACCTACTGTTGGCAGCAAAACGGAAAGCGACGGCATTTTGCAGGAGCCCACAGCCGCCTGGAAACCCCCTCACCGCCTCACCGGGTACCCGCAACCTACCCCTGGGCGAGCTCGGGCAGCGACATGCGCTGCAACGAACACCGTAAAACTGCTCCTGTCAGCTGGCCCGAGTTCCAGCACGGGAGACCGGCGAAGGCACCGGGCTCTCCCTCTGGGGAAGGCCAGGCGAGCTCTGCAAGAGCCCCTGCGGGCTCCCCGAGGAGCGGCCCTTCCCGAGGGGACCTGCCGCCGCCTGCAGTCCCGGCGTCCGCCTCAAAGCCAGCTCCCGTTCGTCGCCACCGGCGGGAAGCGGCCGCTCGGGCGAGGCGGGCCTCTCACACAGGCACGGCGGGCTGCCGGGCGGCCCGCGATGCCGCCCGCGGCCCTGCCGCTGCGGGCAGCCTGACGCAGGGCAGGACGGCGGGGCCCGACCTCGGG
>JAVKLA010000008.1:33030494-33080981 GCA_034782735.1 Sagittarius serpentarius
GGACCCACGTTGGAGAAGTTCATGGAGAACTGTCTCCCGTGGGAGGGACCCCCGGCCGGAGCAGGGGCAGAGTGAGGGAGGAGGCAGAGAAAATCAGGAGTGACTTCTGTGCCCAGGAAGGAGGGAGGGGTGGGGGGAAGGTGTTTTAAGATTTGGTTTTTATTTCTCATTACCCTACTCTGGTTTGATTGGTAATAAACTGAACTGATTTCCCCAAGTTGCGTCTGTTTTGCCCATGAGGGTAATTGCTGAGTGATCTCTCCCTGCCCTTGTCCCAACCCACGAGCCTTTCGTTCTATTTTCTCTCCCCTGTCCAGCTGAGGAGGGGAGTGACAGAGCGGCTTTGGTGGGCACCAGCGTCCAGCCAGGGGCAGCCCACCACAATGCAGTGTTTCAGCATGTAGTCAGGAAGAAAAACTTTACACATTCTCGTAGTCTTACACCATCTCTTTGAAACAGGACAAGGGAGCGATGTGAATGACGCTATTAGCACTAATGCTTTTGACTGAACATTACTGCAAAGCTATTACCAACTCCAAATACATTTCATACCTAGACTTGTTTAGTTATTTGCAAGTGTTCTGGCTAAAAAAGTTTGTTAGGCATTTTCCACCCTCAGTTTTGTGATAAGGAAAACATCCCCACTCAGAATTTTTTGACCTAAATAATTTTATTAATAACTACGACTATTAACAATGATTTAGATTATAAATACCAGCAAGTCTAACTTCAGCTATCGTAGGTAAATTCAAGTTTTCAGTCACTGTGTTTCAATACCATTTTCAGTTCTGACACCCAGTCTGGGTCATCTTCCTCGAAGTCCCTGAAAATAGATTTCAAAATGTTATTTTGCAAAGCAAAATACAACTTTATAAATCTTTATTTGAGTTTTTCCCCCTAAAATTACCCTACAACTAGAGGAAATTATGTTAATAATATCAACGCAAGAGACTTATTTCCTGCACCATTGTGATTAAGGAACCAATAGATGTTCTCTTTTGAATTTACCCAAGCAAGCTTTATCAAAAGCAAAAACAAATGCGTGCACTAAGAGACTGCAAATGTGCTGATATTAATGGCTTCCAGCTGAACGGCAGTAATACGTGCCCAAGTAGTTCATCTCCAAGTGCCACAAAAACGAACAATGGCACAAACTGAGATTCTGAGAATCCAGGAACCGCCCCCAAAACATACACGCATCTGTACAATACAGTACTTCTGTCAGAACATGTTGCTGTACACTTTCAAAACCCGAAATGAGTCACTAACATAAAAAGCACATAGAAGTTAAAAAGTTTCTACAAATACGTCTCAATAAGTAGGTACCAAAGTGATTTTACTGCCCTACGCATGAAGGAGTAGGAAGAGTAATACACAAATATGGCAAACACACCACTAAGCAAGTGGTTTTGCCACTGGTTGGTTGAGTTCAAGGTCAGAGTAGAACAATGTTCCCTGCAAGGTTTTGCACTTTACTGCGGATCTAATTTATCTCATGCTTTCATTTTTGTAAAGTCATCAGAAATGATTAGTGTATCTGCTAATAACAAGCAACCTGTTTAATCTCAACCCTATCAATAACTATGAACACAGCACAGAAAACCTGCAAGATACCAAACACTACTAAATTTTAGTATCAGTATGCAAGAGAGGGATGGATTTAGAAGCTGAGAAAAATACTTTTTTTTTCAGGGGAATGTCTTTTTGGAAAAATCACTTTGAGGAACCAAAGAAAACAAAAATACAAGTATGTCATTTGGACGTACGTGTCATCTTCATCAGATCTAGGCTCAAGTCTCTCAGAATCTACGGCAATAGCTTCATGTTCACCATCTACTTCATCAGATGCTTCACTTTCATCGGAAAGTGGACCTCTTAAGGTATTTTCAGAAGCTTTGATAATGTAAAATTGAAAATGTCACCAAAATACTTTAATTTTAAAAATAAAATTATTAAGAATATAAATACAATATAGTCTTTCTAATTTACCCCAGTTCTTAGCAGATTCCAGTACAAGCTGTTACCTATTTTAAGTGGGGAGATAAACTAATAACGCAACTGAAGCGCAGAACAAGCATTAATGACTGTGGCTGTGCACACCTATAGCCTACAGGCACTGTTTGCCGCGCCATCGTACCACCCGGCCTTCAAAACAGGCACTACTGACTTAGCAAAGGCGGGTTTACCTGAGGGGGCTACAGCCTGCTTATTGCACCTCCCTAAGGCATGCGCCAGGCCGCGCAGCAGGATGGAGAACGCATGGCTCTGCAGGCGCTGCATTTCTGTCACAACCTTACTCAGCTGCTGAGCTGCAAGGGAACGTTCTTCATAAAGAGACGCAGCGGAGATGTACAATCACTCCTGAATTCTTAGCTTGGATTTTTGTAATCCCACGTTTCATTTGGCGAATTTAAACCAAAACAGAACAGCCTGTTGTGACATGAGCTCAAGTGCACAAGCTCTATATGTAGGGGCTATGTATGTAAAAAAAAAAAAGGTCTTTATTTGTTTGCAGAATTAATTAATGTTGGCAGAAAGTTTGACCGCAAGCTGGGGATTTACCTGGTTTATAAATTGTGTATGTTTTAAACGCTAAGCTGACATCTGCATTACTGAGAATGTTCATCAGGGTCTGAGGAGTTTCCTTGTTCCACTGCTTACGTGGCTTATTTTCACAGTAGTTCATAACACAGCCACCTAGGTATAAAATCATTAATAGCTACTACTTAGGCAAAATTGCATTAGCAGTGTGGATTATAAAGATGACATGCAAGAGAGAAACGCAGGAAGAAAAGAGTCTGGATGTTTCCATCCGTAGCACTGCTGACCTCTCAACATGCTGAGGTTGACACTATCAGCATTAAGGACAGAAGGCCACAGTGGAGCCTTCTGCTATCACAGAGCCGGCAGGAACTGCCTGAGGGGTGTGAGGAGTCAGAGTCCCGCCAGCTTATCTGGTGGCTCTGTAAATCTCACAAAACGGAGCCTGCGGCCATTTTTGTGCCTTTGAATAGCAGAACACCTAAATACATGCATTCTTCTGTCCTCTTCCCTTGCCCTGCTGTCTCGGTTTTACCCCAGCTGGCAATGAAGCACCATGCAGCCACTCGCTCACTCCTCCCCTCAGTGGGATGGGGGAGTGAATCAGGGAAAAAAAAAAAAGTAAAACTGGTGGCTTGAGATAAAGACACTTTAAGAGGACAGAAAAGGAAGGGATAATAAGAAGAAGAAGAAGGAAAAGAAAGAAAAAGAAGAAAAGAAAGAAGAAAACATACAAAACAAGTGATGCACAATACAATTGCTCACCACCCACTGACCAATGCCCAGCCAGTCCCCAAGCCACAGTGTCCCCCTGGCCAACTCCCCCAGTTTATATACTGGGCATGATGTCCCATGGTAGGGAATACCCCTGTGGCCAGTTTGGGTCAGCTGTCCCGGCTGTCTCCCCTCCCAACTTCCCGGTGCCCCTCCAGCCTTCTTGCTGGCTGGGCAGGGTGAGAAGCTGAAAAGTCCTTGACTTGGTGTAAGCACTGGTGTAAGGACTGCTCAGCAACACTGAAAACATCAGGGTGTTACCAACACTATTCGCATCCTAAACCCAAAACACAGCGCTGTACCAGCTACCAGGAAGACAATTAACTTTATTCCAGCCAAAACCAGGACATCTGCATATAATTATCATATAATGTTCCTACCACAGCTTGGGAATTTTCTGACTACTCACATCTTGATTATTTATTTCAATGGCATCTACTCACATTTACTTAGAATACGTATCCATAATCACATGAAATAATTATAACAACCACATACAGTGTGGGGCATTTTAAAATTGAAACATTTTTCAGAAGAAACTCCATGTTAAGTGTTCTAATTAAAAGCTGTTGGTGCGGAAGAAGAATCTCTGCCTCACATCTGAGGTACATCATTGATAGTTCTTGTCAGTGGCATTATCTGTTAAATGTTAAATGGCAACAGAAGCAGAGGTACGGATGTTACATGCTCCCAACAGTACGCTGTCCTTGAAAGACAGGCAGCTGCATTCTGCATCAAATGAGTTCCTCTGTGCTACCCCCACAAACAGCATACTAAGAGGAGGGTCGGTAGGATCATTTCTGAGTGATGATTATAATTTTAGGGTTGCTAATGTTATCTGTGGCTTTCATCACTCTTTGCAATCCTCCCATCACACAAGACCACTAAGAAATTCTCTTCAGCACAATGGACTTTTCGATTGTTAATAAAATATTTAAAAATTATTTTTACATAATTTTTAAATATGCCCTGTAAAGTTTTGGCTTTTAAAATCTGCAAAGAACCACTGATACTACTTGAATTAAAACCACATTTAATTAAATCTTACTTTTAGCCTCTTCAGATGTAAAACTGGAAGACAGCAAGGATGCATTTTCCAGGACATCCACTACAGTATTGGATATCCTCTTCTCCCATTGCTTCCTATGGGGATGTGACAAATCAGTAATTCCTGGGAGGACGTCAGAAGTTTCTACTATAATTGCAACAAAAAAAAGAATGATCATCAGCATCTAACTTGATTCTCTGTCTATGCAAACTAGTTCTAAGCCTACAGCACTTCACTAACAGTGACATTTGATTCTGTGGGTACAAGTCTGAACTTGGTAAGGGTTCCCCATACATTTACACTACACCAAATGTTTTCAAACAGTCATTTTTTAACCCTTTGGCCAAGATTTTTTTTTTTTTAGATCTCAGATGAGCAGTAAGAATCAATGTAATTGCAGACGTAACAGCAGTGGCATGGTTTTCTATAGGTGCAAACGTGTATGCTCTAACTGTTTAAATGGCTGCATCACTGACATTTAGGTATCGCTACACAGAAGGAAATGCGTCAGCCTTAAAACTGTAACACTTACCCTCTTCATCAGATTTCCTTTGTTCCTTTGTGCTTTCACTCACATCCTTATTAATATTTTTCCTTTCTAAGGGGCTACGCTTGCTTTCATCTTTACTTTGCTTTAAAAGAATAAAGACTGTGTGCATCATTATCCTTGTTGTTGAGAAAAAAAAAGCAGTAATATTAACATGGCATTAATTATTTTAGCTTTGCTATTAAATGGCTGGCCTAAAGATCTGAAAACTAAACCACTGACACCACAAAGCCAACTGCAGTTGCACTGTATCTATTATTGCACTGCATTTCACGCCGTGTGCCCTTTTTTGACAGGCAACCTCAGTTTCTGAAGCTAAGCACAGATGTAGTTACTTGATGCAATTTGGAGGTTTCTTTTTTTACGTGTAAGAACAGTAGCAATATAAAGATAAATTAATCATATTCCCAGGGAAAACAAGATGCACTCGAATATTAAGCTTCTCGGATTGACAGGTCTATTAAAAGAAAAAAAACAAGCCCTACAGGCAACATGTTTTGAAAAATATACTCAATATGGCTGAGCCAGGCTGTGCTATAATGTACCCGAAGGTGACTTCTTGGCCACCTGTGACTTCATTCTCCTCACCTGAGATCTCACATGGGCCCTAAAACCTAGTGAGAATTATGTCCACACTAGACTGTTTCCACAGCAGCCTGTTCAAAATATGTCCCTAAAGCAAAGAAAATGCATCAATTTTTGCAGTATCCCAAAACGCAGAAAAACAGGAGAGGGTTTTGGGGTTGGTTTTTTTTGACAGGGCTATAAGGAAATCCATTTTGGAACTAAACTACATGTGGGAAGCATCAAAAAGTTACAGTGGTGGGAAATGCACAGGAAAACTCTGC
This sequence comes from Sagittarius serpentarius, assembly GCA_034782735.1. Classification (NCBI taxonomy): domain Eukaryota; kingdom Metazoa; phylum Chordata; class Aves; order Accipitriformes; family Sagittariidae; genus Sagittarius; species Sagittarius serpentarius. The sequence continues at coordinate 33,036,253 of JAVKLA010000008.1, forward strand.
AATCTGAACACAGGTGACAGCTGACCTAGTAGGCTGATCTATGGTTTAGCACACTAATAATTTTCCGTATTAACTTTTCTATAATACAGAACATTCTAACTTACTAAAATACAAATATTATATTTGAATACTTACCCTATTTTCCTTCTTATTATTTGAGTTTCCACCAGCCATGACATTACCTGATACATTAAGAAACAGGTTGAAGAGTTAATACCTTTAGCAAACACTTGTGGTAAAGCGGTATTCCAGAGGTGTGACAGCAACACCACTGAACCAAGCAATGACAATTGTGTGAAAGCTTCTTCACACTTCTGTCAACGTAGCTCATTCTCAACAGGGAGTCCCTCTACTATTCAGTTCCAAATGTGTACAAATTTTGGTGTAGCTAAATTTATGCAGAAGAAGAAAATCCAACATTCTTTCTAAAAATTAAATAATGAAAATAACTTGCTTCACCATATTCTGGGAAATAAAGCACTGTGGTATTTAAAATACATGCAACAGCTAGAAGTTTGCTCGTTTTAAAATGGAAAGGTTTAATTCTAGCATGAGTCTTAAGACTCACAATGTATGTATTGTAGCTCTGCACTGTACTTCTCATGCTGGAATATAATTTACACCCTTCAAGCATTTTTCCATACAAGTTCAATAATACTAGATTTTGAAATAATTAAAAGTAGCTTTGAACACATAATACTAATGTTTTATAGCAGTATTTAAGATCATACAATTCCTAGTCATTTTGTCATTCCTTACATGAGGAAAAAGGTTGCTGACTTACCTTTTGGTCCTGCTGCATTGCCTTCGTGTTTCTTGGTTTCCTTTAATACCTGCTCAAACTCATTTGTCATCTGGAATGTGTACGAAGAGATGCAAGTACTGTGCCATTTCAACCTTTCTCAAATCACCATATATGCTATTTGTTAAAAATAGACTTACTATACAAAAGCACTCTTACAGCTGACAATATCTAATTTTAGCAGCATCATGTCAATATTCAACTTTTATTTTCAAAAGAAATCCTTCTAAAAACTCAGTTTTCTGAGAAGTCTGCAACTGTACTTATGGCTTTTAGAGCAGGACCTACACAACACTACATTTCATATTCTTACACACTAACAAACTACAAAAGAAACTGATTTAGTATCTAAAATGTAGATCCTATTGTTTAAATCTAGAGATAAATAAGATACCATACCTCAGAAGGCAAACAATTTTTGATAAGTTTGGTTAAGCAACCTCTTGCAAGAATAGTACTGGCTGACGGACGATTCTTGGGATTTCTCTTAAACATCTGTTTTATTAAGTAATGAAGTTCATAGGAATAGTGAGATGGTAGTGGATTGTAAGACCCTTCGCATATCTTAAGGATGAGATGTTTCCAGCTCTTGGCTTGAAACTGCATTACAAGAAAAATGAACAGTAGAGCACAAAGTTTAAGCATAAGGTAAAAAGAAGCTGACATAATTTAAGAACAACTTTAACATTTATTATATAAAAATGCATGGTATGTATCTCCGTAGGCTCGCTATTCCCATACTGATTTGGCTCCCAGTTTGACAGTTTCAGAGCTCTCATTCAGAGGTGCAGGATAATGACCCTGAGTGAACACACCAGTAACTTTCCTTTACATTTTGTAGGGCTATTACATAGGCATTTATTTATGTTAACAATGACAGAAATATAATTTGCTGAGAATGAAAACATCACAGTTTGCATAAAAAGTCTGACTAAAACCAGATCATAATGGACAATGCAAACAATAACCTATACAACTGGAAACCAGGCGGAAATTACTCCTATAAATTTAGGATTGTTTAAATTTTATTTTTGTAGGAATACGGCATTGAAAAAATTTGGATCATCTTAGTGTCCTTTACTTCATATACTCAAGATCAGACTCAAACTGCAAGAGTGAAACTGTAAGCCAGGAAAGATGCAGACTTGGATTTAAAAAAAATAATAATCACCCAAAGTAGCCTATCAAGGCACAAACATTCTCTTGAAAATCTATACAAAATGGCTGAAGTTGTTACTTTCCTCAGCTGACTATTAACCAGCCTTCAGTCAGGAATTACTGCTTCCAAGTACAAGTCATGGGGCGACTGCAGTATCCGCAGGGACAGCTATAACCGTGGCTGGCAACAGCCTGAGCGAAAATGGCCGAGAACTTCCATCTCTGTGCAGAAAGTTTTCTTACAGCACACCCCGCTGGCTTGGCTGCAGAGCGCCAAACATCTACAGCACGTGGCATCCTTTTATGTCACCTCTGATAGATTACGCAAGAACATTTGTAACCATCACATAAAATAAGATACCTGACATTTCACTGCTGCTAAAAAGGGAAGAATACTCCGCTCCTTGGTATCCCAGCTCCAAGCACTGCCTGAATAGCTGTGACACAGCCAAAGCCTTGTCACAGACCTACTTAGGCTAACACACGCCTATGCACGGACTCCTTTATCAATCAGTCATGTACAGTATAAACTTCTAAACTCCAGCTGCAGCTGTAGAGAATCTTTTGCTGATACAGAGGATTTCAAGATATAGTATCAGCTCAATGAAAGGAAACTGCTGCTTACAAAAAACTAGACAAAATTACCTTAAATTAGGATGATCTCATTTTCTTGCAAAACAAACATATCCTGATAAGAGCTCTTGTGTTAGCCATGTGTCTGTATACAGAAGCCAGAGGAAGTTAACACATAGCATCAACACTGTAAAAGACAGTGTCCCAGAAATAACAGAGAGACAGAACCATCCCTCAAGGTTCCCACTGTCCCAATAGGACAGTGCTTGGACTTTGATTTGAAGAATCAGCAAACAGGTGTATCACTGACGTGAGGTACAAAACTGCTTATTGCTTACTGTATTTTGCTATACTTGCGTACAATATATGCTCTTTAGCACAGATTCTGAGTGTCCTTGCCTCCAACTTCAGTGATCATCTTGATCTTGTAAAATGCAATGCTTGTTGCAACATTCCTGCAGATATCTGGAACCAGACTGGCACCTGCTGAACTCCTTAGTAAGCCCCAGATCACCTCACTGATATTGAGGAAAATGAACCAAGAGAGCAAAAAAAAAATTTTTTTCTAACAATTTAGAAAATTGAGTGTTTCACAGAAGTGTCTGATAGGTCCAAGAGCTGCTGAAAAAACAGAAGGCATGTAGTGGAGGAGGGGTGGGAAGGGTAGAGCAACACTTCCCTCTTTCAGAAGCAGCAGCAAACACGTCAGTCAAATAAATAATTGGCTATGAATCCATCAAACTACAGCTAACTGCTAATTAAATTTTAAGGAATTCTAAAACTTTTCTCATAGCAATAAAGCTATACTTACTGGATGTCTCAGAGTGCACAGCTCATACAGAATACATCCCAGAGACCATATATCACTGTAGGTATAGAGAAAGATGAGAAATTCTGAGCCAAAAATTACAATTTAATATCCTGCCTAGAAAAAGTAAAATTCATTATGTGTACATAACTGAACTGAATAAACTAAAAATAAATGCAAGTAACCATAAAAGACAATACAATTATGTGCTTAACCTCTCCAGTGGAAATGATCTTGCTTATTTTATCCCGCCCTGATGTAAAACAGGATGACTGCCATACAGCTGTAGTTGGCTTTTTGCTCCCAGAATGTCTCCTAAGCAATTTGCTGCAACAATATTTATCCTTCCACATTTCAAAGCCTTTGTATTCCACAGCCCTTAACATCAGATGGCAGACACACAATCCTAATTCTGAGAGTTGGAATTCTGGCCTTGCCAATGAGAACTCTCCTACTGAGAAAAAATCATCATCTTCCACCCAAAGTGAGTGCTGCCACCTGCACAAGAAGCAACTGATGCCTTTCTTGCAAGAGGAGCAGAAAAAAACCTAAGCACTAGAAGGTTTCTTCCCTCCTGTGGAGAATGAATCACTTAGCTCAGGTACAACTAGGGTCACAGAGAGATCTCAGGGGAGGGGATACAAAGTGACTTAGAATTTTGGAGTCTGGGAGGCAGCTGTAAACACCATACCATCAAGATGCTCTCAGGACTTCTTGCGTAAGGACCAGAATAACTGGGCTCTGTAAATTTAAGTCATCAGTGCTGTAGCGATTATCCCTACATTATCAGGACTGGCAAGAAGAGCTTAAAAAATCAGAACAGCCAAAAAAGTAAGACCAGCCAAAAGACACAAACACATACATATGTATATGCATGCACACATACATACATGCGTGTATGTTTCTATGTATAGGTTTACTCTCCCAAATGCAAAGGGAGGTCTGCACACCAGTTTTCAAACTTTTAAGACTAAAGATATTGTACACTCAGTTACCTAAGTAAAGAAGAATTTAGGCCTTTTCATCTTAAAAAAACTGTAATTACCTCTTTCTAAATATTCCTCAGCTCAGTATCTTCTCCAAACCAAATATGGATAAGCCACAAAGCCAGACTGAGACAACAATAAAAAGAGGTACACCAGTCAGGCATTATTTGTGACCGCTGAAAACACCAATACCTTTTGTTGTTGTACGGCATGCTTTCCCATATTTCTGGAGGTACGTAATAAGGAGTTCCCACATATGTGCAAGCATATGACACCGGACTATTGAAACAACAAAGAAGAGACGCCAGATAAAAATTAATTATTTAAGAGATCTGTACTATTTATCAATGGCAAAATAAAACTTTACACCACTGAGATGAGTGGAGATATCCACATACTGTGCAAGAAGGCGCGCAGATCCAAAATCTCCCAATTTGACTTTTCCATTTTGAGTGAGGAAGACATTCTGCATTTCAAGAGAAGGACAGATTTACATACTTAAATATTCTTCTAGGAAATATTTCTGTAGTTTTTATGTACAGAAAACACAGTGACAATCACTTCTGGTATTTTATCTTTACATTTCCTTTTACTTGCTTCTCCTAATACTTCTACCAAAAAAAAGTTAAGAACTGTGTTGTGTTTAAAAGGTGATGGAAAGGTTATATGGGCCTAAAGCCCCAGCATCAGTAGCAGGGGAAGAATCAGAACTTAGAAATGCCTTAATCTCTATGCTCTACTCAAACTACTAAGGTCACCCTTCCTTCTGGATTTCTAGCCTTCTGCTAGGAAAGAGTAAAAAAGAAAAAATGAGAGGCAAGATATTTACAAGCTGCACATTCCACACACGTTTTATACTTCTGCTACTGTTTTAAATTATATGCAGTCTGTCACAAGCAGTTGGCGCTAACAGCAATGTGGATATGAAAGGTATAGCTCTACTTAGATGATAACGCCCACAATATTAAATCATCCCATACACTCAACAATTTCATTTACCTAATATTCTTAAGCCTAAATGAAAAACACAGCATGTAGCAGTAACAGGAAATTATGAAAGAGAGAGTTGAACTTCTGCATGCAGAAGAGTTTATTAATGGCAAGAAAACTTGCTCTGTTCACCTTGGATTTGATATCCCTGTGCAACACACGTTTATCATGAATGTGCTTCACACCCAGGCACATCTGCACAAACCAGTGAAGGATCTGAAAAGAGTAACCAAGAGTTAAAACACATCAATGCTGTATATAATGAATACTTTACTAACAGATAAAAAACATTAAGAAAGAAAAAAAACCCAAACCCAAACCATGTTCATAGTATCTGAGAGTTAAAAGTAATGCTAGCATAATGGCCTCCAGTCAGCATGAAAGACTGAATTCTTTAAGGTAAAAGTATATTTTAACACAGCAGAACGAATGTTTGCTACCTGTGTCTAGAAAATCCTAATAATATGTAACAATAACAAAGCTAGGAAGTCACTACATGGCACTTTGTAAGCATACTAGTTACAATTTCAGCAAATTAAAAAAACAAAAAACCACACTGAGATAACATACTATTTCTAAAATGACATGTATTCTTTTTAAAAGTACAAAATAAAGCTCTTAGAGATGCTTGGCCAATCTAAATATGAGATTAGGTGAGGATTCTGGTCTTTTCATTTTAACTAAGATGATGCTTCTAACTGTGGCAGGAAGTAGTTTTCAGTCCTACAATGCCGCTTTTGACCTTCTCCTAAGCAATTTTACAGCCTCTGTGACAAAAGGAGTTAATGCCTGCTGAATGATTTAAACAATTAATTGTTACTTAATATCCAGGCATATATATCTCCTGGCTAGTTTTGTTTATCTTACCAGAGTGCTTTATTTACTTTTCATTTGCAGAACCTCTTACTGTGCTTTAAATTCTGAAGGCTGAAGTTTGTGTTAAATTCTTACTTAATTGCACAAATTTATGCATGCAAACCTGACTGTATTTTTCACATTGCCTGCACATTTCTCGGATACAGACAGCAATTCCTTTCTTACTCCTTTCAGTCCAATTTTCATCTTGTTCTGCTGGAATTATCAAAGAAATAATACTTCTATTCTACCTATAAGTGACTTGGTTTCATTTAAGATACTTTAAGGTGTTGGTATATCTATAATTTGTTTTATGGGGTGTAGGGTGCTTCAGTTTACATGAAAAAGGATTCCTAGGTCCTTGGATCAAAACAATGTCTTTTCTTACTGTATCTTCAGGGAACAACTTTCCTCTTCGGTGTTTAATCTTTTGCATTAGATCTCCATCATCACAATATTCCATCACTATATACAGATGTCCATCAGCTAAATTTTAGGAAATTTAAGAACAATTAGTAATTTCATTAGCAGGGTAAGTATATTATTGTTACTATAAAGCTCCAACTACATGCTGTGTATTATGTATTATAATAAACATGTATTTTGTTTATAACATGTACTATATACAAACACAAAAAGTAATCTTGATCCCTCAGGAGTGTGCAATTTTAAAGAAAATAAAGATATTCTGTGTTTTTGTATTTACCTTCAAATGATTCTTTATAGGCAACGATATTTGGATGTTTCATTTTAGCCAAAAGAACTGCTTCCTTCCTAGAATTCTCTGCATCAGATGAAGACTGAAAATGTAAGTACACTTATATAAATGTCACACTAACAGATTTTCATACATACATGTGATGCACCTCACTTTCCAAAAGGAAAATACCTTTAAGAATTGTTCTTCAGTTATTTTAAAAAGTAATTTAGAAACTTGAAAACCCAATCTTTTTTTAATCTATGGTTTATTACTAGTTGAAGACTTCTTCATTTTTTTGGTTTGTTTTTTTTTTTTCATTTGAGAGGATATTTTCCTACTTCAGTTAATGATTTTTTCTATTTTAACAATGCAGAGCTATGTAACAAAGCAGCAAACATTGACTTGGGAACAGCTGACAGTCTATACTGCATGAACTCAGTGTAAAGCCAAGTGCCCAGGTATTAACCGAGCTTCATCCTCGATAAAGCCAGTGCCTCCCATGTGATCTTTTCGTTAGCTAAGTGCAGGGAAGGTAACCTGAATAACATTACCAGCAGTAATATGAGGCTAATTTCCTCATTAGGTATTGCAGAGGAAATCTGCATTCTAGTGAAATCAATGGGAATCCAGCCAAGGGCACCAGAAGAACAGGGGTTTCACTCTAAGTGTCCTCCCATGTGCTACACTTCCCAAAAGGTAACCACACACCTCTGAAACAGATCAGATTTTGCTACTTTACTCATTAACAACGTTGGCTCAGACAGGGCTATATAGTAGCCATACTATGCAACTGTCTTAATACACTAAACTCTCAGCAAAAGTGTTCAGCATTTCAAAAATAAATTCAGAATTTCTTTTTTTTTTTTAAGTGGTGGGTGAGGTGATGTACATGTCACACTTACCATAGGAAGTCTTATTTCCTTCACTGCATACTTCTGGTCACTGATTCTATGACAAACTAGGAGAGCTCTGCCAAAGGATCCCTCTCCTAGTACTTTCAATACTTTGTATTCTTCCATGCTTTACAAACCTAGGTCCAATACTTCCCTTCAGACACTCTCTTTCACAGGGTGATCTTCTAAACTTTGTCAAGACCTCGATTAATTTTTTGAAATTTGTTGTTAACATAATCTGCATGAGAAAAAAAAAACCCACACAATAACGAGAACAGGTGAAAAATGTAGTATGTGGGTACCTACAACTGTTCAGCATTACCATAAATACAATTCCAACCACTTTTATTGTGATTTTGCTGAAAATGAGGCCTTTGGAAAGTTCAACTCAAAGTATCATACAGTGCTTCTCTGCAGTTTTTTTTATTTTGAATGCTAAAGCTCTTTGAAAATGTAAATTATAGCCCTACAACTTAGCATCTTCTTTTTGCTACCTGCACTTCTGCAGGTGGCTTCATAACTCTAAACAAATCTCACAGGCACAAGAATATAAACACTAAGATTCAAGCTTCCAGTGACAATTCTCACCTAAAACAGCGTAAACAGAATCAAACTGGAAAAAGTTACCTGTGTTCACTCACAAAGACCTCAACGACTGGCAGATTTAGAATAGAATAGAACAGAACAGAACAGTTAGAAGGGACCTGCAATGACCAGCTGCCTGAGCAACTGAGGGCTGACCAAAACTTAAAGTGTATTACTAAGGGCATTGCCCAAACACCTCTTAAACACTGACAGGGTTGCGGCATCGACCACCTCTCTAGGGAGCCTGTTGCACCCTCCCGGTAAAGCAATGTTTCATAACGACAAGCCCGAACCTCCCCTGACGCAGCTTTGAACCTTTCCCACACATCCTATCGCTGGATTTACAGACTATGTGCTTTCTTCAAAACGTTGGTACTTTTAAGTTAGCTAGCCGTGACTCAAACATCGTTTTATGTACCTAGCTGTGCACACACAGTATTTTAATGGGCCGGTAAGTGGTTTTTAGAAGGCATGGCAGGGCTTGTTTCTGAAAGGATAAAATGCCTATTTACTCAGAGACTGAAAAATAAACACACTAATTTACTCAAAAACTCTGAAGGCACCTAGGTCATGGCTTAAGGATGGTGGCTGGCTCCCTTACCCTGCGGGGGAGGAGGGGGGAAGCCGAAACCCGCCCCGAGCCCCTCAAGCCCCGCCGGGCCCTCACGGCGTGAGGCGCGGAGGCCGTACTCACCTCGGAGGACCGCGAAAACCGCCGCCGCCTCCGCCCGGCGACTGGGAAGAGGCCCTGGGGGGTAAGCCCGGCTCTTCCTCCACAGCCCGGCCTCCAGAGGCAGCGCAGTGTGCGGCCATGACAGCCCGGCCCGCCATAGAGGTTTTCCCGCTTTTGTTCCTCAGAACACGGCAACGCGGCTTGTACCTGGTATTTATTAACCGTAAACAGCACGCCGCCGCACACAGGGAAGTGTAACCTTTCAGTAAGGAGGTGGAAGTAAAACTAACCACGAGGTACTCTAACAAAAGATAAGGAAATTTCTCAAGACACGCAAAAAGAGCTAAAGCTGCTTGCAAAGCATAGAAGTCTCGGGCTGTTCTGCTGGCAGAATGATTTCCACCATTTTGTTTTCCATGCTGGAAAAAACATTTCCATTTCACAGACTTCCAGGTTAAAAAAAAATAAAAAAAAAAAAAAACACCAAAAAAATAATCACCCCGAGTCTGACTCCCTGCAGCCCCAGTCACTGCCTCTGACAGAGCAGAACTGGCACAACACGGACACCCTGGTCAGCACATGAACCACAAGATGCAGCAAAGTTAAATCCTCCGCAACAGGGAGCCAGAAGTGCCTGCCTGGACCACGTCCTGGCTGGGATGTGTTTGATCCTGCGTTACTCCCAGTAGTACTTAACTACAAGTGGATGCTTGGACTTGCTCCTCAGTGATCAGGAGGGTTCTCCGAAGAAAATGTAGTGCAATAGTACACTTAAAAGTTTGGTTTCTTGTTAGATGCAAAGAGCATGTCCCTTCTGCGAACAGAAGATTCTAGCTAGCCCTAAGGACCAAGGTCTGTTTAACACTGACATCTGAATGCTCAGCTAAGGTTTAAGTTACAGTTCACGTAAACTCTGCATACTGAAGACACAGAAATGCTCATCTTCTGCTGAATGTGAAAAATTCCACAATGTTGTGCTCTGACACTTCATTTCTGAGAACAGATTAAAATAATTTTCAAAATTCTAGTCTCAGGCCTATGGCCGTGTTCTACAATTCGTTTCCAGCCTAAAGCCCATAATTAAAGAACACATACAACTCAGTTGATTAGTTTAATAAGTCTACCATATTACAGACTCATGCAAACCAATGTTAGAACAGTCACATAGTAATTAGTGTATCAGACCTCACCTGGGGGAGATTACTAGATCATGAGTAATCCTAGTAACTAAAGGGAATAAACTCAGTTTTCTTGAAATACCCCCTAAAAATGGATACAACAGTTTAAACTTAGTGTACATCTTACTAACAGGTTTCAGTTTTCAAAACTAAATGTTACTGTAGCAGACACTGCCCTATTGGAATGCCTACATTATTTTTGTTTCTTAAACTAAAAGTTGTATTATCCAATTCCAATTAGAATTGCAACAGGAAAACAGTAGATATTAGCAATATACAAAAATCAAAAACTGTTACATGAAGTGTTAAACCTAGTCCTTAATTCAATATTTAATGAATCACATTTAACATGAAGACACTTATGTTTAAGTACTAAAACAGACCAGTTTTACAATTTTGAAAAGGCAGAAAGCTTAGTAACTCAGGCAGTCAAATTTCATCTTAAGCCATCCACACAAGTTTTAGATAGCTCCTTTCCCACCGCTGCTAAAAACAAACACTCACTAACTACCCTTAAAAAGGATCCAAACTTTAACCACTCTGTAGCATTAATGCTACTTTTTACTCTTCTACTTCAGCACTTGTTTCTTTGAGCACATTGCTCTGTTTGTGGATAAATGCAGTGGCTTTTGATTCCAATTCTCCCAGCTGTTCAAATGAAGAGACACATGGATCTTGATCTTTAACAGTATCCAACAGCTTGCACATCTTCTCCCGAATGCGTTGAGAATATCGCAAAGGGGTTACGATTTTCAGGTCTTTAGCACTGGAGTCATTCGCTTCATGGTGCACCTTCATACTTAGGAAAAGAAAAAAATAAATCACCAAACACAGGCACACCATCACACAAAATTACCTCTGTAGCATCTAGCAGAAACAGCAAGTCATGATTTCTAGTCAACTCTTTCCCATTCCCATAGCCAAAGGTAATGGGAAACAAGCCCTTTCCCATTCATACAGTGAAAACGAGAGGTACAACTCTTCTTGGACAAAATATTTTGATCTGGAGAGCCTTCTGAGAAGTTTCCAAAGGAAGATTCCCCCTCCCATTCCATCGGGGGGAAATTGTCCCTCCTGTTATGCGGGATAGCAGACAGCTGCCAGGAGTCCAGCTTCATCAGATGCCAAAGCTGAGCACAACTTTAAGTCTGCTATCTTAGAAGAAACCTTGTGGCAAAAAAGAATTTAAGTGTTAATCCATTTTGTCCTGAGATTATTATCCAGATTTTTGCCTCAAGATATAATTAAGACAATCTTTACAGGACAGTTACATCTTGTTCACTTCTGTGTTGTACAACATACAATCACATCTATGTTTGAAAAGAAGAGGACTGGAGACACCTACTTTCTCTTTACCTAGCTCAGTGTAGAACTGCTACTGCCACATGGGCTACGGGTGAGCATCCTAAACCTGGAATTTATGTCTGTCACGAAGTTTTGATTACTCTCTAGCAAGGCATTCAAAAAGCAGAACAATTTGAGTAAATAGAGGAATTTATTTAAAAAAAAAGAAATCTTCCTTCTGAAGGAAGAGGAAGCAGTCCTAAAAAACTAAGTTCTTGAGAGCTTTTAACTAAATATTCACAAATGCAGTGCCTCGCCTCCATGTTTCAACAGGACACAAACATTATTGTTGCCCCAGACACTGTAAACTTCCTGTAGTTACCTGAAGGAATCTTACCTTTCCAAGCATGGTGTGGTAGATGGATTGTATCTCATTAAATAATGTGTGTCGTTCTCCTTCTCAGGAGAATTAACTGCTTGGGCTATGTCTTTTATACCATCCTCATTCTGCTCTTCTGTTTCACATTTTCCTTTCTTCTTTGTATGTTCTTTAGTCTTGTGCTTTTTATTCTTTTTTGGCAAGATCTCTTGTCCCGGTTTCAAATCTAAATCCATTTCTTCTTTTTTGATCAATTCACTGCTAGTCTCTGCCTTCTTGTCATCACTGTCTGCTTTTTGGTCATCATCAAAGCCAAGATCCTTGAAGGCCTCCTGAACCTGCTCTACAAATGAATTCGGTTCCTTGCTGACCTCTACTACCTCACTTAAATGAGCTTCTATCACAGTTCCCCCTAAAATTGAAATATTGTAGAAAGTATAGCTGAGATTAGTTAAAACTAAAGAGAAGGTAACATTTTAGAAAGATCTCTGAAATCTTAACATTCTTTTTCATGTAAAGCTTTAAGTATGTGTTGAGTCTGAGCCACAGCAATTGAAGTTACTAATTTTAGTCACCTTCAAGAACCTGCAAGCTGAACACTGTACATCCTGAGAAGTCATTTTCTTCCTTCCCAAGCGCAGAAGCTCTGAACAAGTATTTCAGTCAGCTTCTGGGATCAAATATTTGTCAGCTTATGTTATACTGAACAGGAACATATATGGCTACTTTGCTTCCAAAATTAGAATATTTACCAACTTTAACTGATACTGTGCCACAACACAGCCATGCATCTGCTAGTGAAGGAGTTTATGCATCAGAGGCAACTGATTTTTAGCTCACAAGAATGTTTTTATTTACTCTTTGATTATCAGGCTAACAAAGCTGGACAACATTGCTTTGATGGAGTTTAAGTAGAAAGTTTGAATGTGAAAGCATCACCACTACTCATTTTAACATGCCCACAATTGAAAAGGATTAGTTTAGTCAAGGTTGTTTTCAAAGACAATTGAGTACAAAATGATCACAGAGAAGTTTCCATGAAACAAAATTTAATATAGGCACAAACAGTTTAAATGGTTAGCTTGTATTGCCTGTCAAGCCAGACATTTAACTAGAGTACTCAGACTTACCATCCTCAGGCTTAAAAAGGCTTTCAGTATTTTTCATAGTGTCTATTAGTGTGTGTCGTAGTTCATCTTTAGGCTGGAAAAAAGTTGTATTGTTTTAGAAAAACAATTCCAAAATTAATCATCATTTCAGCATATTTTGTATAACAGAGGGAAAGTGGTAGAGACCACATGATGTTCATGTTATAAACCCTTTATTTAATGCTGTTCAGACTTATGTCTGACCACAAGTGAATCCTGTATTTTCTCTATGTGGTGCACTAAGGCTGTATTTGATGCCCTGAAACCTTGCTGATATTAAAGCATAGGAATTAAGTCCATCAATAAATGTAAAATTAAGTTCTGGTTTGGGTTTTAGTGATACTAGAAGTCTCAGTCCTTACTTTCTTCTAGGTGGAACATCATATGGTATTTTGATGATCCTAAACCTTTCTTCTTGAAAGTAGTAAGTATCTACAGTGATTACAGAGCAAACCAGATTTTTTATGTTCAAGTAGGTCACATGGTTCTCCTCCTATAAAAGGATTTCTTAAAATCAGAAGTAGTTGTATTTTATATACACCATACTTTCACACCTTCGTATTTGTTAACCTCAAACTTCCAGACACACTCCTCACCATTGCTCCTGCCAAAATGGCCTCCTCATAGACAGCAATAAGCTTCTCAAGAGGGCCCATCTGCTCAAGACGCATACAGCAGATCCAATATTTTGCAAGCTTTTTAGCCCCAGGAATGCTCTGTGTCAGACCTTCCAACATGGCACGTACTTCATCGCCTTGACATCCCTGAAGTCAACACAAGAGCAGAGAGTACTGTATTTTAGCTGGTTTTGAACTAGAAAGCGAGTATTTTTTTCTTTCTTTGGAGAGTAGCCCTGAAAGCAGAAGATGGCAAGTATTTCCAAGACTGAAGTATGAACTTGAGCAGAAGAATTGTCATTCACCTATTCTCCCAACTGAGAATTATTTATACAGTATTGTAAGTAGAAGGGATAATAGAATGCATAGACATCTTCAGAACTACTCAAAACAGACCTTTTCAGAAGTCCAGACAAGTTTCCGCAAATGCAAACTTGTTTTAGATCAATTACTTCATAGCTACTCATTACATTATAGCTTTTCTACTTTATTATGTTACCATTGTTACTGTGGTATTGCCTAATCTTATTGGGTAGTTCAGTAAGTTAGTGAAGCTTAAGTGAGAACTAATTTCTTCAGGTGTCAGCAAAAAACTACAATATTGCTTAACTTGGGGAGCAGTTAGTCCCCTGCATCTGATTCACAGGTCCAGCATGCCCGTAGGACTTGCGTGTTGTAGGCACCTATATGATTAGAACTTGGTAGGCAAGGGGCTGAATACCTGCTCGGTTAACTGCAGACATACTGCGAGTGTCTTGTTGACCTTTTCTTTGCGTAATACATGCTCTAAAGAATCACCAGAAGAGAGTTCTTGTTCTTCATTTTTAGACGGGGGTCCCAGAAGCAGAGATATAGGAGGTCTCCTCATCACTTTTCCTCTAGATGCCCTCCATTCATCCAGGCGAGCCCTGCATTTAAGAATATTACTAGCTGAAGCGACAGATGTTTTATTTTTCACATTGACTGACACTAACTAGGTTAAGTCATATAGAGATGTACTTTCCAGATAGTCCTTGAGTCCTCTCCCTTTGATCCTAAAAGGAATACAACTGCCATTTAGACCTGAGTGGAAATTTCTGAACCATGCGTATCACTGTCTGCTTTAGGTAGCTATCAGGTCAGAACACTTCAATTTCTCCCTTTCCAGCAGCAAGGAGAGACTTAGGCTACAGACCCTTTTTTTCCAAGAGAGGGTAAAAAGGACTTCAGATTTGTTCTTCCCTAATCCCACTTCAAACCAGAAAACTAGAAACTAATCTCTAAAGAGACAAAGCATGGAGAGCAGCCCAGAAAAAACCCTGTCACACAGCTTTTGAAATCTGAAATTGATGTATAAGTGTAATTCAGTCTTCATGTACATTTCATTTCAACCCCATCCCCTAGACCACCAATTTTTAGTAAACGTGACTTTCTACAAGGAGCTCTACTAAGAATACTAAATAACTTTTAGATTATGAATCTTCACCTGATTGTCTAAGCTGCATTCACCAAGCTGAAAAAAGTCAGACAAGTGCTCTCCTTCAGTCCATAAACATGCTCACTTCTATATATAGCCTGCCTCAGTCATCTTTGTTTTTTTTAAAAGCTGTGGCATGCATGTGCAATTCAACTTACAGGGTTATCTGTCATGCTTAAGGCTGTCAGTACACTTAGCCTAGAAACTAGAGAGCTTGAGCAATATACCTTTTCTATTTATAACCACATAGGACAAGCCGTAAGCCTGAAGAACTGCTGCAATTAGTCTGAATCCTGATTTCTCAGTATTAAGTCTACAGTTTTAGTCTGCTGCCCTTGAGCATCAAGTTCATACACTCAGTTCTCTTATTTTATCAGCACATCTACACCAAGAAATACATCAAAATAGATATTCTTGGAAAGAAGGTCTAAATACCTCCCCAAGATCAAGTTACAATAGTGAGTAATTCAGTTACCTTCTCTCTCCTTCTGTCTCTTTTGGCAGAACAGATTTTCTGTTGCCATTAGCTTTAGAATGCCGTCCCACCTTTGTATCAGGAACAACAGAAACTGGTTTTGCTGGAGCTTCCGATCTTGCATCTTCACAAAAATCTGCACATTTCTTCACTCCTAGTACTCTGCGGTAAGAGCTGTTAGAAGCAGCCTTTGGTGGCTGTGGTCCTCTTCCACCACTGATTTTTTGGATTGTAACTTTCTTCGGTGCTACAGCAGATGTTGCTTGCCGATTCTTCAGACTGGACTGTGAGTTAGTAGCAGCTTTGTCAGATGGTTTGCTCTGAAATTGGAGGACACCATTTGGTTTTACAGAATTAGGGTAGTTTGTGGCTCTGGTAGTCTTCAGAACTACACTACAGCTGCTCGTGGACAGAGAACTTGCTGCCGGTTTGGTGGCAGAAGGATGAAGCTTCTTCTCTGGCAAAGAACTCTTTTCCCCCTCACTTTTTGGTGCTTTTCGGAAGGAGTTTATCTTGGATTGGATAACTTTGCCACGATATGTACCAAGCACTTGTTTCTTTGGTAGGCCGATGCTTGAATTCTGTTTTTCTGCAACCAATCGCTTCTCTTTTATGCTTTTTATTTGCAAGAAGGACTTGTCAAGCGACACGTGCTGAGATTTTACTTCAGTAACTTCATTCTTGGAAACATGATCTTCAGGATTATAGTTTGTCCCCAATATGGAATTTGTCAGTGTGGTTGTGGAAGAATTTAAAATAACATTTTTTTCTGAGGTTCCACTTGATTGGTCCCATGGCAGTTTATTAGCATTCTCCTTATTTTCCTGAAATCAAAAGCATATCCATGGAGATGTTAGAAGTACATTCATGCTGCATGTTACTTTTTTCCAAAGAGGCTTTCACTCATTCGCAGGACTAAAGTGATTAACAGTTAATGGCACTTTAAAAGTATCTACAAAAGTAGTCTACATATACTGAGTAGAGAGACTATTTGTCAACTATTCTTGCAGAATTCACATTAAAAAAAAATAATCAAATAAGGATTGTTTAAGTTCCGCCTTGGAAGTAAGAAGGCCTAACCTGAAGGCTGCACTCTTCTTACAGAAAGAAAACTCTCAAAGCAACTGCTGCCTTTTAACCACCAAAATCACCTTCTAAGGAGAGGCATAAAGTAGAAACTTGCTTTAGGCTGTATGTAGTCAAAAGCAATATCGCAGTTTGCATACCCTATCACTTAATGGCAGCACTGTTCCTCTGCTTAGTGTGGATAGCCTACTAACACAAAGTAGCGAGTAAAGTCTTTAATTAGGGCATTAGGGTACATTACCAGAAGAGGGAGAATTTTTCTTAATGAGCTGTAGGATACTTTAGTTAAGAACAGACACTTGAGTTTTATTTGGCCTTACTACTCTCTGAAACTCTCAACCCTATGTTGTCAGCATAACTAGCCCAGAGGCCATGAGAAGCAGGACCCAGCCTTTTCCACCAAAGAAGATGTTCTACAGCAGATAATTCAGCATTGTCCAAGCAGCAGCTTATGGAAGACTGAAAGATCCAAAGGCAGGAAAAAAAAAAAATAAATATGAGTGACACGTGGAAGTCTGCAGAAGCTGATACTCTTCTCCTTTAAGGAAAAGGCCATTTAACTGTAAGAAAACTACACCACATCTCATTTCCCAGTCTGTTATTCAGGCTTAGAAGTTAGATTTGACCAAGCCAATAACTAGAGCTTGAGTACAAGGGCTGTTTCAGAAAGCTAGGTAGTTTAACTCAACTTCAAAATCATATGAGACATTAAGACAGACCAAAATATCTCCCTTCAGGAAATTTCTAAAAAAAAAAAAAAAAAAAAATAAAAAAATAAAAATCTTTGTTCTCATTTTTGAAGTTTTTCCCCTCCACACTCAGTTTTGAAGTTTTAAGGTTTTTGCTTTCCTCCTCAGATAACCCCAGGTCTCACATCTTTCAGAAGCCAAACTCAAAACCATCTAACGAGCACAGGTTTTGCATCTATTTTTTTCCTCACGTTTCCCTGAGAACAGGTCTGGAGAAGAATCTGTGTTTTGCTATTTCTAAGCAGAACAACCACGTGCATCTTAATTCTGGAAAAGTGGCACAAAATGATATAGGGAAAGCATTTCCTTGAACTCTCATTAGGTATTAGCATCTAATTCTGATTACATTAGATTTGCCAGCATCACAACTGAAAACCCACACAAATTCAATAGTTTTGTTAGTTGTTTGGTTTTTTCCCCAAGTAACAGAGTACAATAGAAGAATTCTCTGACAGGAGACGTTGCTCAGGTTTTAAATAACTTCCCCGAAGACTGAAAATATATCCAAAAAGTTCTGAAAACTCTCAAGAAGTTGTTAAAATTTAATCATTATTTCAGCAACAATGGTTATCCTCTTTAACCCCCTCACCAGTCAGGTACAAACCAACTATCAGTATGATCCATTACATACAGTAATATGAGAGCTCTCCAAAAAGCATATAATAAGAACTCACTGAATAAAGCCTTAAACTGCACCTCTGCACGTGCAAACTTCTCATGCTCTGGGAGTCTTAACTTAAATACAGTTTGAGTGTAATGTTGTAGCCACAGAAACAGAGTGCCATCAGTATCTGAGTATCAGTCAAAAACTTACCGTTTCTGGCTTTGGAGCTATTGAGAGCTGTATTTTGTCTTGCAGTTTATTGCTAGTTGCTCTTCTAGTTCTACTACTGCTTAAAGAAAAAAAGACATCTTAAATCACCCTGCAACATAACAAAGGGAATGTATTTTTACAGTAAGTTCACATGGTGCAGGTGGCAGTCTGCAGGCTGACTTCATGCTGAAGCATTTCTGTTCAGCGTGCGCTCTTCCTCCAGAAAAAACAAATGGCTAAGCAACCACTGGTCAGGGCCCAGGCTGCGTAACGCTCCTTCTTACGCCATAAAGAGCTGGCTACCAGAGGGGAAGAAAAGCAAACAGACCCTATTTACTGCAGGCAATATTCTCATATTTAAGGATGAGCACAAACCTGTGTGTCCTGACGCATCTGCTACGGAAGGTCAAGTTTCTAAATGCTGCAGTTGAGGGGGAAGGGGAAGCAGCATAAGGAGTTGAAGCTCAGCTACTGCTGTCATCGTAAGTCAGGCCATTTGAGGCAAGTCTGAACAAGGTTACATAGTTCCTACAACACTGACAGGTTCCAAAACCGGCAGTCAGGCACCAGAGCTCACATCAGACTACCCAGTGAGTAACAAAACCACTAAGACCAGTATTGTCTCCTAGCAACTATGAAATGTATTGACAGCTCAGAAGAAAAACATCTCCGTTAAAAGTTAAAAATTCAAATTCTTCCTCAAACATTTCATGATGCATTTTATAAAACATGTGGCACTATTGCATGTGACTGAAAATTAACATTCCAGTTAGCAACTGCTATGTTTCCATCAGATGATCTTTTGGAAGACAGCCAGGTTGAAAATGAAGGTATATTAGTGAAAATAAAGATAATTAGTAACTTTGAAATGCTGCAGAAAGCAGTCTGCATCATGCTATCACCTCCGTGTCACCTATGGTAGAGAATACATGTTAAGGGAACTGATCAGAAGTTATAGAACCATAGAATCATTTAGGTTGGAAAAGACCTTTAAGATTGAGTCCAACCATAAACCTAGCACTGCCAAATCCACAACTAAACCCTGTCCCTAAGCACCACATCTACACGTCTGTTAAGTACCTCCAGGGATGTTAAGTACCTCCAGGGATGTTAAGTACCTCCAGGGATGTTAAGTACCTCCAGGGATGGTGACTCAACCGCTTCACTGGGCAGCCTGTTCCAATACTTGACAGCCCTTTCTGAGAAGAAATTTTTCCTAATCTAAACCTCCCCTAGCACAACTTGAGGCTGTTTCCTCTCGTCCTGTCACTTGTTACTTGGGAGAAGATACCAACACCCAACTCACTACAACCTGCTTTCACGTAGTCAGTGTGGAACAATAGCTTCACAAAAGAGAAATATCTGCAAAATAAAAGCATTAGTCATACCCACACATGATAGGTCTAAACAATGAGTTAACTGAAGACTATGAAAAGCCCTGGAATTTAATAGCCAGAGAAGAAAGAAGGAAAAGTAAAGTAGATCAAATGCTAAATTAAGATTATTGCTACAATGAAAGTAGGTGGCATTGATTTTCTCACACAAGATAGCTTTCTACAAGATGAAAGCACTTGCCTTTTCCTGCTGCACGAACAAGTCCTTGGCAGATTATATTTATCCTTGTCATTTATGTGTATTTCATATTCAAAGGTCATTGTTCAGTTAGATTTGTACTACCAAGTAGTTCTTGCTATTGAACGAGGGACCATGCCACCTCAAGTATACAAAATGGCAAGCAAAACTTCCTATTTAGATGGGAAGACATTTCAGACTGAAATTTAGCATGTGCAAAAACATTGCCACACGAACTAATTTAGAGCTAGAACCTTCTGTACTCCTTCACTCCTTCACACTCACTGTCTTTTCTAGAGAAAATTCTGTTTCTTATTATAAAGTCTTATACTAAATGTCCAGACTTTAGACAACAGCAGGAAAAATTAAATAGAGGTCAATATAAAGAAGCACTACTAATTGGTGATAGGTGCCTACATCCTGTTTATAGAACATTATGCCAAACTGCTGGCCATCACACAGGCTGGATTTTATTACAGTATATTTGCTTTTAGCAGAAAATGGTGAATTAGTAACTATAAAAACACCATGAAGCAAGATCAAGTGAATTGTGAACACATGCAGTATAGCCTGAGTAGAAAGAGGGGCGGGGGGGGGGAAACCAGTTATTTGTAGAAGGAAGGTTAGAGAGGCAAACAGCAAAGTGGCATCTGAAGTAAGAGCTCTGCCACTAAGGTATCCTGTCCGGTCTCAGTCTAGAGGAGCAGATAATATACTTCATGAATTGCATCTGTTATGCATTTGATTAACAAAAACTTTTAGTATTTGCTGACAATAACAGGACTTCAGGAAATCCATGTGGTCACCAGTCTCATTGCATGGTTTCACCTTTTGATTGAGGTTCTCTGCAAGAACTGCTATTTGCATTTTCCCCACCAACCATGGACCTTTCTAAAGGAATGTAAGCCATAGCAGAAACACTACCTGATCAATGCCCGGTTTTCTTGAATGGGCATGGCCAAAAAGGTCTTTTTTCTTGATAGATATTCTTCAACTTTTTGTCGTCTTTGTTCTAGTGGGTTTAAAAAAAAAAATAAAATTACATTTTCAGCTAAAAGTAATTTTCTCTTTAAAAAAAAGGAAATGCAATTAGAAAAACATCAAGACATTATGCAACATAGACACTGTGGATTAAGAAAGCCTTTAGTTTAATATTCACGTTTTATGATGTCTTACACATTCTCTCATTTCTTGAGAAAGGCTATATTCAAGGGGCGGTTGAATGTCATTTCACAGCTACACAAGATGGCTGTTTCACTGCATTAAGCCAAAAGAAACATGAGTGTGATGGGAAGAAGTTAGGCTTGCTTTTTTACCTTGTGGATACCTGTCCAATATTTCCCATACTTACTGTTGGTTCAGCAAGCACACTTCTCACTTGTGACAACAGTAAGGTAATAGCACCCATGAAAAACACCATGCACATGAACCCAGCTGACCATCTGCAAAATCATTTGCTTCTCTTGTGTTGTCATCTGGGCATCTGCACAAATGTTGGACCAATGGGAGTGTTAATGACAGCACAGAATGATCCTGAAAAGGTCTTAAGCCAGCTGTCACTGTCAACACAGAAAGTCATTCCAGAACAGGGTACTATTTCCCATGTTTTTGCTGGCTGGCTGCACACCAGAGACTTACGCCCTTCATAGGACTACACTGTTGATCTTTTTCAGAGACCTTTCCTTATTACTGTATGGAGCTATTGACCTTGGCTTGCTGGAAGCAGCTGGGATAAGGTGGTCCTGCCACCCAAGGCAAGCTCAAGCATCCACGCAGCCAGTCCAGACAGTTAAGACTCCAAATCTTACAACTGTTTCACATGCAGTGGGACGTGAGAGCAAGAAGTTAAAGCATTATCTTTGGCTCAGAACAACAATTCCCTTGTGGCATTTAGGAATTCATGGCGTTGCACCATCCTCCATCATAGACAGGCTCATTCAGCAGTGGAAGTCTTCAATGAACTCACGTATAAAACCCAACTTCTGCCCCTCCCAGGCAGGCACGAGTTGCCTTTTGAATCTCTCTGCACGTGTTCTGTCTTTCATATTTTGTCTCGCTCGCTGTTCCCGATTCACACTTCAGAAATTTCTGCAAGGTCCATCAACATGCTCCCTCAATGCTGAGATATTTCTGTATTACTGAAGGTCAGACTGTATAAATTGCTAAAACATTGTTGCCTTTGAGGACCCGAACGTTAATCCTGAAAAGAATTAAGCACTTGATTGTGTACTCTCCGCGGTAAAAAGTCGTCATCCCACAGCAGGGGGTAATTACCCTCAGGACCTCCTCCTAGCAAGGGAGAGCTGAAAAAGGCAAGTTCTTTCTCACGCACTGACACGCCAAAGCCTGAAACACGCAGCCAGCAGGGCGGATTGAGACTGCGGCTTGCTGCAATGCTGCGTGTCATTCGGGACACATCGCTGGTTTAGCCCGCCGGCCCAAGCCCCCGCTGAACAGAGCCCGAGAGGCCGCGTACGTGCCCTGCTCCTCCGGCCGCGCGCCGGCCGGGGGCTGCTGCACAGCCGCAAGCCCCGCGGGGGCCCCGCAGCCTCCCAGGCACCTTCTGCGCCAGGAACTCGGGCCTCGCCGACTCCAAGCAGCAAAGCCCCGTCGAAAGAATTCGGTTCCTTTACCTTGCTGAAGCCGAACCGGTCAGAACGTAATAAACGTCAGAAGAGTGCAGGCCTAGGTCGGAGCAGTTGCGTGTTTCAGCGGGATGCGCTTACGTTCGGGCGTGCCTTTGATCGTGAAGAAAGGCTTTCGCCCCAGAAGCCCTGCTTGGCGGGGAGAGCACCGGCCCCGGCCGCGCCGGGGCAGGGTGGAGTCTCACAGGCCCGGTCCCACCGGTCAGAAGCCCCGAGGCCACGATAGCGGGCGCGGCTGCCAAGACCTGCCCGGTCCCCGACCCCGCCTGAGGCGCTTGCCCTCGCCTCCCGGACCCGCCGCGGCCCTACCCGCGGCGGTAACGACAGACAGCCCCGGCCAGCGAGCGTCCCGGCTCCGGGCGGCCGGGAGCAGAGGCCGGCTCAGCCCCTCGGAGCCTTCTCCGCCGGTGCCCGCCCCGCGGCCTTACCTCGGTACGCCGGCTCGGACCGGCGGCTGGCCGGGAGCGGAGACGAGAGAGGCGCCGCCATGGCCGCGCGCGGCATACGGCGGGTGGCCAGGTCCGTTTGAATTACGCGCCGCACGGCGCCTCCCTGATTGGGCCGGCCGCGGGGCTTGAACTGGCCAATGGCGAGCGGGAGGGCGGTGCCGGCTGCGCCGGCTGCGGCAGCCGGCCCGGCAGGGGGCGCGCGAGGGTGCCTGGTGGGCGGGGCGGGCGCGAGAGGCGGAGGGAAAGGCTGGGCGGGGCGGGGCGTCTCCCCCTGCCGCGGCGGGAAGATGGCGGCCCCCAGCGCGGCGGGGCTGAGCCGGCGGCTCCGGGCCTGGCTGCCCCGGTAAGCGGGGCCGGGGGGGCGGGGGTGGGGGTTGCGCTTCACCCGGACACCCACGGGCGAAAGGGTGGGGCCGCACACGGCTCAGCTCTTTCCTGGGCTGCCTGCGGGGCCCGGGGGGTCCGTCACGGGCGCGTGCGCTGACCCACTGCGGCGGAGGGGCGCGGGGGTTTCGGTACCGCCCCCCCCCGCCTTTTCCTCGCCAAAACACACCAAAATGCCGCCTCCTACTGCGAAAAATGAGTAAAATTCCAGTTTAGGGTACTCGCCCCGCTCCCACGAGCAGAGAACAGCATTTATTGACGCCACCCGCAAGCTGGGACCTCAGGGTGTCGGGCCTGTGGGCCCTTCGGCCCTGGGGGGGCTCCTCGGTGGGTACAGGCAGGGTCTGGCAGGGAGGCGAGCTCCGTGCTGCCGGCCTGGAGCCGCGGCCTGGGACTCGCGTTCTGACCCATCCTCTTCGGCGTGGGGTTTGCCTGACAGTTTTGCAGCAAAACTGTGAGCCTTGTTCTTGATTTGTGCCTCTGGCTCTGCTGCGGTAGAGAAGCAGCGACGGAGAGGAAGGTGGAGATGCCGCTCAAGTCTAACACGTCCTTCTGAGATGTGTTCACATCTGTCCGTGTCCCCGTCACAACGTATCGCGTGCATCAGTTTGCAGCCCTCCTTTCTCCTCTTGCTCTTTGCAGGCTTATGCAAGTGAGATGGAGTCGCTACAACCCCAGTTTCTTGGAGCCAGAAGTGAACAAGGAATTGTATCGGAAACCTTGGGAGGAGCTGTCCGAGGAGGAAAAGGAAAAACTGGAGTTTAAGGCTGTTCAACCCATAAAAGCTGCTCCTCCAACTGTCTCCAGCTCTGTGTTCAGCGACCCTATGATCAGGTCAGAGAAAGCGTCATCTCCTCCTGTATTACAGCTAGGTCCCATGGAGCCAAAATGCTTGGCAGCTGTGCTGTCCTCCTCAGTCTTTACTTGCTGCGCTGCACGTTGCCTTCTGTTACAGCACAATCCCTTTATTCCGGGTTAATCTTTTCCCACAAAGCCAGTCCATTGCCTGACAGTGATTAGAGATAATTACAGCAGATCTAGCAGCACCCAGATTTAACCATGGGAACAACACAAAGGGAAGGGGGCTTATTTCTGTGGGTGATAAAATCAGAATTTAAATCAGATTGCATTTGGCTCTGTGTTTACAGTAAATTCACCAATATGATGATGAAGGATGGAAATAAAGTACTGGCCAGAAGTCTCATGGCTCAGGTGAGAACTGGTGTTTCTTCTCACTGTTATGTTAAAACAATACAAAATGGAAGGCTGGCACGTTAAACCCACTGGAATTAGGAATTACCAGAACTCGGGTCATCTCTGCGGTCCTAATGCATTTCCCTCTGCACACACATTACCCTCACCATTATTTATCTGATAAGACATACATACTGTACAAGCCCCAACCTCATTCAGCTCACAGACCAAGTGGTGGTAGCTTAATGGAGAATGTTCTCTTTCTACTCTTCAGTATCTCTTGGACCTTACGTGCTGCATAAACTCAGAGAATACCCTTCAAAGCATAATTTTCTCAAAAGATCTTCCTTCCAGCTCTCTTTCACGCCTTATCTTCTATATAACTTGCCTATGAAGTCCCACAAACGTGTCACCTATGTGACACAGCTTTGACCCCTGCTCTGACCTACAGTCATTGGTATTAGCTGATGGTCCCATCTGGTGTGTTCCACCCTTGAAAGCCCTTGAAACAGGGACACACGTTGCCCAAACGTTCCCCAAGTAATTGCTGATTGCTTGTGACAGAATAACACACAGGCTCTGGGCTCTTGAGTCCAGGCTTTGGAGGGGAGGATGCTTAGTGCACACAGAGCTGTATTCCCATCTCCACGTTGTCCCTGTGCTTCCCTGGCTTCTGGCCAAGGTTTGTGCTACTCTGCCTCCTCACCCCAAATGCAATGTCTGATAAAGAGACTGAAGAGCTGGAAAAGGGTGAGGTAAAACTTGAGTTAGAGAATCCCCGACTGGCCTGTTGCCTATAGGGCTAGAAAGCCAGCTGCTCTAGTGAAAATGGGGTGCTTGTAAAAGTGATGTAACTTCATGGAGTGGGATAATCCATCTGCTCTGCATGTCTCCTGTCTTGTCCCAAGACTCTAGAGGCCATTAAGAGGAAGCAGCTGGAGAAGTACCACAAAGCTCCAGAAGACAAGAAGGAGACAATTGAATGCAACCCTTACATCATTTTCCACCAGGCTCTGAAAAACTGCCAGCCCATCATTGGGCTCAGCAGCATCACAAAAGGAGGCAAAACCTATCAGGTGAAAGGGTGGGGCTTGGGAGCACATCTGGTCAGGAGAGAATTAGCTAGGGAAGTGGATGAACTGGTTTCCACCCCTTCAGCTGAAGCTTTCCTCTCCTTGGAAAGAGAGCCACTTTGCAATCTGGATTAAAAACGCACCTAGAAACCCTGTCCAAGATCAGGACCTCGGCCTGTGAGCATGGCAGTTCCCCTATCAGCAGCGGTTTCTACTTCTCTGACTAGATAAGAAGAGGAGTACGCAGCAAATGTTGTTCAAGGAGAGAGAGATGAGTGACGGGCAGCAAAAGAATTGGCAGTCCTGGGACTACCAGTCCCATCCTCTCTGCTGCATCATGTTGCTTGGGTAGAGGTCCCAAAGCCCTGGGGTGGGTCAGCGTAGCAGAAAAGGTCAGCTCGATACAGTGCAATGGATAAAACACAAGCAGAACCTGCAACACTCGAGACCTGATGGAGAAATGAGGTGTGGAGGCATTTCTCTGTCATTCAGTGCAGGGGAGCGGTGACCATCTCCGCTAGCACAAACCAGCCTGGATCCAGTTCCCAAATAGGCCAGAAGTCCTTACAAAGGCCAGTGTCTGCCAGCAGTACCCAAGGCTGATCAGAATTTCCGTTTTGGTAGCAATGGCCAGTTTCTATGGTCACAGGAGGTGAATTGGCAGAGATCAGCTTTTGGGAGTTGGTCTTACTGCAGAGAGCAGCATGCTGCCACTGGAGTTGCAGCACGGTGTAAATCTGCGTGTGTCCAGCTGGACCTGTGTGACTGCTGGAGAAAAGCAGGTTACTGCACCCTTGCAGTGTGATAATTGTTACGGTTTAAACCTTTCCCAGGTCCCAGTCCCTCTGAAGGACAATCGGAAGCGCTTCCTGGCCATGAAGTGGTTAATCACCGAGTGCAGGGAGAACAAGAGCCGTCGGATGCTGATGCCCGAGAAACTCTCCCAGGAGCTGCTCCAGGCCTTCAACAATGAAGGACCCGTCATCAAGAAGAAGCACGTGCTGCACAAGATGGCAGAGGCCAACCGGGCTTACGCCCACTTCCGCTGGTGGTAGGGACTCTGTGCACGGGACACGATGCCACCAGCCCCATGGCCTGGAGAGCAGAGACCCAGGGCTGCCTGCCTTGGAGAAGCTGGGAGAAGAGGGAAGCGTGGAAGATCCCTTCCAGACAGCTTCTGAACTAAGCCAGGGAAAGCTCATCTGATCCCCACAAAGTTAATTTCCCCTTGTGCCTGTTTGGGTGGGGGAAGGAGGAATCTGAAAGAGTTATCGACCCCTGTCCGGATACTTTAGTTCTTTCATAATCACTTTCCTGTGAAGAGAAGCCTTAGATGTTTTTCTTAGAGCAATGCTGTGCAAAATAATCTTCCACTTACCTGTTTCCTGGGGACTTTTAAGTCTCTCTGCTCCTGTAATCAGCAATGTTTTCCCCTTTTTGGCTGCACAGCTAAGAGAAGAGCTGGATTTTTTTCCATACTATAGCCAGCCTTAGCACGATCGGTATAAAACGCCCTTTTTGATTTTTGGTTCTGGTTGCCAGCAACATTGTCTGCACAGATCTGATGGGAATGTTAACAGAAAAAATAAAACCAGTTTTATGCGGAAGGTTTCTTGATTACAAATCTTTTGTCTCTGTTGCTCAAATCTCACACTGCTCTTTCCAACTACCCTGGTTGTGTAAAGCCACACCAACACCCTACACCAGCGGAGAAAATTACTATCACAGCCTTAAGGCTTCAGTCAGGAGCAACATTTAAGTATTGTTCATAGCTCAGCAGCTGCTTAGAGAGAAAGCAGGGCACGTGTTAGTGGAAAACTTTTATTAGAAAAAATCCTTCAATAAACTATTTTGTTTCCTTTCTTCCTCTCCCATTCTTAGAAGAAACACCATAGTTGAAACCTGCTAAATTCTGAAAAAACATGACAGTTATTGTATAAAACTTATAAAACCTGTTGGTAGCTACATGTGCTCAGGGTCCTGTCCTGCTGCAGGCTGTCCTGTGGCAGGTAATGGTAGCTCGTGACCTGTGGAGGCTGTGTGCATGCAGGTGCCACCAGCGTGCTAGAAGGAGTCTGGGAAAAACAGCACTTGGCTGAGCTGTTTGTGAGGCCACAGTGTTTTCTGTGACTTGTCCCAGAGAACCAGTTACAACCTGAGCTGTGAAAGATTTCCCCTCTGCCTCCTGCACCTCCGCTGGCTCTCAGGTGAACCAAAATGTTCTCAGCCTAAACTGTGCTTTCCTTAACACCCACATAAAATGCTGGTTTGAGCTAGAAGCCTTCCTTGCCCTTTGCTGGCAGCAGCCCAACATTAGACAAAATCAGTGGGAGAACATGCCGAGTTAAATACGCCCTGCCCTTCCCACCTCTCCAAACCTCCAAAGTCAGGCTAGCACCAGTTGCAGCCTGACAGTTACGTGCTCAGAGGCTCTAGCCAGTATAAATCCTATTTACAGGAAGTGCTAGAAAAACATTAGCGTGAAAAGAAATTCAAACTTGGTAAGAAGCTTGCTGGTGAAAGTGCTGGGGACATCGCTCCACCTCTGCTGCAGAGAGGTTAATCCATCACTTCGCTGTAATAGTATTTCTGGGCAGCGTCCGTCATCTTCCAGTCGGCAGCCCGAAACTCGATGATCTCCAGCAGCAGGAGCTGGGACAGGGAGGTGAGCCCCTCCTGCAGAAGGAAGCCATCTCGGAGGAGGGAGAAGAGCTCATCCATCCGCTGGGAGTTCATCTTCTCCAGCTGCTCGCCAATGCGATGGAGCTGTAGGACCAAGCAGTCCACCTTCAGAAGGAAGAAAAGAGGGCAGCTGAGTACAAAGGAACGGGGAACTTTGGCTCATCTCTCTGGACGTCTCCATCAGCCACTTACAGACCAACTCATCCTGTTGCCTCTGTTCTGGATTTCCAACAGGCAACAGTTCTGGTTCCCCCAAGTCGCTGTGACAGGAGGCAGGAGAGGCTGAATGTCTCTTCTGGCAAAAGCACTGGAAAAGCACATCCTGAACTCCCGTGTCTCTCAAACAAAATTGCCAGAGAAATGCACCCACAATAGGTAGAAAAACGTTAATTTCCTGCAGAGTGTCCAAGAGATGATGGCAAAGCTGAAACCAAGGCTGGAGCAAGGAGGTGCCTCCAAGAACAGAGGGAAGTGGTTGGAACATGCGCTAAAGCTCTTAGAAAGTCTGGTGATTTGCAGGAAACAGGGGCACTGACTCTTTGGAGAAAAGGGGGAAGTTAGTGGGCTGCAGGAGTGGGAGGGTTGTGCGAAGATGGAAAAAAAACCCCAAAGGCCCCTACATTTTACAGGAACGCCTCGCCTGAGGGGTGACGCAGCCATGCCCCACGCAGGCTGCCGCACACCCAGACGTGTGCGAAGCTCCAGAAGAGCCTTCTCCAGCCTGCTGGGTTCTGGCACAGCACCAACGCCGCAGGCCAGGGCAGGTGAGCAGCAGCCACACAAAGCACTGCACAGCACGTCCCCGGACCTGTGGGGACACAGAGCCGCTCTGCACACCTACGGTCACTGCAGCTATCTGCCATCATCTCCCATGGCTGCGGTGCCTCTGCAGGTCAGCGTGACAGCTGCTTTTCCAGACGTCCAGCACCAAGGGCTGCTGGAAAAGCAGTTGGTTTCTGTGAAAACGGGGGAAGAGTCGTCTGCATTTTTCTCGCATGATGGGAGGTGAACCTGCGTAACACCAGACAGCCCCTGCTTCGAGGGACTGCCGGGCTGCTGGGTCTCAAGTGGCAACACTTGGGCGATAGGGAGAAAAGCTGCCCGGAAGGAGAACGTGCAGCCTGGGCCAGGGAGTCACAACCAGCTCCTCCACCCTGCTTCCTTCGAGGCTGCAAACCCTCCTGCCCAGCGGGTATCCTTCCAGCACATACTGGGGAGGCAGCACTCCTTCCTCTGCACCAGCACCCAGCACCCTCTGCATCCCCCCCAGGCTGTGCTTTTTGCTGGTCCTTGGCAGGACAACAGGTGCATTAGCAGCCCCCTTCCCTGCACTCACCTCTTCCTCCTTCCGCAAGCTGTCGGGCTGTGCCAGCCGGAACAGACAGTCATAAACGGGGTTCACCAGAGCCATCATGGGCATGTTGTTCACCTGTAAGGAGGCAGGAGCCATCATCAGTTTGGGGCCAGAAAGGGAGCAGTCTGCAGCTATTTTAAACAGTTGTTCCCTTGCTGCTCTTCAAAGGAGAAGGGAGCAGAATTTAGCAGTGCTGCCAAATGCCGTATTGGTGGGATTTACATAGGAGACCAGATATTCAAGTCTCCAGGAGCCTGAGAAGCTGAACAAATCATGTAAAAAACACCCATTTTTAAATGTAAGCAGGTACTCATGGGAAATACACTTGTTGCAACAGCATTTTTCCTGCCTTCAGCTCTACTTGCATCATTTTTACATCTACTCCAAGCAGGCATCCAAGTATACACACTGCAGCAAAGGCTTGCAGACAAACTCTGTCAGTACGTGGGCTAGGAATTATGGGAGCACCCACGGGTACCTCCTGGGACCTCATAGCAACTAAACCAGTTCAATCCGGGACATTCGGGAGCAGGCAAATCAGGGGACTTCAAACACCAGGTACAAAATGAGGAAGCTCAGTCTTTGTGACTGTTCCCAGAGATGGCTCTGCCTCTCCAAGCCTGTTTGCTTGCCTGTAGGTAGCACCAGCCCAGGCAGCATTCTCGTGCTGAGAACTGGCTCTGGGCCCCACTGCCAAGCCATGGCCCTGGGGCTCCGTACAACACCCATCCAACACCCTTGCCCTGGCATCTTTGGATGCCCAGGCCCTCCTAGCACCCCTAGGCAGCAGCAGCCAGGTGCTCCTGCGTCGGCTCCGTACCCTCAAGTAGTCGAAGATGTTGCAGATGAAGGTGACGTAGCAGATCCACGCCTGGAGCGAGCGGGTGCGCAGCTCCTCCCTGTCCTTGTACTCCTGCTGCAGCCGGTTCAGCAAGCTCCTCCGGAAGATGCTCTGGCCGACTTGTTTGCTCTCTGCCTACGAGCCCACAAAAGCAGGACGGAGGGATGAAATGGGGGTGTGAGAGGGGCAGGGGGATGCAGGACTGCGCAGATACCGTCCTGCGATTGCCCAGAGAGGCAGGAAAGCTGCAACTAACTGCCTGTGCTCACCGGCTCCTCATCTGGAAATTGCCGCTGCACGGGGCAAGCGGCAGAAGAGGAAAGCTGGCTGAGGGGTCAGAGCGCAGGGCTGGGGTGAAGCCTCTCCTGGCCCCGCCTAGGGACAACCCACACAGCTTAAGTGTTTCGCTGTCCGGATATGAGGAACTCTCACCTGGATGATGGTGTAGCAGATGCGCCCTGCCTCCTTGCTGAACACACAGTCTTTGAGGGACTGGTCCACTATAATATTGGCCACTTTCTCCAGGTCCACGTTGCTGGGGTCTGCAGAGAGGAGAAACACTGTCAAGACCCAGCACCCTTTCTGTCCTGCTTGCTTTGGGGTACCTGGAAAGCAACCAAGGTTGGCGCAGGGCCTGGTGCAACCACGTTATGTGGTGCAAAACCTCATGCTTATTCCCACATCGAGTCACAGCCCCTCTCGTACACCAGCTGCTTTGGAGATACCGTCTCCAACGATGCATGGTCCTCCCAGGCTGGAGACACAGCCATCATGGTGGGAAAGCAGTGGAGGAAAGCAGATAATATGGGAAGCAAGAAGCTGATTTGAATCTGAAATCCCAGCATTGCTTCAAAGTTGGGTTAGCGGAAGCCAGATACGCAAAATCCCGCTGGGCTTTGCATAGCATTTGAATGACGACCCTGGGGGCCGGGAGGACGAGACAGCCCCACAGCAGGGAGGGGCAGAGAGCAGGAACTAGGCACTGGAGAGGGGCGAGAGACCCCATCTGGGGAGAGATGCTGGGTTAGAACAGGAGAGGCGGGTACCCTGAAATCAGAGAAAACCCCAACGATGAGAACCAGGTGCTGAGTTTGAAGAGCTGCACCATTAAACATTGGGGAGAAAGTGAGAGGGGGCAAGAAGAGGCAGGGAGCAAAGACCTTCCTGGAGAAGACTGACCAACGGGACCCAGTCTGGGGTGAACAGCGTTTACAAAACAGCTTTTCTACACTTAGCAGTTGCTGTTCCTTAATGGGTCCAAGCATCCAGTCTCATCTGCCAGCCAAGCTGCATGTGGCAGAGAAGCTAGTAAAAAGCCTGCTGACCTTTGAGGGCTGTTTTCAGCAGCTTCTGAGTCTCAGTGTCGAACGACTGTATTTTATACTCTTCTTTACCAGTTTCCCCCATGACTGGCTTCCTCCAAGGGCAAGAGTCAGGCCAACGGATGGGCTAGTGACAGTCCCTGGGGAAAGAGCACACAGAGCTTAGTTGGGCAGAGAGGCAGACCTTCACCCAGCCGTTTGGCAAATCCCACTGAGTGCTGGAGCACAGGCTCTTATCCTGACAGCCCCCCACCCCAAGGAAACTCCTCTGTGATTAGGGTACCCAACTCTGGCCCTAGATCTGAGCAAAGCCTCACTCCCACATCTTTTTAAGACTTGCTTCCTACCAGCCTACGATAGGGCTTCATCTTCAGAGTCTTTACATTTTTCTTGTCAGAAAAATGTGTTTCGGTCCGTTGATGTGCAGGTTCAAAGTGGACAGCGCACCCAGTCAATCCCAAAATATACCGATCTCCCCTCAGAAGGCTTCCCTGTGGCTTTATCACGGGGAAGCACATGCAGGAGCACCCCACGCAGCCGCTCCCTTGTGCCTTTGAAACACCAATTTAGCTGGTTTCACACAAAAGCCTGGGAAGAATCAAAGCCAGCACCTAAGCATCGAACGCACGCGCGCCAGAAAGAGCAGAGCACCTCTCCTGCGCCTGAGCCAGGCCCCCTCAACTCCCAGCGAGACACAGCGAGCTCTGCAGCCAGATCCCCAACAGCAACAGCTCCCATCTCATCCCCCAACAGTCAAATACAGCTCTTTGCAGTACCAGCAGTCTCTAGATTAATTTTCTTCTGCTTCATGATACAGTGAAGACAGCAAGAGAGTACACACGGCACAGAGAGGAAGGGCTTTCTTTGGCACGCACACATGATCTGCTGGATGAAAAAAGCTGGGCTGGCCAGACCCACAGCACAAACAGCAGAAGGCAATTGGCCAAATGAGTTTTGCCAGCTCGTCGAAATTCCTGGGCCGTTACTCACCCCTCTCTGCAAACAGGTCCCTACCAGGATTAAAGCTGAAGAGCCCATCGCCCTTTAGCGGTATAGGACACGTATCGCGGGCAGCCTGCCCCCTTGGACACACTACTTGCTATGAAGCCCTGGCACAACACATAGTAACTCAGAGCAGAGAGCGGAGCTCGCTGGTGAGTAAAGGCCCAGGGCAGACCTTGCCCCACGGGGGTGACAACCTGCTCACGCTGCCGAAGCTCTCACCTGCGCAGGGTTACCTGCCCTGGGACCTGCACAGAGATTTCTTTCCCAGATAGATTCACAAGCAGCTGGGTGCCCTCCGTGCTGCGTCTGGTTGGCAAACGCCTTCCCATCCGACCTCTCCTCCTTCTGCACCGTCTCTCTCCCTCTGTATCCGCACTCACGCCATTCTGCACTGCCAGCGGAGCGGCCCGAGCTCGCCAGCAGCCCCGTGTCCCACCAGCATCATCGCGGTGTGGAAGGAACCTGGCGATTGCTCAGCACCGCACACAGCGAAGCAGGAAGCGCCCAAGCCTGTCTGGCAGCGTCTCTGCCGCCACCGCCCAGCGCCTCTCCCGGAGCATCCTTCCCCGCGGCTCCCCGGGGACGGGCACTGCTGCTTTGAACTGCTCTGCCAAATAACCCTGCCCAGAGCAAACCACGGCGTGTGAGCACAAAACCAGGCAGGCCCCGCCTGCACCAGAGATCCTGCTGCCAGGACCCCCTTGCCTGAAGGGCTGGTGGCAGTGGGTGACACCGGGCACAGCATCACCCGTGGGTACCGATTCCTCCTCTGCAAGTGGTCCCCACTAGAGGAGCTGTCCCGGGGACGGACACGGTTGGGGTTAGCGTCCTTGATCTGCCGGAGATCAGCCGGCCCGTCTGCCAGGGCCCTACCCTGCGGGGGTCACGCACGGGGGGACGTGCCCCGGCCATCCCAAGGGGAGGGAGAAGGAGCAGCGAGTCTCCTCTGCCGCCCCTGAGCATCCGCCGGCGGCCGCCGCAGGGGCACTACCAGCCGCCCGGGACCCCCGTCCCATCCCCGCCCTGCCGCAAGGGGGAACCCCCAGCGCCGAGACGCCTCTTGCCCGGGGCACCTGGGCCACCGGAGCCCCCCGGCAACCCCCCGCGGCCGCCTCTCCTCGCCTCAGCCCCGCGGGGGGGGGCCGTTCCGCCGAGCCGAAGGGCCCCCGGGCCGGAGGCAGCGGCGGATCCCGGGGAAAAGCAGCCCCCGCCTCCGGTGCCCCCGGGGCGGGGCGGGGCAGGGCAGGAGGAGCCAGGCGCAGCCCCACCGACCTGCCGGCCGCCCCCGCTGGGTCCTCTGGCCGCCGGGGCATCGCCGGAGCGTCCCGGGCCCCGCCGCCCCGGCCCCGCTCCCTCCCGGCACGGCCCAGGTTTCCTCTTAGGTCATTTCCTCGCCCGAGCCGGGGGAGGGCCGGGCCGGGCCGGGCCGGGGCGGGAGAGCAGCGGCAGCCGCCGCAGCGCCACCGCCTGCGAGCACCGGGCCACGGCGGCCCGCGGGGCTTGATCCCCGTTCCCCCCGCCGCCCCCTCCCTGCCCCGGGCACGGCCGGCTGCTCCCCTGGGCACCCCCGGGAAGGACCCCGGGCACGGCCGGCTGCTCCCCGGCTTCCCCCCGCCTCGCCGGCGCCGGCGGGCTGAAGGCAGCACTTACCCCTGCAGCCCGGTCCCCCTCGGGGCTCCCCCGCCGAGCACCGGCGGGCCTCCGCCGGCGAGAGCTGCTCCGAGCTGCCGCTCCGGGTGAAACCCGCCTTTAATCCGGCCTCCACTCCGGGCCAGGGCAGGCTGCAGCGGAGTGGCATAAAAAAATTAACAGGGGGAAAAAAAAAAATCAGGAAAGGAGAGATGCACTACACCAACTCACTGCCACAAGAGCCCATTGTGGTATAACATACTTCACGTTTTTTCTCTAAACTCCCAACCATTTCACAGGGGGAAGACCCCTCGGGGTGAAGCCTTGGCAGCGTTCAGACAACAACAGAGCACAGCTCAGGAAATGCAGAATGAGCAGTTTGGGAACATTTTCTGCAGCGCTGTCCTGGCTAGATACAAAACCTGAACTCATCTACCACGGCTGTGTGGCTCTGGAGCAGCCGCCGTGACTCTGACAGTCCCTCTCGGGCACAGTGGTCCATCTCGGCCGATCCCCCTTGGTGCAGTTCTCAACAGTGATATCCAGAGCGTCACCCCATGCCTCAGAGGGGATGGGACGGCTCTGCCTGCTGGTGACGAGCACCCAGGAACCAGCGATCGGAAAGGAAAACCAGATGGCTCCTGCCGCCCCACGCTCTGGACCCTGATTATCTTCCCTTCTGGGCACCAGGAGGGCCATGGTGGTCCTGTGGGGTCCAGCTG
Source organism: Sagittarius serpentarius (assembly GCA_034782735.1). Lineage (NCBI taxonomy): Eukaryota > Metazoa > Chordata > Aves > Accipitriformes > Sagittariidae > Sagittarius > Sagittarius serpentarius. The sequence continues at coordinate 33,071,334 of JAVKLA010000008.1, forward strand.
AGCGTACGCATTAGGAGGAAAGGAATAAACAAACTGCAGCCAGACATGAGCATAAGAAAATATTTAATGTACCTTTTCTCAAAGGTAGGCAGGCGTTGTGCGCATTGTGCTCGGATGCTTTCAGACAACGGCAGCTGCAAAAGATCCACCTGGGCAACACAGCAAAATGCCGCAGAGAATTACAGTTCTACATCACAAGAGAAACTCAAACCCAAATTAAATATAATCTATTCCAAGCCCGACTGTAAAACATTCATTTCTTTTCAAAAATGATGCTATGCAGCTCTGGATGAGCATCCTGAGAACAGGACTGTCCTAGGAACTCAGTGAGCCAGGTGGCACTGAAGGAAACGGCGTGTTCGTCACAGAACTTGTGCGTCCATGTTCTCCCGTCCGAGGCCAGCTAAGAGCGACGGTGGATCCCCTAACAACCACAGTGCAACTCGTCTGGAACACTTTGCCTGCTAAAGTGCTCTTGGACATTCTGATGGTAAAAGGCACTAGAAGAAAACAAACGCAACTGCTGAGCAGCTTGTGAGGTGAATTTCGGGCAACGCAAATCCCCGCTGATAGGATTACATCATAGTGAAATCCCAGCCATCCCAACGGGCAAAATCCGGTGCAGTCTCACAGCGAGTTACTGTGTTATGTCACTTGAAACTGAACTGGTGTGTAGTTTCTGAGAGCAAACCTCTTCCAGCATGTAGGAGAACAAGGTGACTATAGATCTCTCCCATCTACCGCTCCTCTAAGGCTAGGAAATTTAGCTTCAAATGGTCTGTTTTGCCAGAGCAGCATCAGAAATAAGACCTGCCCTCCTACTGCGTTTGCACTAAACCGGTCTCATTCCCAAAGAGAAAACAATATTGCTGTCACAGTCCTTTCCCCAGCAGCCTCTCTCAGTTAGCAAAGTGCGTGATGGAAATTTATGAGACAGATGCTGCTGACCAGAGGCAAAGGATGAAGCAACTATTAGATGCAATTTCTAATACTGTATAATTGAGGTTGTCACATCTTTCTCCTTCACTCACGAGACGACCAGGTGCCTTTATGGGCCTATAACATTTATTACTAAGAGCCCAAAGGGTTATATAAACCTGGCTGCATGCCAAAGGACCCAGGAGTATCTTGTCCACAGCCTGGGCCAGACTGGCACAACTTAAAACTCCGACTTTGCCATCTGTTGGCTGGAGACAAGCTCATTTAATGCAGAGTGGAGGAAGAAACTATCCCAGAGAGGAAAAGCTGCTCTGTACGCTCCACTGCTGCCCTCTTTGTGGAGCAGGCAAGTTACATGTATGCCTGCATCACCTCAAGCTCCACAGCACACTTGAGGAACATCATCTTAGCAGAGCACAGTTTTTTGTTCTTTATTCTTTACCCCTGTGACAACCAAAGCAACTCACCCCCTATTCCAGAGGTTGCAATTCCCACTGCTGAGTTCCAAACCAGTTTCCCCCTATTTTGTGCAGTTTAACAGCAGCAATTTGACATAAAGTGGAAAACAAGAGTCTTGTAATATTTAGACAGGATGGACGGGTCCCGGTTTCGTATGGAAGCCTAGGTCAGCACAGGAAATTTTCAGTCCTGTTCCTGCTAACCACAACAGCATTCCTCTCTACCAGCGGCCAAAAGACAGTAACAATCCCAACCTGTTTGTGTCTGTTTCGAAACGAGGTATTTCTCTCCCTCAGAAGGATGTCATGAGGCTAAGTTCATTACTCCTTATGATGTCTTTCCAAGAACAACAGATGAACAATAAACAAGGGCAAATTATTGTTAAGATTTGAAGGAATCTCAGAAGAGCCTAAATAACACAGGAAAATGCCAACAGGACTGAGGCACTTTGAGAAACTTTACTCCACATTCTTTGCATTTTCTCCTCTAAGCAAAACTGCCCATTTTTAGAGTACACGCAGCTAACTCCCTCTTCAAGGCTCATGTATTAGCCTCCCACCTGACACTGACGCTGCTCAGTGAATTTAATTTTACGTAGCTCTCAAAGTCACCTGCAGTGAAACAGTCACTTTGCACTCTAAGATCTCACACCACAGCAGACACAAAGTTATTTGGCCTGGGCTTGCAAGGAATCTCTCTAGATATATCAGCCACCAGTGAGACAGCTGCTCTCTAAAAACAGCCTCTTACAGTACTTCAGGATAAGTGAGCAATGCTGATATGCTCAAAATCGCCAGAAGTTTCGTCAACAGAATGGAATTAGTCACGCTGGAATTTGGCCAGACCATTTTGGATTAACACCCTGAACATTGCAAAGGAGCCACAAAAAGTTCTGCCTTAAGAGAACCATCAAACCATCCTGTAAATAACTGCAGTGCTCTGCCCTGTCCACCACTCGCCAGATGACTAACGCACTTTTGCATCACAGAGGCTGTTCCTCGGAAGTCTGCCTTCCACACACTGGTCCAGCCACACCCTGCTCAGCCTGACAAAACAGAGAATAAAAGAGGAGGAAGAAAGTAATTTTCCTCTTTTCCCCGTTACATAAATCAGAGTTGTTTGGGTTTTTTTAATTACCATTCACAAAACCTTTCAAACTCCAGAAAAACACTTCTCCAGATCTAATTCAATCATCCTTTCCTTGTCAAACACCAGGGTAAGCCAACCAATTCCAATTTGATGTTCAGTCCTCTCACTTCAGTAAATCTTGTCAAAACATTTTCATTTGTTAGCACCACTGTAGGACTGAGGTTCAGAAATGTTTTGAGGCCACTACAGAAATACTTGCTAGAAACATTCAAAAGTGGTTTAAAAAAAAAAAAAAAAAAAAGACATTTACTAGTTTCCACAGGACTTTTCCTTCACTATTCCAACTTAGACTAAGTAGTTCTAAAACTTTATACAGCATTTGTTTACTCACCGCATTGAAGCAAAGAACCCTGAAGTAAGAATTGGGCTTGTGTGTTGAATCCCCTTAGAGCGGGGTTCTTAATCTGCAAGTCTACTTGTAAAAAGCGTGACTGAGGCAGTGCAAAACCCTAAGAGATGTATGGCAAGACACACAGGAAGAGAAATTGGCACTTGTGATACAACCAAGCTCACCAGAATTAAAGAGAAAGGTTGGGTTAGCATGATCCACTAGAAGATTCCATGTTTAAGGTGGCTGAGAATGCACAGCCAGCGAGTGGTAATCAAGAAGCAGCAGCTGGCAGCAAAGAAAAGGAAAATGGAGGTTCTGTGCATACTAAAGAGGTTTTAACTGACCACAACACCAGGACAGAGCTACCTGTGCGACACCAAGAAAAGAATATGGTGCAAAGAGCAGGCCATAGAGCAAGGAAGTAAAGCTGTGCAGATGCAGTCACAGGAAGTGACACTAGGTTGGTTAAGCAGCACTAGCTAGGCCAGGATCCCTCTCTCTGATCCAGGGCAAGCACAGGAATTCACCCACTTCATCGGGTGCCTCTTCAGAGCACAGTTTCTGCTAGGTAGTTGTCTGCTTAGTTCCCCCCTCTCCCCACTAAATGTGTGCTGATATTAGAGGAGACAGAGGAAAAAAAGTGCTCAGCTGAACAGCTTCCAGCAAAGCAGTTCAGTGTCTTCAGCAGAACTGCAGTCGCCTTTTCCTTCTGCTTGGTCCCAGGAGGTGATTTCCTACAGGCTGGTGGAGCTCTGGGAGCTCTGACATTTCCAACATGCTCATGACAGAGCAAAGCCATCAGTTTCCCCTCTTCCAGGAGAACACCAGGTAGCCACATACATGCCCCTTTCAGCCTTCCTTCCTCGTAGTGCTATCCGTATTCTTCAGGGCACACAGAAGGCTGCAGAACAGCTCATACCAAAAGAAGACAAGGCCAGTAGAGACAGCAGCCTTCAGCAAGCTGGGCGAAAGGCCCTTGAAGAATCCACCAGGGCCCTCCTCTTGCATGATCTGCCTTATGCAGTCCAGGAGACCGCTATACATCCGCACCTGGGAGAGAAATGGCGAAAAGGTTAAACAAGAAAACTCCAGGAAAACTTACCTGGAAAAGAACACAGAGATGCCCAAACTATACCACAGAAACATAATGTAGACGTGCAGCCTGGAGACACCTTTCTGGCTGTTATTATAACTAACTGAGAGTTTCAGAGAGCCAGTTTGTAGAGAGTGGGGTAGAGGAGAAGTACACATTTTGCGTCAGTAACGGCTTATGCAGATCATTCTAACTGAATGGCCGTACAATTTTTATGCTACAACAGCATGCATTATTTATGGTACAAGTTTGTGAACTAATTATTTCAGATTGTGCTGCTACTGTTCTCCATCCCCTTCACTCTCTAAGGAGGGACAACTTTTCAGTTTTCTGACAGAAAGAAAACACAGCTACAGCACTTAGAAGTCTCTAAATTAGCTACCTGCATGTCATCGTGTCACACTGCAAAGGTTTAACATCTTGTAACTTCTTGTAACACATCAAGGCTAAGACCAAATTCTGTACCTCACTGGAAGAGGAGGAGCATTCAATTCAATCGGTTAAGACTACAAATTCCTATCCCAGAGTTTCTTGAGGTACAGATTGATTTGCTTCTCAGATCCAAGGAATTTGAAGGAAAAAAGAAAATGTCCACTTTTCACAGAAAAAAAAAAAACCAGTTCTTGAAAGATCTGTATTTGTCTTACAGTGTATTTCGAGGTAGTAAGGATGGTGCTAAAGAACACCAGAAGTATTTAATTTGCTTTGAACTTCAGGTTGTTCTGGTACATAAGACAGAATATGAAAATATTAATTGCAGAAAAGGATCCTGACAGCCAGGCGAACCCAGCATAAAGCTAGTGTCACCCTCTGCTAATAATTTGGTCCTGAATCAGAAATACCAAGCTGCAACTAGAAAAGTAAAGTAAATCGAAACCCCTTTGCCTGCCTAACTCATCCCCAGCTACAAGATAGCCAACCTGATGGAGACAGATGAGAAAGCAGAGCACAGGTATGTTGGACAATGTCATAAAATTAACCCAGTATATTCATGCAGCTATTCCCATTACTAAGTGAGACCAATGCTCAGCTCCCAGAAGATCTCCAGGAGCTCTCACCCCGAATACGAACACAACAGGTACTACTGGTGAATCATCACTGCATTCTAGTGCAATGGACTGGCTCTGGATTGTCTTGGTGCAAATCCATACTCATGAAAATCAGTCAATTCCAACATTTCTCACCTGCCCAAAGGCTGCCCGGGCATGCTCAAAGCCACCCACTTGCAGTCGTTTTTTGAACAGGTCAAAAGGGTAAGTGAGGGTTTTGCTGATGATTCCAGCGCAGCTGCCACAAACAAGGTTTTTAAAGTTGCCTGAGAAGCAGGAAGGGGAGAGGATAGCAGGGAGGGAAAAAAAAGATTAACAAGGAGTTCTGATTAAAGATCACGAGAGGTAAGTTAGAAATCACTTTTCACAAGAAGTAAGGCCAAAAAGGCCCCTTAAAGTTACATCACCTCTTCTGCATAGTTTGGGCCGCAGAACCTCAATCTGCATTTTCTACATGAGGCTCGCAACGTCCGTTGGAGCCAGAGCGTAACAGCTCATCTTGGTTCATTACACTGATTTATGCTTTTGCTCTGCCTAGTGGCATTGTACAAAAAACCCCAGTCACCAGAGAACCTGCCACTAGCGGATGGGAAAGTTTTCATGCCCCCCAGTAAAAGCCCGTTCACTGGAAATCTTGCACTCCTGGTTGCTCAAGGTGACTTATTCTGGATTGGAATAAGTCACAAGCTGACACTGCCTAATGATTTCAGAGGCTTGTGGGAAATGAGTTTCGTGATATTATACTTTTTCCTGACAAACGTAAGCTCCCAGCACAAAACCACTATCAGCCTCTACCATCTAAAAATAAATATGATATGGAAAAGTCTACTTCCTTGATTGAAATTCCACTGAGGAACAAAACCACACTGATGTTGCACACACTTTCTCTCGGGGAGGCACTGGTATCGAGAACTGTCAAGGTGACAGGTCCCATCAGGCTGAGGTTCTCTTAGAGCTAGAAATCAAGATAAAAATATCAAATCAAGAGCTTGGCAGTTTTAAATTAGGCTAAATGAATCCTCTTCTGTAACAGCTGTGCTGGAATCTACAGGCCGATTTCCTGAGGAAATCCAAGAGTCCTGTCCCCACAGCACTAATGAAACTGAGAGAAAGATTACACCAGCACTGTCTTCCCACAGTATGAGTAATGTGACACAGCTCACGAAAGAGTACCCTGGTCTGTGACACTTCACCTTCCCATCCATTCATATTTCCATCATGCTTATTCTGTAACATGAGTTGTTTGTAAACTTGACTGTACTTACTTTCACAATATGTGTGCAAGAGTAACAATGAGAGACGGGAAATTGAGATACTTTTCAGATGTTGCATTGAAAAGAGGGACAGGACAGAAAACTGAGCTTATGTCAGTCTCCCAAACTAGCATTCACCCTCTCTTTCTCGCCAGATCACAGACACCACTGTCCCAAGTGCCTACCTCCTTTCTTTTCTTCAGCTGGAATCACCCATTCAGAAAACTGTTGCAGGATGTTGTAGAAGGAGAACTGGAGACCAGCGTACGGAAAGATAGCAATGATTGTGGGGGTCAAACCTCTATAGAAAGTCCGAGGCCCTTCTGTCTGGTACATCGTCACTACTGCATGGCGAAGGTTGGGATAGATCTAGACAATAAAGAAGAGGCTGACTCTCTAGTGAAACAAGCTTGAAAACAGCAAACCAAAGGGCAGGTTCTTTCCCAGTAACGAGGACAGGCGTTTCCCGCTGCCCAAAATACAGCTGGCTGATTTTCCGCACAAAGTGATGAACAAAGTGATTTTGCACATCTTCACACAGTATTCTCAGCTAAGCCCTTGTGACTCTGCTAAGTAAACTGACAACCTAAACCTACCTCTGAGCCACAGGAGACTAACTGAATGAATGACCATTAGCTCTGCACTGAAAGGCCTGGGCTGACATTGTATCCCACATACAAGCTGTACTTCTGAGGGGAAGAAACAAGGCAGAGAGCTGTGGCCTGAGACCACTTGCATCACAGGTGTTTATTTTTCTCTTAACAGTTCTGCTTGCTCCTGCAACAGAATTCATGTAATATATATTGTGATTCTACTACAGGCTAAGTCAAAAACCAGAAATGGTTCTGACACAAACCTTTACAAGTCTAGTTATTACAGACCTAGTTAGCATGGAGACCAATTCTTGTGTAAAAAAGGACATGAAACACAGGTGGAAGGTGATTGGTTTCAAGTATCACCCCCGTCATTATCTAAACATGACTCTGTGCAAATGGAAAGTTTCAAACATGCAATGTTCAACAGACTGTGGAACGCATTCTATAAATGGCCAACAGCCAAAATGAAAACTGAGTTATCCTGTTAAGGACAGTTTCTCCTTTCTGGTTCACCTGTCAGGAGTCGAACACAATCAGCAGCAGCAAAACATAATTAAGAAAGCTGTGTCAACAGCACAGAGGATAACTTGGCAACAGCGCAAACGTTGCCCAATAAGAGCACCTGCTCCTTTATGCTAACCCACAGACTCCTATGTACTTTTCAAACCTCCTGTGTTCATACACAGGAAATATTGCTACTGCTATGGATGACAATTCCAAATATTGAATCCTCAACCATACCTTAGGCTCACCCTGAGCAGCAAAGCGGGTGCGTAGTGTGTCAACAGGCTGAACTGCAACAGTGGCGGTGCAAGCAGCCAGTCCACCGCAGACAAAGTGCACAAAGGAATCACGGGCATCATATGAGGTGACGTTGTGCACCAGTTTTGTCAAGCTTTCAAATGCCATGAACTTACAGAAACAAACATACACAGGTCAAGGAGTCATTCCCTATCACTGACATGGATCTCCCACTCCTCTCTCATTTCACCAACAGAGCTCCACCCACTGCTTGTAACCACCTTCTGTCTCTGTCCTTCAAAAGCCCTCCCCAACTTGCAACCTGTGGGAGCATGTGCTCAAAGAATACCTTATAAAAATCACTGAGCAGCCCAGGGAATGCTTGGGATATTCTGATCTCTTGACAACTCTGCTAAATCTTGCATTTAGAATTGTGAAAAACTCATTTTAATGCTCTATGTATCCCAAAGAGTATTTGCTATATTACAGATACGCTGTCCGTTACTCTTTCAACCACAGCTCGTAAAACATGTTAATATTTACAAATTAAGCATAACAATGCTGTGTAAAACACCATCATCAGCTTCACTAATTTTTTTTTTTTTTTTTTACTAACAAGCTGTTAGGGTGACAATGTGAACCAAAGCAAAAAAACCCCACACAAGCTTGGAACATGAACAGCTAAGCCAAGTGTCAGGAACAAACAGGGCTTGTCTAGGATAACTAACACAGAACTCATTTTGCTCTAGTTGTGCTCCAGGCCGGCCAGGCAAGCCATTCAGCAAGCTCAGGAACATTAACTTAGGCATCATACATCAGCATTATACAACTACACATCTTTGAGACTGGAGCTGGCTTGTATCAGTACGGTTTAAACCTGGACCTTCCTGCGTCTGCCCATGCAGCCAGTCTGAAGAGAGGCAAAGCAGGGTCCTGTGCATGTACACCAGGCCCAGATGATGTCTGGTCACCTTACCTGAACAGCTCCATAGCCAACTGAAAGGAGCTGAGCAGGAACATGGCCCTTCCAGAAGGCTACAAACCCCTCTTCCTGGAAGATGCGCTGTACAGCTTGCAAGATGCCATGATACTTAGCTCCTGGGTTTCTGGAGGAGAGCTGCTCGATCTGAAGCTGGAGGAAAACAGAGAAAATATTTTCAATTCCGCATCACGTTTCAACAAGGTCCAATTCAGGAATTCACAACCGTGTCAGGCAACAAACTCTAAGAGGTGACATTCTGCTTCCCACAGAATCACATCTAGAACTGACTAGGATGTTACTTACAGAGGGCTCTAAAAGAATAAAAACAGACATGCAAGACAAAGGTAATCAGTAGGGATGATGGCGAAATTCAGTTAGTGGAGATCATTCAGAAAAACAGAGAAAGAGAACAAATGATGAAAACCACAAGATTCTATTCAGACACACAAGTTAATTTATATAAACAGAAGCGATGGACACGATAGCCCGACTACCTTGCATAACCTGTATACAATGTAGGTGAGGGCTGACGAGCAGGTTTAGTGCTCTCTGGTTGCACAAGTGACCTATTCATCCGGGACAAGATCAGCTCTGTGCTGTAACAGGCTCTTTCACCCCGTCCCCGAGCGTGCCACGAGGAAGGTACCTGAAAGCGGATCTTGATGACATCCAAGGGACTGATGAGGACCCGAGTGACCAAGCCAGATGCTGATCCTGCTACCGCTGCTTCCACCGTGGAGACGCACTTGGCGTCAGGGTCATAGCCGACCATGCCTGCCTGGCGTCCCCGCAGCCTGCGCAGGAGGACAGGGGCCCCAGTCAGCCCCTCCCCAGCCAAGAGGCTCCTTCCCACACCAAAAGACTACAGCCTCCCCGCCATCCCAAAGGCCGCCCCCTCTCATCCCAAGCCCCTTCCTCACCACAAGGGCCACACAGACACCACCCCCGACCCCGCAGCCCCCTCTTCCCTGCCGCCCAGCCCGTGGCAGGCACCGGAGGGGGATATGCAGCCAAAGCCCGGGCGGGGCCGCCCGCTGGCGGCTGCCCGCGGCCCAG
>JAVKLA010000008.1:33089284-33114765 GCA_034782735.1 Sagittarius serpentarius
CCCTCGTCCTGTTACTACCTGCCCTTCTACAAAGTCCCTTCCCAGCTTTCTTGTAGGCCCCTTCAGGTACGGGAAGGCCGCTATAAGGTCTCCCCGGAGCCTTCTCTTCTCCAGGCTGAACAGCCCCAACTCTCTCAGCCTGTCTAATGAAGCTGAAAGATTTTTCGTCTTAATTGTGATTTCTGTTTTATTTTTTGTGGCTGGAAGTCCAATATATAACGTGTAACTTTTATATAACTCTTTTGAATCTATATATGTGATATAAATGTATTTTCTAAATGGACAGTTGTTATGGACAATCTCTTTGTCATATGTTAGATTGCCTTCTTTATCTGTCTGCATACTTCGAGGTTATAAACTCTGATAAACATGTAGATATTTTTTATGTATATGAATATGTTGAATATAAAAATATATTGAACATACAGTACTATATGAACGAAATAGGATGATTTAAAGATTGTTCAACGTCAAATCACATATGTCCTCCCTTGTCAATGTAGTATCTATAAACATAGTTGCCTTTGGACTAACAGGGAAGCCCGTACCCTGCATCAAGAATCACTTAATGAAAATGCCTTACTCCTGTTTTTATTTTTACGTCATGTCAAATCATTAACACCAATGCTGAGCTTTGCAGCCAGAGGGACCGCTGCCACTTAGGTACCAGCCTTTCTAAAACACCTTTGGCATCAGATGAGAGGTTCACCATCACCTCCATTCTGATACTTCTCAGCAAGGTAAATTAAACTGCACTTAGCATTGTGTTTCTGTGGCTATGTTTCTTCAGGCTGGATTTCTTGAAGTAATCATGTTTAGATACACTCACGCATTTCCCCAGCTCTGGTATAGATGTTCACGTGGACTTGGGAGGCTTTAATTGAGATGAGCTGGTATGCTCAGTCTGGATCAGGCTATTAAGCAGCTTCATATTAACAGCTTCAGTGTAATAATCTTATTATCTGTCTACTACAGCAAATTCATACATGCTTTACACTTACTGTTTATTTTTTTTACCTGGTTTAAAAAATACTTTAAAGAAATACATGAAATATTGTATGCATGATACCAGCTCTTCGGGGGAACATTTCCTGTCTTCTAATGTAAGGTTTTTCACAGTGAGGCGGATAAGAAAACTTAGCATTTCCTATTTTGATTCCTTTCATTATTTTCTTTTGCAGGCAGGAAGAATAAGGGCTGTAGGAATTGTAGGGATCGAAAGGAAATTAGAGGAAAAAAGAAAAGAGACTGACAAAAACATTTCCGAGGTAAATACTACTGAAGTTTCAAGGTCAACCACCTGTCTGAGCCATTTACATTCATTCACACTTTCTTTTAGGGGTAGCTGAGATGATGTATTGTTTTTGTTGAGAAGTCTGAATTGATTAAGAGCGTATAATTTACAGTTATTTACTTTGTTTAACTGGCTTTTCAATATATGTAAAAGTACTTAATTTGAACAGTTCTTTTCAAGAAGACTGTTGTTTGAAACTAACGGTGTGTATTTATAAAATTAGTTTTGGTAGAATTAGAAATCTGAGTTCAGTGACTTTTCATCCGGGGAAGCAGAACACAAAGGCATCTGCAGAAAGAGACTATTACAAGTTTGGGGGTTTTTTCCTTCCTTTTTTTTTTTTACAGCTAATTTTGGTTTTGTCTGAAAATTTAATATATATTAAGAAGAATAGGCTGATCCAAGTGTCTGCACATAACTGTGGTGAAGTTAGGTTTTCATCTTATAAATACTCAGTTTTTAAATGTTAGATTTAGGCTTATAATTACAGTAAAACGTTCTGCAGTCTAGGCACCGGCAAGATGTTGCAAGTATCTTTGCAAAATACCTGGGCTTCATGGAGACCACCCTTTTCCCCAGAAACGGCACAGTAGTTGAATTCCAGATATCAATACTGATGGACAACAGAGGCAGTTAATTTCTTTATACGTATGTGGGAGCAATATCCTCAAAAATAGCCTGTTTCTGTCTTGGTAGTAGAGATTAATACAGAAGTATTCATAAACTACATGCAACAGATTCGTTCTTGTGGCAAAGCTTTATGGGATTCAGCGTGCCACAATAAAAAAGGCATTCAGTGCTCTGATACACAAGAAAATTACAGTACCTTTGCAGGCCTCATGCTGTTTCAGATACTGGTAGCATTAAACTTTTTCCTTTCTGTCCATGAGGAACGTAATGAATGAAGTTTTCTGTGTAGTTCAAAAGGTATTGTGGTTACATGCATGTGTATTTAGTTCAAAAGGTATTGTCTGGTTATTTTTTCCTTTAGTAGCTTTGTCAGGGAGTAAAAGAAATCCATTTATACGTGTTCTATGAACGGAGGAAAACCATGACTTGTAAAATCCTGCTTTCCTCCAGCTTTAAATGTTATAAATGACTTAATTTAAAAAATGGTGCCCTGGCTTCCAGGAAAAGGCTTCCTGCATCTGCTGTTCGCTGCTGATAAGAATCCAGTTCTTTAGCCTTTTGTTTATCTGAGGAAGTTCCTGTTAGGTGTGTGCACATTCCCCTTTGTTTCCAGGCCTGCCCTCAGTGAGTCAGGCAGAGGAGGAGTTAGACACGGCATGCTGTTTATTTAGCTAAATCAAGGGGTCTCTTGATGAATGATGTTTTCATGCAGGTTATAGAGATTAGAAATAAGCTGGGAAAAGCCTTGTTAGAAAATTTTTTGTTGAGATCATATACAAGTGCAGCAGAAGGACTTCGATTTACACTAGAGATTGGGAAATCTATTGTAAATTATTGGATTTGGCAGATTAGGAAGTAAGAAGAAATATTCCAAAGGGAAACTTTTGTTCTGATAGTGGTAGGTTATTGTTACACAGCGGTATATTTTCTTTTCTCCCCTTGGACCTAGCTTTGTCCCACTTGATTTTGGATACCTAATGTAGGCACCAAGTGTTACGAGGCGACTTCTGCAGTCAGTGGAGAAACACTGGCGCTATTAGATGAAAAGCAAACCCTGTCCCTTCCTGGAGGCATCTCTTTCTCTTCTTTGCATGTTGACTCTCAGACCAATAAGCTTCTAAGTAAGGCGCCTAAATGTACGTGGGAACAATTGGGTCTTCCTGCCCAAATTCTGCTAAAATATGCCTTTCTAATGGGGGATTAGTCAAAATAAGCTAGGAATCGCATGGAAGCAATGGCTAGAAGCTGTAGGCAAGATGTATCTCTGGTCATTTGACATACTCTAACCAAAAAACCTTCTTTACTTGTGGCTGGAGGGGTTGGGTGCTACTGTTAGGCAAGCTTTAGCTGAAGAGGTTCAGGAATTTTTCTCACACCAGTTGTTCAAAAAAGAATGTTTGAAAAGGTTGACCACCCGGGCATGTTGTCATGTGTTTGAGAGAAGTGAGTGAGAAGGCTGAATGTGTGTCGCTGAGGATGCCAGAAATGAGAGTTGACGTAGTTTAATGTAGTTGCATTAACATAGTTGCTAACTCTTTTTTTTTTTTTTTACATTAGTTTTTTAATGCTAGTTGGTTATCATTACTAAAACTTTTGAATTTCAGTGTACCTTCAGCTTTTTTAAAAGCATGTTTTATTTAAGCCTAAAGATGCCCTTGGTGTGTTGTTGTAGAATTGTTGTATTTGAGACTGTAGCAGTTTACTGAGCTTAATAGACTTGATATAGTTGTGGTCCTATGATGGATGTCCAGTTTATTACATATTTTTTTTGTGGGAACAAAATAAAAGGTTTCTTAGACCAGAAAAAAATTGTTTTGTACAAATAATTTTTTCCCTTGCTCTAGCAGGTATTTTGGTTTTTAGGTGCAACAAGTAAGAGTTTTCAGAGGATACTTTTGTCTAGTCCTTATCTTGATTCATTTAAATCTCATTTGTCTCACGGACCTTATTTTATTCATTTTTTAACTATTTTTTGTTTATTATGGTAGCACCACTCTTCCTATGTATGCGATACTTAAATGAAGAGTTGTTGCCACACATTTTCAGAGGTTTTGTCTCTTCAGTTAAGCATCCATGCTAAAGCACATACCCTCTTCCTTGCTCATTTGGCATGACTGTTTCCTACTAACTTAGTGACATCTACTGATTAAAATTGTCTTGTCAGGAGGAATACTTCTGTAACTTTACAGCTGGCTTGCTGCTGGCCAGAAGCAATAGATCTCCTTGACTGAGGGTTAATTGTTGGAAGAAAACCTACCATCACCACCAAGAAACCTTCCCCCAGCTTTTAGGAGAGCATAATAAACTTGCACGGTTTAATCTTTTCTGGGCCTCAGTATCTCACGGTTCCTTCCTGTCATATGGACTTCATAAATCATATTGAATTAGTGTTCACATACTAGAAAAGTGTGTGATTGTTTGATTCATTTTGTCAGTCTTTGTTGTTTATGGATTGTATAATTTTGGGTTTAAGACCTGATACAAAACAGATCTATCAGCCAGTTACAAGTAACATCTGACATTGTAACATGCTAAGCTAAAGGGAGAGCAGCTCTGACGAATCGCTTGGATAGGTGGACAAAGGCAGCTGGCTGTATCCATGGCGCTGGATGCTGTAATTATACTGATCTGCAGTGTCTGCTTTTCATTTCAGGCTTTTGAGGATCTTAGCAAACTAATGGAGAAGGTATGGCATGTGTCACTTATCCAAGCAGACTTATGCTTGTTTTCTCAGTTTTTAAGCATGCTTTTCTCTGCTGAGCTGGAAGTTGACTTACCTGTGGGTCTTTCTTGACAGGCTAAGGAAATGGTGGAGTTATCCAAGTCAATAGCTAATAAGATTAAAGAAAAACAAGGTGACATCACTGAGGATGAGGTAAATGAATTTTGTTTTTCAAGTCAACAGAAATGTTCCTATGCAAAGCAAAAAGCTATGCGTTTAATACGTGTAATTTTAATAAAGAACACTTCATGGTTGGGGTTTTTTGTGTTTTAATTGTACATAAAGTAAAAGTGACTTACTTGTTTAGTGTTAGCTTTTCTTTTGACCCTTTCTTAAAAGCAAAGATTTTACTGCCTTTGTGTAAATTTTTGTATTTTTGACTTCTGCTGGTCAAAAATAAATTGTATTAAGTCTTGCCGCCTTTTTGCTAGTAATTGACTTTTCTGGTAGTAAACTGAATGGATTTATTCACCAAAACTGTCTTACAGTAATAAAATCAAAGACTTTTAAAAACCAGAGTATTCACTAGCTGATGTACTTTTAAATTTATTCATTTGTTTGTTTAGACTATTAGGTTCAAGTCCTATCTACTGAGTATGGGTATAGCTAATCCAGTTACTAGGGAAACGTACGGATCTGGTACGCATTACCACATGCAACTGGCGAAGCAACTAGCTGGAATGCTGCAGACACCATTAGAGGTAGAGTACCTAATTTTACACCAGGATTTTCTGTGTGTTGCTGAATTTTGATGTAAATGTGTTTTGGCTGTAGTGCTGTGCCTCTTTTTAAAGTCTCAGATTTAGCAGCACAGCCTCATACTCAATGTTTATGGAAGGAATATATATCCTCTTTCTGAATAAGGAAGTTTAAATATAAGTAAGAATTTTTCTTTGGAGTAATGGCATCTCAACTTCTAATTTGCAAAATATCAGTGGTATTTAGAAAATGATACTAGCAGTCTTTCTTCTGTTTGAACAGCTCTCTATTCATCCCTTGCTGCAGAATATTACTTGTTTAAAGAAAGAGTGAAACAACACTGACTTTGAAAATACAAGTAGTTGATCTTTAAACTGCTCAAAAATTATTTTGCAAATATAGCACCGAGTTATTAAGTAGATTACCCCTCCCTTAGTAATATCTCATATTTTAATTTATTTGAAGCTATTACAGAATTCGGGGTTCTCACCAAAAATTTGGATTTCATGTTGCAGCTTATAAGGCTGTGTGTCTACTAAAAACCATACATACAACAGTGTTTTTGTGAAAGCTATGTGCTACCTCCTATGATGCGAATGGAAAACTGAGTGTGTCTGAAAAATAAAACCGGTAAATTGACTGGTAGATTTAATACATTGGAATTCTTTGTTCCTGTGATTTATTCTTTGCTTTAAAATCAAAGTAATTCACAGTCTTTGGATGTAGTATCAGTGTTTTGCATTTTAAAACTGTTAGAGAAAGATACAATACAACAACTTACCTCTCATGCTAGAAATACCTGGTATTGTCTGGGTGGTTTTTTTCACTTAGACCCATCATACAGCTCCTCTGTTTTACCTCTCTTAAGCAGTCAAATGCAAGTTGAGATACTGTGTTTACTAGATTAATGCTATTTCTCTTACCAGTTTTGTGCTTAACACAGGAGCGAGGAGGGATCATGTCACTTACAGAGGTGTACTGTCTGGTAAATCGCGCACGAGGATTAGAGGTGAGAAACTGGGTTTTTTAAATGTTTTATAAAAAGTACTTCAGTGATAAGGTAATCAAAGAAAAAGGGTAAAAATGTTCCCTACCAATTGCTCACTCTACCTGTCTAACAGTATGAAGTCATCAGCCCTGTATTAAAATCAGGGGTTTTTACCTTTTTCCGTTCTCCTTCTTCCATGTAGTGTTTATGTATCCTCTATAAGTTGCCATAATGTATGGTGCTTTTTATAATACCATATAAAAGCGGAAATCTATCCTTATCTGGAAAGAAAACTGAAAGGACAGAGAATACTGAAGAATGGTGACTTTTTTTTTTTTTTTTTAACAAAATACATCAATTCTTTCTTTATACACGGCAAGAAGGATTATTATAGAACACACAGTAAGGGAACAGAAAGGAGTGTAGAAGCCAAGAAAACAGACTGCACAATGGAAAGGAAGAAAATTAACAATATTGTGTAGCCTGGTGTATTTTGTAGCTGTGGTTATTAAAACTGTTTGTTTTGGTGTTAGGCTGTATACTTGAAAGGCAAGCTGTGAATAAATATGTTTTATTATTTCAATAGTTGCTGTCACCAGAAGATTTAGTAAACGCTTGTAAGATGCTGGAGTCACTGAAATTACCACTAAGGTAAGAGTTTTACAGATGTGCTTGTAAAACATGGCACTCGCAAGTCAGACCATGGTGCTTGGATCACTTAGTATTTTACCTGCAGTAGATTTTATTTTTTTTAAACAAAGTCACCCTATGCTTAAGGGCTGCTGCTGTATGCACCAACATCCACTCTACATTAAAATATGAATTTTCAACCATGGTTCACTTTGCCAGGAAGACAGTATTCTTTTAACTTCCAGTACAGTTTTTTCAGATTAGCAAGAGTGTTTAACTGAGCCCAGACATACGCCCTGCTCTTTTCAGTCTTTTCAGATTTTGAAGATGTTTTTAATGTTGAGTTCATTTTACAGAGATTTTTTTTTTTTCCTTTTTTGTTTGTAATGTGGTTGTAGGCGTAGATGCGTTAGAAATGTGACCATAGGTGATGTGCACAGCGTTTTTAGTTACTTTGACTCTCTCTTTTGATTTTAGGCTTCGGATATTTGACAGTGGTGTGATGGTGATTGAACTCCAGTCTCATAACGAAGAGGAAATGGTAGCTTCTGCTTTAGAGACAGTAAGTGTATTTCATTTCCTTCAGTGTTCTGACCGTGCTCGGGAAATTTAAACACATTAGGTATGCAAACTTGAGGTACAGGATTTCCTTTTTGAGTTTTTGAAATACAAAATATTCCACTTCCAAATCTTCTGACAGTAATACTTAAATAGCACTTTTCATCTTCCAAGTGCTGTGCAGGCAGTAATCTTAGTCATTGCTTTCTCCTTAAGGAATAAATCACTTTTCCATCTCTTTTCAAACTTTGTTAACCTTCAACCTTCCTCCAAATCTTTCACGCTGTAGGATGAAACTCATGGCATACATTGAGCGCTTAATTTAACGGGAGTGGACTTCAGACACTGTACACAATGTGCTTGAAGGCAGTGGAAGTAGCTCTTACATGTTGATACAGGCAGTAGTTCGGTTTGGGTTTATTTCATAAAATAGCACATTGTATGTGTAACATCTCGTACTGAGTTTGCTGCTGTGAAGAGCACTCAGACTAGTGCATATAGAATTAAGCTAGCTTCATCAGGAAAGAAATAGTATAAATTGCTTAGTGTGGTAAACCTTTGTGGTCGTGCTACCTCTGGACTCTTTGTAGTCCTGCTGTCCCATTATTTGATGCATTTTCCTGTGTCTTTTGCAGTGGGATGTAGTTTTATTGTTTTTTGTGAAGTTGAGTAAAGGCTGATTCAGTGTATCCGAAGTTAAACATCAAAGAGGACTTTAACTTGGGCAGTCAAGCAGAAGTAGAGCTATCACAGACACCTTCTCACTGGATACATGAGGGAGATTCCCCAGTGCATTTTGCATGATTGTTACCATATAGCTTTCTCTCATCAAAAAGATTTTTAGATAAATGTATATAGCCATCTAAAAGATTCCATCCTAAATTACCAAAACTAAAATACTCAAGTCTTTCAATATATGTTAATCATTTCAGTTTCTCTTCTTATATTTGCAGAAAAATACCTAGTCCATTTTAGTTTTTTTCTGATTATTTTTGTTTTCTAATTAATTTGTTGCCTTCAGTAAGAGTGTTTATCTCTTGGAAAGGAAAAACCTTTTCTTGGTAATAAATGAGGTCAGCTGCAAAAAGCAACAGATGGTGGGTTTATTACTGAAGTGCCTTTTTTCTTTTATTTTCTTAATAGGAGACTTTGACTTCATAGAAAAACCTAAGGGAGAGGCTTTGAATGAGGAAAGCTAGCCCATAAGGGAAAGGGAAGATGAGATCAGACTTGTGGCCCAGGAGCACCCTGTACTTAAAAGTATAACGTACAGTTACATGAAACTTCTGAGAAGTGGAAGGAAGTCACAGGGTTTCAGACAGGAGAGAGATGTGGTTTTGAACGGCTGGTGAAGACAGGAAATGACATGGAAGTCAAAGGAACCCAAAGTCACCCTTGATGAGAACTTTTGTTTGGGGAGGAAAGATCATTAATCACCCATAGGTATATTAGATCGCATAGCTGACTTCCATTACTCAGATTTGGTCACTTAGCTTCATAAAATCTGAAGTTAGAACTACTTTAGTCTGAGTTTCTATAAAAGGCTACTGCTGAGAATGACGCAGAATAGACCCCTCCCCACTCACTTATGTGGGAAGCAGGAAATGGCAACTGCACCTGGATTTACAAGTTTGCTTGAATCTGAAGCAATGGAGAAATGGAATAATTATTAATTTGTAGGGTAATAAAACATTTTTATCTGGGAAATTCAGTGCACTAAGTCTAGACTTCATATCTAATATTTTAAGCATCCACACGTCCAACCTGTGTGAGAAGGTTTCGTTTTAGTATGTATTAACTAGCGTGGTAGAGACAATGGGGCCAAAGTTTGACTCCCAAGACTAAGCCTATCTTTTGTGTCAGCTGAATGTGATGGTGGCTTTTACTGACCCCTCTAGTATGCCATAATGCAGGGTGGAGTACCGAGGTGTGGGGATTTTTCTATAGGCAGTGAGGATATTTTAAATCCCATTAAACTTAAATTCTCCACTTCCATCCAAGATAACTTAAATTTCTAAATCGATGACCTGCCCTTGAACAGGTCTTTTACTTCCTCATTTAGGCTTCGCTGTTTGCAGAATCACTTAGTATAGATGGGCTGTGTAAATACTGATTGTGACAGTATACTGCTGTCTGAGCTATTCCAATGTTTCTGCTCGTCTTGTCCTAAGGCATCTTTTAAAAAAATCCGAAGGAAAGGGCACCATGTGATTCTTTACAGATTTAACTCTTTTCTACCTTCCTTGTTTATACTCGGCAATTTTCCCAGGACACAGAAGAGGTATCTCTAAGGGGAAATACTCATAATCATCTGTACATTTTTTAAATGCGAACAAACTAGTTGTCTTCACACGGGATTTGCTACCAGTTTATCACTTCACGAGGCTAGAGCTGATTCAGTAGCTGAGAGAACTTCATTGTTCTTTTAATGCCACAGTTTGTCTATATGTGTGTTTGGTTTTTGACAGGTATCTGAAAAAGGTTCTCTCACAGCTGACGAGTTTGCTAAGCTGGTGGGGATGTCAGTTCTCTTAGCCAAAGAAAGGTAAGTAATAATTGCTGTGTTTAATACTTTCGTTATCATGTTGTCCTCGAGTAATACAGCACGTCTTCCTTTGCTTTCTCTAGGCTGCTTCTTGCTGAAAAGATGGGCCATCTTTGCAGAGATGATTCAGTGGAAGGCTTGAGATTCTACCCAAACTTATTTCTGACACAAAGCTAATGTAGTTTGTGTACAATTTGTTGTGTAACAGTTGAACAGGAGAGCAGAGGGCAGAACCCTTCCAACAGCAGGCTTTAAAATTTTTGTTTTGTTAGTCAGCTGCAACAGTGATGAACATTGCAATGCTTTACAGTTCTCAGGTATTTCAAGTGCTGAATCCTCCTACATGGAAATGAAAGGAAATAGGAATCACTAAGTCAGAGGCATGTTAATTGTCTCAAGCTGGCCAGCTCATGTTTCAAGTTTTATTTGATGTGCTCTCTAGTTTCTCATTTCAAGAGAAGTCAGATGAAGATTCCACACAAGTGAAAGTGGAGAGAATATCCCCATAGTCCGCCATGAGGGTCGGCACCCAGAAGACAGGTTACTGCATACTCCAATTTCAGTTTGTTTATGTCTAGAGCAACAAAGCAGAGAGATGTATCTGTAGCGATAAGACAAGTGACTTCGGTGTGTACTGAGGTACAGGGAACAAACCGGCATAGAATAACCCCTTTTCCCTGAAGTGAACAGTTTTCGAAGAGAGGATCTCGGGGTTCTTGTACTTTCAGACAGAAAGAACCTGCTGCAGGAGAGATTAACATACGTTATGTGACTCTAGAAAACACGGTGTTTATTTTGTCGTGTCTTACGCTAATATCTCAGATAGAAGCATTGTTAGCACAGATTTCTTTTTCCTTGCCATCTTCCTTTCTGTCTCATAATGTTGCACTTTGGGTCCTTTCTCTGTCCTCTCTTTACACAGCAGTGTAGTAGCCTCCTGTCGCTCTACCAGACTCTGTGCTTTAATGTGCTTCTTTTTTATCTTGTACTTCTAACGAAAGATCATTTGTTTGTTTCATCAGCCTATCACCTGTTTTGGAGAGACAGTTCATTTGCTTGTATCTCGTATGCAAAAATTAATATGCTTTCAATATTGAAGGGAGGAAGAAGACTATCACCCTGTATTCAATAGTCACGAGGTATCGTATTGTTTGGTATTCCTCAGCCTGTGTTCACGCTGAATGCAATTTGATAGTCTGTTTTCGTAACTCCAGTGGAGTTGTCACATTACTTGAAGATCTGTTGTCATGATAATAACGGTAAGTGGATGTTTACAATCCACACCACTTACATTTTTGGCGTTTTGAAGTGACCAGTTTTAATAAATAAGAAAATTCATTCAAGGAACGGGCAAGGACAACATACTGGTAACTGCACTGTGGTTGTAATGGCCAAACCGACATTACAAAAAAGGAGAAGAGCCTGAAAATATTTTCAGAACTATTTCAGTGTTACCGCAGCTGAGACAAGGGTTAAGAGCCTGCCAGTAAGGAGTTCAGTGCAGAGACCCCTACAGTGATGATGCTTTTGGTTCATAGGATGCTTATTTAGATCCAGGGATTTGTGTCCTCTTATCCTTGTCACGAGCAAACTTTTATGCAGTGCTTTCTTTAGGGCAGTTTTCCTCTATTTCATGAAGGTGCTAAAACTAACGTATTTGACCCAGCCGAAGGAACCGGTTCCACACTATGCTTACTCATCTCTTCAGGAGCCTTACAGCTTGCTGCTTTTCCTCATCCTCCCCACGACCTGCAGAGGAGATCGACGCGAGGTACGCCAAGCATCGTGTGTCTAAGGAGGGACTGAAAAGTGAGAAATTCAGAAGCAAAAGCTGTGACAACCATTTCTTTTCCCTAATACCCAAACCTGTCAGGGGAGATGAGCGGCTGATGGGCCTGAACCTCTCCCGCAAGGGGACATGTCTTCTGTGGAAAGAACAAAACCAGAAAGGACATGCCAAGTGTAAGCTGCCAGCCTCCCTTGCTCCAACCCTGAGCGTTTCATTATCTTAATTAAGCAATAACAATACAGCCTATTTAGAATGATGGTACCTTCTCAAGCTTTTCTTCCCCAAGATTTTTCCTTGACTTTTTTTTTTCTACAGGGAAGAAATCTATAGGGTATATTGTATAGCTGGTTTAGAATTTAAACATACACATGAGAAAACGACTACTAGAAAGTAATAAAAATGAAAAGATTTTCTTAAATAGGCTGTTCTGTCGGGTTTTTTCTTCCTAAATGTTTTGGGCAGCTTTAAAATATTTACACATCAAAATCTTGTGGTTCCGTGGGGCAGGTTTTTAAAGCACATCGTATTTTTGCTGTCTCATTTTGTACCTAAAAGGGTACAAGATAGTTTTGATTTAAAATTAAAAGACAGAATTAAATGTAATTAGAATGCCCTGGTTCTGTTGCAGAGTAGCCCATGACCCATCCCAGCCAGAATCGCGAAACTATAGATGTCTACACAAGCACCAGTTTCATGAGGGAACCAGTCTGAGTCCGAGCGAAGCGTATATCCTGGGCTAGTGTTGGAAAGGCGTTTGGCACGTTCGAGTGTGTTCTCCCAGCTGCAGGGCAACAGAAATCATCTCTCTGATAGCATGCTGAGAGCCAGCCGGTGGGCGAACAAACGGAGTGACGCGTGGGGGGGCGTCACGGTGCGATGGTGGTACATCACACTGTCTTAAACTGTCGTGGCCCAGCCCTGTTCCCATGGGTACTGCTAGCAAAAAACCTATTGACTCTATTGAAGCAGGATCATAGGAGGGAGGAAAACGCAGGAGTTGCCATGCTCGCAGGTCGTTCTGGTGTAATACAGAAGGTGCCCATGTGAGCCTTTCATGTTTTCATTATTCCTAGAATGTTTGTATCGCGATACACGAACATTGCCGCATTTTGCTGGGGCTGCCCAATTATACAGTCCTTTGAACTGAGGTTTGGAACTGAGGTCTGTTCAAAAAGCGCTTGGTTTTGTATGGAGCAGTCTTAAATGATGATGATGTTTTTCATTTGAAAACACGGGCCTTTTTATACCTCTGGCAGGAAAAGAACGCTGCTCAGGAATCTGTACATCTTTTCCATTTCTCCTTTGCCTTTGTTTTCAGGGAAATTATATTCAGCCTATGGAAACATGGATCTAATCTGAACCATATTTCTGAAGTGCAAACTTTTTTTTTTTCTCTCTGAAAGCTACATATGTATGTATGTGTATTTGGAAGTCTTTGGAAGTGTATCTTTAATAATCACTACTAGCTGCATATTGATTAGCTAAACTCTTCCATGCTCAGTTCTTCTAACAGGACTTTTACAGTTTGTCCAAAGGGCCTGACTGTGCTGCTTGTAAAATCAGTGGAAGTATTGTCACCGAATTCATGAGGAGAGTAGTGGGGGACAGCGGGAGCCTGTTGCCGGCAGTGGAAGTCCCTGCGTCCTCAAGCCTGGCAGGCTCTCGTTTGCAGCTGGACAGTTCTCTCAAAATCCGCGCTGAGAAGGCAGGAATGGCTGATTCAAAATTATTTGTGGATTTGATATGAAATCCTTGTTCTCCATGGGAGGAACCCCCTCTCCAATGTTTGTTTTCTGAGCTAGATTCACAAATCTGGCAATTGGCGTTGCTTCTCCTATTCTAGCAGTTCCCATTTCATCCTGATGCTCAGAGCTTCAGGCATTCACCTGAAACGCAAGAGCCTCTAGCTCCAGGTCATCCTCTGCTGGGAAGACTTCAACAGTCCTTTTGTCCTCCCAGGAATGAGCTGCAAGTACTCAGGATGATATTCTGGGCATGTCTGCTGGTGACGTTCATCTTTATTTTAAGGAAATACTTAAATACTTTTTGGAGCAGAGGCCCAAGTGTTGTACCTCCCAGGTAGCTGTCCTGGCCAACAGGCCCGAGAGTCATTTTTTCTTTTTGGTTTAGAATTAAAGTATTATTCAAATACAAAAAACCACCAGAACACAAAAACTTCAGGTCTGAGCGAGGAAACCCCCGTTTCAGAAAAGCCCATAGCTTGCGAGTTAGCACACACTTGTGCGAGCAGGCCTGGCAGAACCCACCCTGCTTCCTATCCCTGCTCCAGACCAAAGACCAGCTAGGCTCTTGGGTCTCCTGCTTCCCCGCTGGGCCGGGAGCGCCCGGACTTCCAGTTCCCACTGATGGAAGAGCACGTTACACCCTGCTCTGCCGCGCTCACAGCAACAAGGGGCAGCAAGTTCAAGGTGAAAGGGGCCGGTACTGCTGGTACTGGTACGCAGCACTTCTGTGAATCTAGTCCTGCTCTGAGCGTAAGGGTTCGGCTACTTGGACGTTTTGCATTGTTTTGTTCAAAGTATTTTATGTACTTGGAGGGTTTCGCTTAGCTGATGATGAATTACCATCACAATGATCTCGGGGAGTAAGTGAAGGAGGGGACCGGTATAATCTAAATGCTGTTTCAGTGTACTTTTGACGTCAAGCCAAAGAAACGGGTGCTCCTGTGTCCCTTGCTTCATACGTGCAGAGCGCTCCCAGAAACACAAGGCCAGGACTTGTTACTTTCTTTTAACCACAAAATTTGCAGGAGGATACATGCTGTGTGAAGTGCTCTCTTTGGGCAAAGAACAGTAAAGGCAGCACCGTTGCACAGAATAAATTTGTGTCTGTTGCTGCTATGGCATTTGTGCTGTGGCTATTTAATGAGTCACTTCATGTAGGTAGAACTCGTTTCAAATGTTGCCTAAATATAACAGTACTTGACATGGTATATGAGAAACGTCTGTTCTTTCAGCCAGACTCCACAGTTGTGTGTGTGTGTGTGTGTGGCATAATTCCCCCGAGTTTCACTTCGCATCGGATGGAGAACTCGAGGTGTGTCCTTAAATTGCAGAGATACTTCGGTTTGATCCACCCGTTAAATGAGAATGGCAAAACTCCCACCGCTTCAAACCCGACCTTTGTTACAGTTACCAAACGCTGGCTAGTTAACAGCTCTGAAGGTGGGCGTTTGGGCTATGGCTGAGCTCGGACAGCAAGAAGGAAGAGCTTAAAAGACGTTCTGGAGTAAGATCACAAAATGTTTTGGTCTCCAGTAGAAACACCGAACTAGGCACAACTGTTGCAAAGTGACTATTTCTGATCTTTCTGCATTCCTGTTGTTTTTTCCACGGGGTTTTGGGAAAGCCCGAGATAAGGATAATTTTTTTTTTCCACTGGGACTCTAATCTATTTATAGGTTACAAGGCCAGAAGAGACTGTTACGACCATCTCGCTTGACCTCTCGGGTAACAGAAGCTGTAGGACTTCCCTTACTTAATTTGTGTTTGAAGCAGAACTCCTCTTTTAGGAAAAACAAGAGATTGCAGCTTCTGGGAAATCCCACCGCAGCTCTCGGCAAATTATTCCAATGACTA
This sequence comes from Sagittarius serpentarius, assembly GCA_034782735.1. Taxonomy (NCBI): domain Eukaryota; kingdom Metazoa; phylum Chordata; class Aves; order Accipitriformes; family Sagittariidae; genus Sagittarius; species Sagittarius serpentarius. Next base: position 33,104,739 of record JAVKLA010000008.1, read on the forward strand.
TTACCTGTTGTAAAAATGGTTTCAGTGTACGTAATCAGAGTTTGTTTAGCTTCGGCTTCTACCCACTGGACCTTACATTTAATAAGTCCGCTACTAAGTGGAAGGTGTCCCTGCCCGTGGGGCTGGAACGAGAGGATCTTTAAGGTCCCTTCCAACCCAAAGCGTTCTGTGATTTTCCCATTCTATTAAGGGTGAGTTCCCTTTGTGCCGGGTGTCCTGGAATGTAACAGCTTCTTAAAACAGATAAATCATCTGGAGTCCTTCTGCCCACCACATTGCCCTATCTTCTGCTCTTCCCAAGGTTCTCCATACTTACCTAATAACCACCTTAACTTGCGAACACCAGCCCTGGACCAAGAAACGCTATTGCGAAGGTACTAACTGCAGAGGTAATTTGTTCCCCCGGTTTCTGTACTCCCAGCCATCGCATACAGACTGCATGCCCACGCTGTCAAACACGTGCTCGAACCCACGTTTGCGCGCAGCTCACCACCCACCCACCCAGCTCAGATGCGAGTGTGACTTCGATGTCGCACTTCTGCTGGACTCACGTTCCCGTGGGAATCTTAAGAAAGAGGGAAAGCGGGGTTTGAGGGTGGTCTCCGGTAAAACTGCGCTGCAGCCTGGTTTCCTGGTGGGTGTCCAAAGCTAGACTTCTCCTAAGCACAGCACGAAAACTACGCGCCTGCACCGCAGCGGGGTTGTTAACCAGCGCCGGAGACGGAAAGGCTCAGGGCTTCCCCTGATTCGGCCTGCCCTGCGGCTTCCCCGCAGCTCGCAGGCGCTTTCCTGCAGAGTTGCTTCCTGGGGGCTGTCCTTCGCGCGCTGGTGGTGTGATTGTTTCTCCTAGTGACGGATGAATTTCCCTTGCTCATCTCTTTATTTCGATAAGGTACCAACGGTAACTACTCTCTCCCCAGTTTTCCTGTAAGTTTTGTGTGTCTCCTCCTAGCAATTTGATCGAGGCCAAAACCTGTGGGCAGGAGCGCGAACGAGCTGACGTGACAGTGGGAGCTCGAGATCAGCTAACAGCTCCGTATGATCTCCAGACCTTTGTAGAGCGGCGAGTACCCGGGAGGGAGCTGCGCATCCTACAAAGCATGTCCTGCAGCCTTTGTTCCTAGATACGTAATTTTATGGGAACTATATTCAAATACGTACAGTTTGCTAAAGCCCAGCTTACTCAGAGATTGCTCGGTGGTAGTGACCTGCCTTCAGCACTTACCATTCGCCCAGTTTCTGTGTTACCTGAAAACTCGAGCAGTGGTGACGTTACATCCTCCTTTAGGTCTCTGATAACAGTTTTAAATTGGTAAAGCCTAATCCATGCTTAAATCTTTAGGCAAATACGTCCCGCATGAAGATGACACATTAAAATGACATTTTGAGACCGATCAGTCGGCATTTAATCCTTTTACTGCATGCTGTGCTAATTCTGCAGAAGTGTCCTTGGCGGAAGCATCAAGGGGTTCCCAAACCGAACGTTCGCTGGAAAGGTAAAGCGTTATTACGTTATAACACTGGTACCTTTCTTCACCAGACTCGCAGCTTTATCTAAAGGACGTTTCCCACCAACCTTTGCCAGGTGGCACTGGTGGCGGTACTCTGCCCTTTCATCGTCAGCTTTTCCACCCCTGTGCCTGGGAGCAGGGTCAGGCTGAGGGGTCTCTGTCAGCCGGGGCTGCTCTCACCTTACAGACCAACCAAAGCGATACGGCCCCACACCCGAGTGTTCATCCACTGCTCTGGAACCTCCACCGCATCTCCAGACTAACGGATTGGAAATATAATACTACAAATTGTTGGAGGCAAGTTTATCCAGAGCTGCTGATTTTAAGTTGTTGAACCGGAGCTGCTCTTATTTTACATCCTCAGGCTGGCATTGGAACAGAAAGTGGTTTGTTACCATCCTGGAATACGGCTCCATCAACTGTTCCCCACCACAAAACAGAACAGAAGTATTTACTGAACATCTGTGTTTCTTTGCCATTCCAGTTAACACGTCAAATTTCTCACACAGCAGTACATCAGTAGAATAGCTACCATTCTTTTGTTTCAAATACATATTAAGATCAGAAATATCTTTATCACTTGACGTCGCTGGCTGCAGATCTCATCTTCTTTTAAGTTCTTTACCAGTTTTACACTTCTGATTTCTACCAATGCCTGACAAATTTACCTTTTTTCTACTTATTTTTATTCATTTAAATGCCTTCTGTAGTTAAATTATTAGTATTCTTGTCAGTCCTCCAGTCAAGACTGGAGTTTTTTCAGCCAGTGCAACTTTTTTTTTTTTTTTGATAGCTTGAGAAATTTTCTGGAACAATGCAGGGGTATCATTTCCAAAAGGACACGCTTCAGTCTCTCCCTGTTTCCAGCTTTCTGAAGTTTCCCCCTCAACCCCCAAATATTTGTACTACTGCTGTGGCCCTTACCCTGTCCCTCCATAGCAGATGACTAGCTTGCACCCCAGCCAGCACTGCCCTGCGGGTTTCACAGTTAATTCTTCTTTGCCAGCGCGGATGAGGGCAAACAGAGATTTCTCTTGCTTGCGTGCTTCTCTTTCTGAGTCAGGATATTATTACTGCTCCCGTTAGGAAGATTGAGGTCATTTTAATATCAGCAAGAGGAGGCTTTTAGCATATTTTGCACAGATAGAAATCACGCACAATGCCGCTTCTCCCCCCCCCACCCCACGCAGAGCGGAGGGGGAATTCGGTAGCCAGCCATTCTGCTTGCACACCTGGTGGTCTGTAGACAAGATGTGCTACTACACCATCTCGGGTTTATGCCAACGGAAAAAAAAGACATTTTCTTCCCGACCCAACTGTGCTGGCAGCAGGGAGAGAGCCACAAACCAACACACCGCCTTATGCCCGCTGAAAACCACCAACACAGCCAATCTGCTGGTGCTGCCCTTCGGATAAATACCCTTAATTTAGTTCGGGTGAAACCACAGATGGGTTTCAGCTCGTGGCCGGAGACAAGCTGCCTGCTCTGGCTCGGCTAAGCAGGGGGCAGCTGCCCGCAGCCCCTGACACTGCCCGTCGCTACACGTGTAAGTGTTTTCCGCACAGCTGCCAGCAGCTGGAAAACAGGTAATCCCATTTTTACAGCCCCGGATGCTTTTCCCTGCCTGACCTTCCCGCCCCGGCTGCCTTTAACGTCCCAGCCACGCGGGCCACCACGGCACAGCGGCTCGCTGGGGTCTGCGCTCCGGTGGGATCCCTCTGCACGCTCCCCGCTTGTGTATCACACCGGCGGCTGGCGCTACTAATCGGCAATTAAAGGTCACTCTCTCTTTGTACCCCTCGGTGTCTGAATTAATTTTGTTCTCAGCGTTATGGTTGTGGGCTAAATGAGTATTCCTCTGCCCCCTCTTTCTCCGTCCCTTCTGTTATTAGTTTCTCACTCTCCAGGGAGACCAGCCTCAGAGGCAAGGAACCCAGCATTTCAGCCGCCGCTAGCCAGATGCCTCAGAGACCAGCTCCGCTGAAGTATTTTAATGAAAAATATGTTCCTGATGAGATCTGGATGGCACGTTAACAAAGACAGATCTTAGTCCTTAGCATCACAGCAGGTGTGTTATGTGCAAACGTAATCCAGCGTGCTTCAAAGCGTTTAATAACGCAGCCCGAGTATTCATCCCGTGCTCATCCTCCTGTTACCTGGGGTCTTTACAATTTCTAACATGTACTCATAGGGGCGAGCTGTGTTTTTTAATCACTATTTTCTGGACTCTGTCCGTTTTGGAAATGTTGACACAGAGGCGAGATGGGTCTAAAAGAAGGCACGGACGGGGAGCACAGTGACCTGAGCAGCAGTCTTGGTTTTGTTTCTGGCTTTACAATTTGAGCATAATCTCAGCAAATCAGTTTACTGTGGCAGAAAAATGAAGACAAAGCCCTTTTCATCAGGAGTAGGAGACAAAAAGACCAAAGATCACTCATAACCCATAAAATACTCCAAGGCCATTGGATCAAAGGCACTATAATAAGTGCAAAATACTGCGATACAAGTAAAACATTTTGCCACGTGTTCCAGACTCTTTCCTGCTGTGTGCATTTCTTTCTCCTCTGCATTACGATGGAGGAATGACATTTTTTTCTTAGTGATTAAATTTTTAAGAAGTTGTGTGCATGGAGGAAAAAACAGCCTGGCAAAACACTCACTGATACAAGCTTTTTCAGATGTTCAATGTAGGCAGCAAGAGAGACCGGAGTTTCAGGCCTGGGACTTCCGCAGACCTTTCAGAGCAGGGAGCCATTCACTGCACACTTCCTCTCCTCTGAGCTTCCCCGTCATCTGTGGTCTCCTTTCGGTATTATGCTCTTTATTACCATACATGATTCATTTACCTGTTTCATTCAAACCCAACCCAGTACCACGGTGCATCCGCTTATGTCAGCTGGTACCTTACGTCATCAACACGAAAGGAGCTTCTGGCACGATGGCGTACCTGTGCACGGCAGCCCCTCCGCAGCGGCACTGCCTGGAGCCAAACCCTTGCTGCCAGACGCGTTGCACAGACCAGGACCGGGCATGGGAAGCTCCTTGGCATTCAAAGGAATCACAGAATGGTTTGGGCTGGAAGGGACCTTAAAGACCGTCTCGTTCCAACCCCCCTCCCGTGGGCAGGGACACCTTCCCCTAGACCAGGTTGCTCAAAGCCCCATCCAAAACCTGGCCTCGAACGCTGCCAGGGACGGATGGGGCATCCACAGCTTCCCCGGGCAAGCTGTGCCAGGGCCTCTCCACCCTCCTTGTGAACAAAATTTCTTCTTACGTCCAACCTAAATCTGCCGTCTTTCAGTTTAAAGCCATTACCCCTTGCCCTGTCACTACAGGCCCTGGTAAAAAGTCTTTGTCTTTCCTATAAGCCCCCCTTACATATTGAAAGGAAGGGTTGAGCTACGTCACTGTGAGACGTGGAACAGACTGTGTAGCCGCGTGTTCCGCGCTAAGTGTCTGACAGCGAAATGCAGTGACCTTCACGTATTAGACTGGACACGCGTGTGTACCCCTTCTCCCATGAAACATCAACCCTTAAACAAAGTCTTACAGGCACCAAAAAGACAGCTGAGTTAGTTAAGAAAACGGTATACACCTGTATTAAAACAAACAGGGAGAATACTAGCAATTTGGATTGTTCAAATTAAAATATCAAAAACCAGCCTGGAAAATCTTTACGATACATGAATTCTTCACTTTCTGCTGTCCAGAATACAGTCCGAGTTCCTCAGCAAGTGTTTATCTTGCCTTCCTGAAGGTTTTTGACGGTACTCCAGACAGCAGCGCGCCCGCGAAGCGTTAACCACCGCAGACCCCGGCTAGCATATGGAGAGGGTCTTGGCGCAGGCTGGTCAGAGCGGGGGGAAAGCGGGAGGGCAGGGGGTGGCCCGTGTCGGCTGCTCGGGCTCAGCATTCCCGTGGGGCAGAGACACTCACGCTCTGTGGAAGGTGTAATTTCTTGGTCACTCAGATCATGAAAAGTTAACTAGGAGCAACATTTTGTTTTTTAACTGGGAGCAACATTTTGTTTCGATTCTGGAGACCAAAAGCTGACAATCCCTTCCTCGAGCCTTTACGTCGTGCCCATGCTTATTGTAGATGAATTAGGGAAAGCAGGAGGATTCTTTGCAGGTAACACAATTTAAATGCCCCGTGAAATCCCCCCGTCGCTTCGCGGGCATGTGCCTATCCACAGGTCTGCATTTAAACCACAGGCTCCATGTCCGGGAAGTAAATTCAGCCGTGGTTTGAGACAAATGGCTGGGTCTGTTGCGTAAAAACAGATGGAAACTTTTCTTTCAAAGAAGTATTTCTGCGAGAGGATAGTTTATCCTGTCACGATAGTCCCCGAACACTACCCATGAACACTGGGCACGACAAATTCCCCTGCGTGCACCCGCTTCGGCTGCGGACGGGCACGGCAAGGAGCCAGGGCTGCTCTTCCCCGCCGGTGGGATCGTCCGATGCCCCGGCTTCACCGCAGCCGGCCGACGCGGGAAAGCAGCCCCCGGTCTGCCCGCCGCTTTCCTCAGAAGAAGGCGACGGCCAGCACCGACGGCCGGCTCCGACGGGGACGGGACGCCTTTGCCGCTTTACCCGCGCCCCGCGCGTCGCGGCGAGGCCCCGCTCCGGACGGTGAGGGAAGCCGGCGGAGAGGACCAGGCGCGCGGGCAGGTGGGGAGGCCCGGCCGGCCTCCCGAGCGCCGCCCCGACTCCCGCCGCCGCTCCCCAGCTTCTTCGCGGCCGAAGGGAAGCCCGCGGCCCTTCACCCTGCGGCCCCGCCAACCGCCCCGCCCCGCCAAGGGACCTGTTGAAGGCCGGCAGAGCCCGCACCGGCACCGCCCGCCGGCCCGGCACCGGCGGCCGCGCCCCGGGGCGCCGGCCCCTGCCCCGGCCGCGGGCGCCGTGTCCCTACACCACGTCCTGGCAGGTGGAGAGCGATGTCCGCCGGCGGGGACTGGGGCACCTGGGGCAGCGCGGCTCGAGGGGCCCCACGCACCCGGCATCGCTGGCCAGCAGCCACAGCTCCCGGCGGAAGCGCTGGCCCAGAAAGGCGTAGAGCAGGGGGTTGAGGCAGCAGCGCAGGTACGCCAGGCCGCCGGTGACCAGCAGCGCCAGGTCCTTGCGGCGGCTCTGGGCGCAGCTCACCTCCCAGCTGGCCAGCAGCTCGGCCGCGTCCAGCAGCACCATCAGGCTGTGGGGCAGCTGCAGGGCCACGAACACCAGCACGAGGGCCAGCAGCACCCGCAGTGCCCGGTGGGGCTGGGCGCCGCGGGCCGCCAGCAGCGTCCGGGCCACAGCCGCGTAGCAGCTCGTCATCACCAGGAAGGGCACCGCGAAGCCCAGCACGACCTGCACCAGGCTGGTCGCCCCCCGGGCCGCCCGCGAGACCGCACGGGGGAAGACGACGTGGCAGAGCCGGAGGTCCTGGTGCTGCTCCGCTCTGCTGTAGACGAACTGGGGCAGCGCCAGCAGCGTGGCCAGCAGCCAGGCCAGCCCCACCGTCAGCCAGCCGCGGCGGCGAGCCCGCGGGCGCAGGCGGCAGGCGGCCGGAACCCGCACGATGGCCACGTAGCGGTCCACACTGATGCAGGTGAGGAAGAGGAAGCCGCTGTAGAAGTTGAGGGCGTAGAGGCCGTGCAGCGCCTTGCAGGCGGCCGTGCCCGCGGACCAGCCCTGCAGCGTGTCGGTGACCGCGAAGGGCAGCGTCAGGAGCAGCAGGAGGTCGGACAGGGCGAGGTGCAGGAGACAGACGTCGGTGACGCTGTGTGCCCGGCGGTAGCGGGTGTGCGTGAGCAGCACCAGCCCGTTCCCCACCGTGCCCAGCAGTGAGAGCAGCAGGTAGATGGCAGGCTGGTAGGTGCGGGCGAAGCCCTGCACCGCCTGCTTCTCGCAGAGCTCGGGCAGCATGCTGTCGTCCCACGAGTACCCGTCCTCCCAGGGGTAGAAGTCGGTGGTGGCAGTCAGCTCCGTTGAGGCAGGGCTGGGGGTCGCCTGCACGGAGGGAGGCTGAGCGAGGGATGCTCGGAGGCATCGGCCCGGCCGCAGCGTGCAGCGCACCACGCCCAGGGCAGCCCTCCTCCACCCAGCCCCGCTGCAGGGAGCCCGGGCGTGCCACGGCGCCGGGCCCCACGCTCCGGGTGGTTTCTGTCTCACACCCACCCCGAGGCAGCCGGAGGTTCACTGCGCTCACTCATTGCGAGAGCAACCGCACGCTTCCCGAGCAGCCGCCTGTGGCGCAGAGCTAGTGGGGAGACATGACCCCGGCCATGGCAGCCCCAGCCCAGCGCCACGTCCCACAAACTAACCATGCAGCCACCGTGGGGGAGCTGCTCCTGACGTCCCCTGGGGCTCAGCACCCAGCCCACGGCCCCGGTCGCCCCGTGCAGCCAGGCCTCAGGGCTCCACGCCGGTATCCCCAGGTGGGTGCTTTGGACAGGTGCCTGCACACACACTTGGGTGTACGCAGGGACCCCCCCGCCACCGGCCAAAACCACCCACCCACCCACCCACCCATGCACCACCCTGGGGGACCCGGTGCCAGCACAGCCCCACACCCTCTGGTCCCGGTCCCGGCCAGGGAGGTCCCGGGGCATCCCATTGCCCTGCACAGGTGGCAGGCAGCTGTGCGCAGTGCTCCCAGCTCCTGGCCTCTCAGCCCTGCTCTGGGGTGGAGGGACAGCTCTGCAGCCTGACACTGGACAGCCAGGACCCCATTGCCACGGAGGTCAGGATCCGGCCTGGCTCTGACTCAGAGCAGCCTCACGACAGCTGTTTCGCTCCGGCTCCCGTCAGCAAGCCCAGGCGGCCGGGTCTGGTCCCCCTACCTGCTCCAGAGCTGCAGCTGGGATCTGAACCCGGTGCCAGAGCTGGCTGACTCCCCGGCAGCTGCCCCAGCCCCTTCCCTGCTCCAGGCCTCGGGGACCTGGAGCACCGGGTGCTGCCCTGCGTTCCCTGGGGCTTTGCCTTTCAGCCCAAACCCACGCAGCTCACAAGAGAACCATTTAAAAGCAACAAGAAAAGCCAGCGAGGGGGGTCCCTGCCTGGCCCCCGGCAAACCCCTCGCCCCACGGCCCCTCACCTCCTCCTGCATTGCGCAGTGGGACCTTTCGCCCTGGCCAGTGCGTCTGGAGCCGTCGGCGTCTCAGCGCTTTGCAAGCTGTGGTTTGACCACGTGCCGCTCCCGATACCGAGAGCGGTGCAGATCACAAGCCCAGCCCCGCGGGAGGAAGGCGAGGAGGCAGATGCGACCCCACTCCAGAGCCCTTCCTGCATCTTTTACTTTGTGGCTAGCATCTGTGCACTGGGGACAGAAATAGCAGCTCCGCTCAGCCCCTGTCATGCGGGGCTGGGGGACAAGCCTGGGAGCGCCCAGCCGGGGGAAGCAGGGCCTGGCCGAGGGCACCCAGCATGTGCAGGAGACCCCAGCCCGCCCTGGAGCTGTTTGTGGCTCCTGCCCTGCAGGGGCTGCCTCTGCAGGGGCAGAGGGGAGGCTGGAGGGAAGGGGGCCGAGGAGCAAAGTGTGGGCCGGCGCTGAGCGGGGCGCAGGTAGGGCACCGGTCTGGTAGGACCAGCAGAGCCGTGTCCCCTCCAGGAACAGTCCTGGTGGGAAAGGTGGTGGTTCCAGGAGCTGGGGTGGCAGCTGGTGCGGGCCATCCCCTTCGCCCGGGGTCCCAGCCCTGCCTTGTACCCCTGTGCCTCTCCACCCCCGCACCCCCATGCCCCTGTGCCCCCGCACCCCCGCAGCGCTGGGCAGGCGTGTTGCTGGTTGTTGACAACAAAATTCCCAGCTCCTCATTAAGGGGCAGATTAGTTCCCGTGGGGCAGAGGCCCCACTTTCCTCTCCCCGGGGGGGGAGCAAATTGATCCTCGGCTTTAACGGGCTTTCGGCCCTTTGCTGCAGTAATCCCTCAATCCCCCTTTCTCCCTGCTACAGCCGTCTTTGCCGTGGCTTATCCCAGCTCTGCCCTCGGCCCTCCTCCTGCCTCCAGCCGGGTGTGGGGAGCGGGCAGGGTCCCTGCCAGCCCCGGGAGCTCACTGCCGGCGCCCGCAGTGTGACGGGGCCATGGGCAGAGGCAGCCTGGCCCCTGGGTCCCTAGGGATCTTTGCTGGAGGGTCTCTCCCCCTCCCCTGCTCTTTCTGCAGCGCAAGGACACTGGCTGCAGACTTCCACTCTGTGCTGGCTCTGGGGGGCCATCCTGCACCCTGCATCCCGGGTGAAGGGGAGGGAGGATGGTCCTGGGGCAAATGCTGTCCCTACGGCCAGCTGCGGGTGCAGAGCAGGGACCCCGCGTGCCCCCGCCGGGGCTGTCACAGACCCGGCCCAGCACAGGGACGGGACGTGGGGCTGTGGCTGGAGCAGGCGGCACCCCTGGTGTGTCAGGATAAGGCCAGGTGGGGCTGTGCCTCTCCTGGGGACGGACCCGCGGGTGCTGTGAGGGTCTGGGGGACGGGAGGGCGGGTGCCCGCGGCCGCGGCACCCAGCTCCAGCTCCCGGGAGCAGAACTCCCCGCGC
>JAVKLA010000008.1:33116843-33128353 GCA_034782735.1 Sagittarius serpentarius
CCCCCCCCCCCCCCCCCGCCACTTACTCCTTCCCCGAGCCCTTCGCCCACCTTGCTCTCACGTGTGCCCCGAGTCGGAGCAGGGGGCCGTGCTATGGCTGCGTCCACCTTTGCCTGGAGCCGCGGGGCCTGGGGGACAGGGAGGGAGCAGGGCTGTGCTCAGAGGAGAGATGAGCGAGGACAGGCCTCTTCCCCATGCCTGCAGGAGGATGGAGCTGGGGCAGGGGAGGGCTCAGCTCTGGCGGGGGGTTTGCAAAGAGGAGGCGGCAGACTGAGGGTACCCGTGGCCCGGGCGCAATACGGGATCCGTCAGTGGCACTCTCCTTCGCGTGAATGAGGCTCCGGAGCACAGAGGTCTCGAGTGCCGTGAGTTTGTGTTCTCGGTAAACTCGGTGCTTGGTCATGGAGTAGCTGATTAATTCCTGATGGCCCTTCCTTAACTGCAGGGCTCGTTTGCCTCTCATCTCCCTTATGAAGGGGGAGTAGCTGCCGAATGCTGTACTGCTGCAGCTGATGAAGCTGGTAACTGGTTAGCGGTGCTAAATCAGCAGGTGACAGCACTCGGAAGAGGTGGCTGGTTTGTGAAATGTCATGTCTGCTCTGTGGCCTTGGATGCTGCTGCAAAACGTACGGGGAGTCATAAATCCAGCTGGCTTGTGGTTTGTTGTTGTTTGGCATTTGGTTTTTCTTGTTGTTGTTGTTTTTTGTAAAACCAAAATGATCACAAAATACGATTTTTAATGACACAGAGAAATAGGGACATTATTTGCATAGATTAATATACGTGACTCTAGTAGTCAGTATATATAACCTATTCTGTTACTTCTTTATTTGCAAAAAATGCTGTAAATAAAACTGTACATTTCATGTTTGATTCTTACATGGTTCCTGACACTGTGGTGCCTGTAAGCCTTGCAGTTCATGGTGGATTTATTCTTGTAATACCCGTACCAGACAGTGAGGTAAGGTACTATTTCCAGTGGAGAGCTATGACACAGGAAAACTTAAGTGATGTGACCAAGATCGCACAGGAAATCTGTTGCAGAGCAGGGACTTGAAGTTTTCCTGTGTCACTTGTGTTACACACAAGCCTCTTGGTTTTAATTTCCAAGGTGCTTTATGGCTTATCGCTGCCTCATCTGTCATTTCCAGTTCCCTTTGGAGAGGAAGTCTTCCCCTTCCAATCAGCCCATTACACCGTCTCTTGGAAGAAGAAAGCATCTTTTTATGTTGCTGTGCTTCTGCTGTGTCTCACACAATAGAGCCTTAATCTGTGCTTGTGCACGAGAGCAATAAATTAAAAAAGCCAATTATTCAAAGTCTGATAGCCTTCTCTGTTCAAACATTTTTCATTAAGTTAATGAACTTGAGGTAGAAGATCTGCATAGAGTAGAAACCGTTTAAGATGTACTGCCTGCCTTGAAAAGCAAGATTTTATGCGAGTATGAAAAGTGGAAAAATAGTAGAGCGGGGGGGCAGGAGGGACGGATGTGGAGAGTTTTGAAGAAGACCTAAAAATGAGAAGAAAGCTAGGAAGAAGTTGGCTTAGGGAAGACTGAGCGGAGAGGGGAGAGGTCTGAACCGAGCTTAGAGGTCAGCATAAGGCCTGTCCAAAACCGAGGTGAGGTGAAAAGGGGGAAGACTGAAGGAGGGGAGAGGAAGAAACCCGTGGGGAGAGGAGGAGGAGAGGGGCAATGCTACACCAGAAATGGGCCAGCGGCTCTTGCATTCAAAGCTGCTATTAGAACCGGGCTAGCAAAGGTGCAAAAACTCGGGGAGGCCTCACAGAGGCACTTTCATTGGAGCCTTGTTCAAAGGTAGGGCTGTATTGCAGCCGGTAGCCTCAAGTCGCTGTGTGTGAGGTGGGAGGGCTCCCGCTGCAATGCAGTGACGGCAGAGGCTTGCGGAGGCTGACGTAGCCCCGGGCTAGGCTTCCAGAGGTACCTGATCTCACTAATTGGAAGTTAGTTTTGGTACCGTTTCAAATACTCCAGTTCTGGCCTGGGTGTTGCCCGCGCTGCGCACCGGCGTCTTTTCCCGAGCGAGCCAAGATAACACAGAGGGAAGGGTGAGAGGGAAGGCGGTTTGGGTCTGACGAATGATCGGCGTTACCGAAACACCCAAGGGCCCTGGCGCAGGGCTCTGTCCGCGGGCTTGGTTGGAAAGAGTCTCTGTCCTGAACAGCCTGTACTATAAATACAGAGCGGGAGAGATGGGGTGGGAGAGAGAGGAGCAGATTAGTGCTGCAGTTTGCTGACGTCGTGTGCCTGGCGACGGCAGGAGCAGGAACAGAAGTCGGGTCTCCCGTGCCTCCCGCCGGCACCCTGTCTCGCGAACCACGCTGCTTTTCCCTCGGTCGGGCTGGTGTGCGAATTAAGATGTAAGGCAACTATCTTGAGAGCGCTCTCCCACACAGGCTTTTTTTTGTTCTCCCCAAGGATTTATTCTCCCTTCCGCAGCTTTGTTTCTTCTCTGCAGTGTGTCGCTCATTAGACCGAGATTAGGATTATTTGAATTTCACCTGTCAGTGTGCGACTCTCTGAAAGAACTATTTGTAAAAGCCATTTGAAAAACACACAGCTAGGAAAGCTAGAAACGGAGAGGACCCGTTAAGTCATCCAGCACGATCGCGGTTGTGGCCCACGAAGCGGTTTTTTCCCCTCTGTATTTCGGAGCAGTTTACAGCAACGCCACGTAACTTCTGCTGCCGTCCTTCAGCCGTGAACGCTAGGGGCCAAGGCATCAGTCGCAGTCGCTGGTTTTTTAAGTGAAAGCTGCTTTTTCTTCCTTGGGCCGCTCTGATTCTTCGTTTCGGTTAAGGCTCAGTAATGGTAGAGGAAGGGAAGGACGTCCCCGGCGCGACGCCGTGCCGGCTGCCGGTAGCGGGGGGCAGCTAGGGAGCGGCGGCCGGGGGCGGCAGGCCGGCTCCCCGCCGCCCTCTGCTAGCAGCCCGCCCCTGTCTTGAGGCGTAAGGTTTGTCTTCCTGGCATTGATGGCGTATCAAGTGAAATTGTGGGTGGTGGCGGTATCGCTGTCCCTATCTGATTCTTTCTGGAGCCTCGTCAAGTTCATGGGCCGGATGATGATTATTCCCTTCAGATATGTACAGCTATTACTGTAATGGGCTTTTACCGAGCAAAGCCTTGCTGTTAGTCTTTTCTTAGAATTACTCTCTCCAGCCGCTTGGCACAGAGAACATTTTAAAAAGCTTTCAAGTAACACGTCTGCTGTCTCTTAGCTCAACAAGTCGAGCAATGCAATTGTTGAAATGCCTCATTTGTGATTCCTAAAGACGTACCTGGTCATCACCGTACCTGGTTCCTACGTTTTACCTTTACGCTCTGCGGTTTTGTTCGCTCCTAGCTTCTGCCTGCTCCAGTGCCAGGTTTCTCTCATAAAATTAGGTTGTAAACTTCATGGAACAAGAACTTTCTTGCATGTTTGCGTGACGGTGAGCGCGGTAAGACTGGCTTGCCGGCACTCCTACGCAATACAACAGAGCAATTCTTACATTTTGAGAATGGTTCCCTTGAGCTAGATCTTCTCTCTTTAGATTCTCCCCTCCTTCTGTTTCTGAAACAAACTGTTGTTTTTGCTGCTATCATTGTGCTTCCAACCTGTTTTATGTGATTGTTAGAAGACTGGTGAAGACTAGTTTAAAGCACATGGACATAAAATTGTGAAACTTGCCAAAAGGAGCTCTATTTTTTGTTGGCTTAACCAAGGCTGCAGAGAATGTAAACTTAAAAAATGATGGAGGAAAAAGTGGAAGTTAGCACCCTCTCCATCTGGTCAGTCTGAATGACATAGAAGTCAGTTATAGATCTTTTGTAAATCTAGTAAGATAATGAAATGTATTACTAGACCTGAATAACAGGGCGGTTTGAGGACCAAAATGCTAGTTTTCTGCTGAGTCTCTTTCATGCTCGAAAGCAGTTGACAGTAAGTGATACGAATTGTGTAGCAGCAATAAATCTCCAACATTGATATGTGCTGCGGTCAGAGTTACATTTTTGTATAAAATACTTGTTATTTCGCTATCATGAGTCTTGATCTTAATCTAAGACGCGCACAGCAGCAGTTACTGCGGTGCAAAGGTAAATTGTTGTGACCTGTCTTTGTTGTTCTGGCTCAGGAGCCGACACTTCAGGAGGGAAAACGTACAGTACTGTGAACTGTAGTTGTGCGTATTCAGATCTATTGATGCGGTATTAGTAATGTTAAGTAAATCGGAGAAAAGTGTTGATTAATAGTGTATTTTTTTTGCTTACCAGTGGGATGTCTTCCTTCTTGTATTTTATGAAGCAAAGTCAACGCAGCTGTAACTTTTTAACTTTCAGGTGTTCTTGGAAAAAAGTGCCTGCACTTTGGGGCTGAAGAAGGACATGAGGAGTAAAAGGACCTGGGATCTCACTGGTCAGAATGAAACAGATGTTGAAAGACTTTTCAAATCTGTTGTTAGTAGTGCTCTGTGACTACGGTGAGTATTAGAGCTGTCAAGGGAAAACTGCGGGACGTCTGTTCACAGGGTGGTTTTGGATGGTGCTGTTGCCAGGTGTTCTGTTGAAATCAGCTGCCACGGAAGCCACCGCTGATGCGCACAGAATATAGTCTAGATCTTATGCAACATTTAGGTGGAAAATGCGACTCGCATAAACTGCCCCTTTAGATCAGAGTGGCAGGAGCCTCTCCTGCTGTGAATTTGCTCAGGAAATAAAGAAGATAAATGAGCAGATTTCTGTGGGCATCACTGAGGGACTGGCTGTGTTAGAAGCAGTAACTGGAACTCTGCTCTCTTGTAAGACTCATATTTCGTAATATTTAATGAACGTCACGGAAGATAGGCCTATTTTAGGTATCCGTACCAGGATGGGTGCAACTGCGCCATACAACTACCTGTGTCTCTCTGTTAACTGTAAAAGGAACCTATGACGGTTGGCTAAGATGTAAGCGTCTACAGTAGAGGCAACCTCCTATGACTGAGTGAGCCCCCGTCGGATAGACCTAAGCTGCCACTTAGAGAACTTCTGAGAACAACAGAGGTGTTCTTTCCTCTGACCGTGTAAGAAGGCAAGGGATGGTATTCATACCCATTCAATTTGAGTCCTGTAAAAGTAGGCAGCTAGTCAGAGGCAATCAGTCGGTCTCGTTTGAGTAGTCCACGTGCAAATGAGCACATACTGAAAGAAGCTCCAACCCATCTGCGATCTGAGCGGCGTGGAATGAAAAAGCGCCTCCTTCTCACCATCAGCTGCCAGGGCGGGAGGTTAGACAACCAAGATGTCTACAAACTGAGAGGCATCCTCTGCATGGTGTCTTATCTTTTCCAAGAATGTGCTAAGTAGGAAGTAGCTTTGCAAAGGGAATTAATTCCTTATTGCACAGTGAATTAGAAATTTTGAAAATGGGACTCTTAATTCCTAAATAATACATATGTTTTCGAAAATTACATTCCTAATTTAAAAGCAGGCGTTCTGACAGCTGCAGTACGTTGTCAAACCGTGCTAAAGGATTAAGCCATGCACTGCTGAAATGTCTATAGCATGGAAAAAGGATTGTTCGGTCCCCGCTTATGGAATGAGCTGTGGTAGCAGGTAGTTCACCCACCAGATGGCTGAAGATGTCTTACAAAGGAGAGAAATGGACCAAAAATGTATGCAGTTTGCTGTCCTTGTATGCGCGAGAAAAATCTGATGATAGGTCATGACTGAATACTAAGTATGCCCAGCTACTCATGCCTCTGTGCTTGCTCCGTCTCTGCTCTCGAACAAGGGATCACTGGAAGGTGTAAAGAATCTAGAATTGCCATCTTTTAGATGAACTTAATTCCAGTAGAAGTGGAGACTCTTGTCTACGGCTTTTAGTACCATTTCTTCTTTTAGTAAGACAAAGTTAACTAGCCACGTTAGGAGCACAGCACTGAGTGGGGAACAACACAGTGAAGGTAAATACTAAATTCACTTAACCCAAGAAGTGAGGTGAATGATTGCAATCGCCACTGGTTCTTAGTGAGCCAGTCCTGCAGGCATTCACAACTAGTTGACTCAGAGGTAAAAGCTATTATTCCTGAACTTTGTAGAGCGTGGCCCAGTAAGTAATGACAAGGTGCAGTTAAAGAGCTAAATCTCTGCTGCGAACCTTGGGTGCATCATCTTTTGCCTTATTTCCAGTTAAAGGGTAGTCCATAATTCAGAAAATGTCTTCCAAACAGTTCTGCATGTACGCATCTTCGAGTATCACATGTGTACATAGCTTTTTAGATAACTATTTCACTCATACTTCTCTGTTTCAGACCAAGACTATTTCTTAAATGATCCAGTATCCTCTGGAAAATTACTGTAATGCTAAAAAAAGCCCTAACATACAACAAAACAGTGTTCTCGCTTCTTATTGGTTTTTCTGATGTGTTTGTTCTTCTTAGCTCTGTGCTACTCGTGGCTGACAAGCCAACAGCACAACCCAAGTTGGCTTAAACACAATTAAAAATAAATAACTATCAGAATAACACCCTCAAATGATTCTTCGCATTCTTCAGTGAAAACAAGGATTTTCCTTTTGATCTTTCTAAGAGTGAGTTCTTGCAAAGACTCCTCTGGCAGGTTGTTGGCGCCACAGCCAGGCTCCATTCAATGGGAGACCATTGTAATGACAACCAAAAATATACGAATGCATTGAAAGCTGCCCCTGACTGGCTCGCCGAACAACTGGGACCAAGTTTTGGCACGTGACAGAGTCGTGCGTGCACGGTCGGCTGGAGGGCAGCTGAAGGAGCTTGCGGTGGAAGCTGGCTCTGACTGGCGCCTTTTGGAGCATTGTAAAAAGCTGCTACGTGGGCTGTCCATGAGTGCAAAGTTCTTGCGCTATTAACCGAAGACGGGGGAAAGGATGCTGTGAAGTGGGGTGCGCCAGTGTCCTGGTTTCGGAGCTGCGCAATGCTGTAACAGCATCCTCCAGTAATGCTCGCTTTCCTCGCTTCCCAAGTGATCTGCGTTAGGGTTGATGGGAGCTACATGGCAGTCCCCTGGCCTCTCTCCAGTCCTCCCACACACATGCGCAGTGGTGTTACTTCTTCTCGTCTGAGCCATTCCAAATAAAAAATAGTGCAAGAGAGTCAAGACGCTCATAAAAGAGCAAGGACAGTAGAGCAGTAGGTACAAACATCAATGCTTTTCATCAGTGTCACTTCAGTGTTTTTGCTGTAAGTTTAAAGCTTGAAGTTGGAATTTTTCATGCTGGATTTTTGCCATGGTGTGATTTCTTTTTCCCTTATAATGTTTCAGCGCAGTTGAATCTAGCCAATTCCTTTGTAGAGAAAAGCATCATTTTGCCCGTGTTGAAAGAAACAAAACCCCAGCAACTCGCAACTGGTTCACTGGGAAGCTCTCACACAGCTGTGGGAACTTCATGTTTGTTAGAGTGCTGATGGTGGCCTGGGATGAGCTTTCTGCTGTCGTTACGAAGATTTGCCCAGACTTGGTCCAGATCTAAGTCCTTGCAGAAGAGTTAGAGATGAAGTTCCCTGAAGGGCCGAGCGTGCCCCGGCTCCCGCTGGCTTCTCTTGCCAGCCCCAGGCAATACTGTGCGTGCTGCCGCTCCGGGCAGCCGAGCTCCTCCACGTCTGTGATACCGGGCAGTCGAGTTGCTGGTCCTGTGCTCTCTGCTGTCATGCTGGCAGTGAGCAAGACAGAGGGGAACTTGCTGGAGTTAATTGCAGGCCTGAGGAACCAAAGGTAGAAGAGCGATAAGGCAAAGGGACGAGGGCAGGAGTTTGGAGACCTGTGGTAACAGTAATGGAGTTAGGATAGTACCCAAGAGACACGGATAGCAGGTGGCAGTAGGAACAGGACTGGAAAATATGGGCAGGCACAGATGATGGAACCAAAACACGAAGAGCAAGGAGGATGCGTTCCTGGGCCATTCATAGAGAGCCATTTTTCACAGGCATTCAGGGTCTGTTTCCTACTCTCCGAGCGTCCGAGTTGAGATTGGGTTTGCTGGGTGCTATGTGCTCACCACAGCTGGGATCAATGGGATTCTGCTCTGGATGTCTGAAGGACCGTTGTATTTAAAATCAGCTCCTGGGTTTCGTACGGCATCCACAATTAGTTGATACTTGACAGTTTTCACCTTTGTGCCTGTGCCGTGGTTCCTAACACACTAAACAAGAATAGTGACATCCTGTCATCTTTTGGGGATAATGGAGGGATAAACTCATTAATATTTCTAATGCACTAATATACTATGATAAGAGCACAACAGAAGAGTCCATGGGGGAAATGAATAATTCTGTGTTATCAGGGTGGATTTTGGATGGTGTGCAGTCAATAATACATGGGACCACCCATGGAAGAATGAGAACAAAAGAGCCCTCTGGTAACGAGCACCATCCATCTGCCAAATGAAGCAGCGTCTTGTGGAAATGCAAGTTCAAGACTGAGTTATAGTACATATATGTAAGAGTATATGCATGATTTATATGTGTGAGGCTGTGCGTGCCAGCTTCATTTGGACCTTATGGATGCGGTTGGAGCTGGTTATTTTAAGGAACGTGTTACGGCTGGTGGAGAGTAATAGGCTCTTCTAGTGCACCCTGTGCCTCACCCTGATGTAAATGTCTATAGCTGGTCAGATGAATTTCTTCCTGAAAATTTTCCCTGCTGACAAGAAAGTGAATCCAAGGTGACTAACTCAAATTGAAGCTTAGAATGGTAGGCGTCTAATATTAATGTGAGATGAGTCCTGCTGCTCCTCACTGCTGAGTGCTTGCCTTGGCAGGTGCAGTGTTTTTCCAGCAAAGCTTTCTTTGAGGTAATCTTAAGACGTGTAACAGATTTAACAAGTCAAAGTATTGTCAGTTGATACTGCTTATGAAAGGATTGCTTTAACTGAAGTTTTACGCTTCTGTAGCACCTTCCATCCAAGACTCAGAAGCCTTTTCCCAGACAATTAATTAAATAAAGATGTCTCACAGCGCATTCTGTATCTGGAATAGATGTATGCACTTCCCGTTTTTCAGATAACCTTTCTGTGTCTGAAATCCTGAAGTTTCAGGCAACGCAGAAAAGCTAGCTGAGCTGAGAAGAGAAATGTGATCTTCCCAGTCCGTTGCTTTAGATATCATCTATCCCCGCTAGTTACAGCATGTCTCAGGATAATTTGGCAACTTGCACAAACATGGTCATGCAAGAAATGCATTTAAAAAGACTGCGCCATTTATAATGAAATGATGTCATTTAGACATGTTGCACCACATCTGAGACAAGAAAAGTGCTGCAGTCACCATCACTGTTATTTTCAGCTCTTTCACTCAAGTGTCTCTGCGATGCAAATGAGCAAAATAAAAGATTCATAAGACAGAGCAAGAGAAGAGGCTTCAAAAAGCATCATGCAGACTTCCTATTTTATTTAATTTGGGGGACATTTTTCATGTTTCTGCATTAAGAAACTACTGTCCTTTTTTTGCTAAATTATAGCTAAAGTAAGTGAAAAAACAGCTGGCCACTGTGAAGGGGACTTTAAGAATCTGTAAGTGAAAGAAGCTGAGAAGTTTGAGAATCTGTCCTGATAAATGAAGTTTTCTGTGAATCCTTTGGGTTGTGGGGGTTTTTTTGTTTGTTTGTTTTAAACCTTGTTTTTAACCTTCCTGAACATGTTGCTGCAGTGGACTTTGAGCTGCTCCAAGCCTTGTCCCTGCACAAAGGAGAGATGGTGAGCTTTAATTGCTGTAGCTAGGACTTTTTTTTTTTTTTTTTTTTTTTTTTTTGGTGAACTGATTCGCTTTGCAAACTTTGAGAACCACTTCTTAAATATCCACTTTATAAATCTTTGGTTTCTTTCATAAGATAGATAAACAATGAGTTGTCTGTTTGGTTCTTAATACCTTTGTGAAACTGTTTTCCTTTCAGTTCTCAGCGAAGTGGAGTATCTCCTGTTGGAGCGCCCAGGTCATGTAGCCTTCAGCAATGACACAGTGTCTGTGGAATATCAGTACTATAGTGGTGGTAACGTGACAGCAGAGCATCTGTCGATCCTGTTGCTGGATGCCAGCACCAATGAGATAATTGCAAGAAAACGGCTTCCAGCAAATCAGTCCCAGGGGAGGGTAGAGTTTGAGTGTGTCCATTTCAAGAGTGCCGGGGACTTCTTGTTCAGAATGGTCTCTCCCAGTGATAACAGCAGTGCTGCCCAGTGGAGCAGAAGCAGCATGTCCACCCTCCGTGTGGAATGGCCTGTATTTCACATCGATTTGAACAAGAGTTCAGAGGTGCTTGGGAGCTCCCTTCAGGTTGGACTTTTTACAAACGAGCAGTTGTGTGCCGTGAACGAGACAGTGGTTTCATTGGATGTGATATTCACCAGCACCCTCTATGAATTCGGAAGAGTAAGCTCTGATGAGACTTTGGGCATTAGAACTAGCAAAGGAATCCCGCTCTCTAGGTCCCAGTGGGTAGAGTTCGATTGCCCGCCTGTTGGTCAAGAAACATACATCACTGTGTTACTGAAATCGTTAGAAACGCGTTCCGTCATTGCCTCCATAGGACCCATAGATCTCCTCCACAAATTTGGATACAGACTGGTTGTGGCACCAGAAGCAACATGCAAAACTTTGGTCCAGGTCTTCGTAGTCTCTCCACCGTGCACTTCTATCAGCGGAAAAATTGTTGTCTATAAAGAGGCTCTCAAGCACCCTAGTCAAAGAACAACTTGGCTGTATGAAAACACCCTTCACCCAGGAGACAACAGGACAGAATTTAACTGCACTTTGTTTGATGTGGGGAAGAACAAATACTGCTTTGACCTCTTTAATTTCTCAAACCGAAGCCATTTCCCGACAAGAGTTAAGGAGTGTATGATGATCCAAAGGAATATGGGTTTGTACTGATGTTTTTCCTCTCTTAGCCAAAATCAGCTCTCTTCCCAGCCAACATGGGTAATGATAAATAGGTTTGATTGTGGTGTCCCCTGTTGAATAGCTATTTTTTGGGTCTTCTACGCTAGACAAAATAGTTGTAATGCCATAAGCAAATGTGAACAAGGTGGAGTAGAGTGTTACATGGAGGCAAGGACATACAGTAACCAATGCCACTGTGGTGGCTTAAATCTGCACTAAGCTGACACTAAGTACCAACCGAAACTGTTTGGGGCATTCTCAATGGTGTATCTATCTAGTCCGGGTAAAACTGAAACTTGGCTCTCTCAGTGAGGTAAGAATCTATGGCAGTAGATCTGGCCCATTGGAAACACAAAGGTAGGATTAGTCTTCCCTACATCTAAGTGTCTAAAAGCCAAGGGTCCAATATTAAGTAGCTGTCTACCTTTTTAGTCAAGAGAGACAGGCATCTCATAATGGTGATTCATGGGTATAGAAGATACATGGGCTGAATGCTAGATCACAGAACGGCTTGGGTTGGAAGGGACCACCAAAGGCCATGTGGTCCAACCCCCCTGCGGTGAGCAGGGACACCTTCGACTCGGTCAGGCTGCTCAGAGCCCCGTCCAGCCTGGCCTTGA
>JAVKLA010000008.1:33128453-33150729 GCA_034782735.1 Sagittarius serpentarius
CCCCAGCTCTTTCAGTCTGTCTTCACAGGAGAGGTGTTCCAGCCCTCTGATCATCTTCGTAGCCGTCCTTTGGACCCGCTCCAGCAGGTCCCTGTCTTTCCTGAACTGAGGACCCCAGAGCTGGACACAGCACTGCAGGTGGGGTCTCACCAGAGCGGAGTAGAGGGGGTGTCTTTTTCTCTAGCCCATTTGCTGTAGAGTTTGGAGTCCTTCCTGTTAGATACACAAATTTTGGTGAGATGAATCAGGATTTGGCCACAGCGAAAGATGCTGTCGCATCGCTTGGGACAGCTCATGTGTTTTTCAAGCAGCCTTTCGAGACATGTCTCTGCTGCTTAAAACACACCAGGGTGCATTTTCTGACCCATGAGGCCACCTGGCAGATCATGGGTCACATTCGTATAGCTAAACTTTTCCTCCCAGGAAAGGTTAGTAT
This sequence comes from Sagittarius serpentarius, assembly GCA_034782735.1. Classification (NCBI taxonomy): domain Eukaryota; kingdom Metazoa; phylum Chordata; class Aves; order Accipitriformes; family Sagittariidae; genus Sagittarius; species Sagittarius serpentarius. The sequence goes on from JAVKLA010000008.1 coordinate 33,128,890, forward strand.
CATACAGACTGCCAGCTAGGGACAGTCTGTGGTCCACGTAGTCCCTTGGGCCTTGACCAGGCGTGGTCTGGGAGAGTGCTGGTTGGCAGAAGCCAAAACCATGTCCAGGAGTATGAATGATCATGGTTGAGGAGTGACCACAGTTAAGTATAATCACAAGACGGAGCTTGAGCCCATTCCTCAGCCTTGTTTAAGGAATATCTATACATTCCATTTATATCTATACATCTTATGCAGCTGTAGCTTCAGAGGTGGCAGCCCCTGGTTTGGCAGAGTCCTCAAATCGCAGTAGCATGGCAGAGGAAGCAGATGAGCTAAATGTCCTTCTCATCCCTCATTTGTGGAAGGCAGCCACAGTGCGGGATGGGCTGTATGTGCACGAGGGGATTGGGGTTGGGTTGCGTTGGATTGGGGTTGAGTTGCTTTGGGTTAGGCTGTGTTGCCTGCACCCTGGAACGGAAAAGTAAATGTTCTCATTTGGAGCAGGCTTGTGTCCATAGGTAATGAATTAGTCTCTCCTGTCTGCACACTTCAAAGAGTTTGGGTTGAAAGGTTTGAGAAGTACACCATTTTCTACACCTCCCCACCCTGGTCTCCGTGAAAAGGAAGTGCAGGAACTCGAGCCGAAAAGGGGTCATTGTGCTCCATGGGCAGGTATCCGAGCGGGATCATCAGGAGACCAGGAGTGTGGGACATGCTCCACAGCACGCAGTCCAGACACAGCCTGCCTTAATTGAGTTCCTAGTATCGTATGGTCTTACTTTGTACTATTTCCTAGATTCTAAAACTGTTAGCTGTTTAATTAACACTCTGTACTAAAACTGACCTCTGTTTCCACCACATGCCATACTCAGTACGTAGTTCTTCATCTTAACTTCCCATCTGCGTTCTCTGTTGGCACTCTCTCTCTTCCTTTGGCATAAGAAAGTCTATCTAAAAATGAAAGCGTATTATTTTCTTAATGGAGATAATTCTCAGGGAAAAAGGAGGAGAGAATTCTAATTCTTTCTCGGTGCTTGGGTGGTATGTTACAGTGATACGATCTAGATAACTACCCTGACAGATGAATACCTAGGATATGACATAGATATGTTTCTGTGCTCAGTATTTGACTGTCTTAATTGATGAGATCCACCTTAAGCAATGACTCCCTCCCTGCAATCTGCTTTGTTTCCTTGGGTTCCCCGATAGCACCATCCTTACAGACGCTGTCCAAAGAATCAGGCTACGCCTGTGAAGAACGGGAGTTAAGTCAATAGGTGCCAAGTTAGAAGTGTCAAATCTACAAAGCCAATGAAAGGGGAACCACACCGCGTAGCCATAAATAAGATGTCAACCTGAAATTAATTAGACTGCAGCACATCTGACTTGGTGCCTGTATCTTCGAGACTTCAAAGCCCGCAGGCAGCGTTTGAAGGGAGCGGGCGCTCTGGGAGGGGCCCGTCAGCCTGAAGCCGTGGCAGGCAGAGCCAGCCTGCACTGCCTGCGATGGCCCTCCGCCTCCGCCTGCTTGGGGAAGCCCTCTCCTGAGCCCTCGCACCCTGCCGCTGGGGCACTGCGGCATGATGGCGTGCAGGGAGCCGGACCCCTGATGGCTCTTGGTGTAAAACGCGCGGCTGCTGCTCAACAGGCGCCTCCTCCTCAAGTCACTTATTTTCTGCTTTGGACTTCCTGAACTCACTCAGTTTAAGGCAAGGAGAGGTGATAAATCCTCTAGACCGGGCTCCTGTACAGCACGGGCCATCGCTTTTCATCCGGTTACCCTGGTGTCGAGCCCCGCAGCTAGTCTTTGCAGTTGACTGCTGTTATCCTCCAGAGAGTTATCCAGGCTTTTGTTGAAGGCACCACAAAACAGAGACCTTTCTGGTAATTTCAATCAATACTGTGCTCTGAATTTTTTTTTAAAAGGGAAACTCTGTGTGTTTCATGACAAAAGCTCATCTAGCTTAATCCTGTAGTGACTGGCTCTTACTCTGCTGCTCTCTGCTAGGGGAGACAGCTGTTTCCTATCTGCTCTCTTCCCCCCGCGAAGGCGTTTGCACATCCAGTTCATCTCGGTCCTTCCAGATTATCTCAGTGTTCTGTTTAATAAACTGAAGAGATTGAGTCTTTAATGGGAAGGCATTTTCTTCAGAATTTGATTAATTTTCTGGCTTTCTGGCCCCATTTCTGTTATTTTGAACGCTCCTTTTTATTTGACAACAGGGGTACCGCCTTTGGGTGCCACGTTCAGACGTCCTCCTCACTGATGCTGCTGGAGCAGTAGCACTCTCCTTACCCCTACCTCTGCTTTCATTCCACCAATTGCGTTAGCTAATTTTGCCATAACTTTTACCCTGTAAACTCCTCTTGAGCTGTTTTTGTGTATGACCTTTTGGTTTGTAGTCTGCTGTCCTGCAGGTACAGTTTGTATTCCTTCTTTCCTGCATTTTGCATTCTGCTGATATATGATCTACCTTGCTTCAGTTACCCTAACTTAGCAAGTACCCTACTTTGCTCCATAGAGCTGCACTATCTACTTATGTCATCACAGGAGTGACATATTTTCTCAGTAATGGTTTTATATTTATTTTCGTGTCAACTAGGCAAGCATTGTACAGCACTGAGCCTTATACTAATCCCTTTGGAATCTCTCCAAATGCATTCCCACTCGGTGATGGTTTTCTGTTGACAATTGCGTATCAAATCTGTCACTCAGCCAGTTCTTACTTCATTTAGCATATTCTCTATTATTATGAAGCAGAGATACTGTCTTGTAAAAGATCAAAGTTCCCAAATCATTAAAGTTATCTTCATCCAAACGACAGAGGATGAGATAAAAGAAGATTATTTTGCCACACCCATTTTTCACAGATTAGGCATCAGTTATATTCCTGACCCTTTGTCAGTCCTGCTCATTTCTCCTCATCCCAGCTGGATTTAGTACAGCCGGTGGAACAGGAATCTGGCTTGTGCCTGGAGTAGGGCCAGGGCAGCAGGTCTTCCAGCCCAGGCCACCAGCTTTGGAGCGAGTGTCACAAAAAGCTTGTGCTATCTAAGACTGTGAGTAGTTCTGTTAAAGGTGGGGAGTATGTCTATTAAATGTGAGCCAGCACTTGTGCAGCTTTCTGTAGACTCCAGCTGGAGAACCCATAAAAAAATAAGAGATGTGAATCACTTCATTCATCTCAGCGGGGTGTTAACTGTTTCACACAGGTGACTCAGAGAGATTCATGCAGCTGTTTTTTTCCCTGTGTTTGGCTAGATTATTTGAATGTCTGAGGTAGCAAACTCTGTTAGATCATCTCACCCAGCAACGGACGCATTGCAGGCTCGTTCTTTTCAACGCTTTATCCTGTGCTTTGCTCATCTGGGATTTAAGCGTCCCCAGCAGGGAGGCTTCTGCACTCCTTAGAAGGATGGTCCATGTCCTAGCCTTTATCCCACTTGAAACATTTGGGATGAGACTGATAAAATTAATCAGTAATGCTACAGCATAGAAATGGGCGTATTTTCTTCCTATTCCCGGTGTTAATTAACTTTCTTTCACAGTTCTTAGTTACACTCCAGAGAACGGCTTCAACTTCGCTGTGACTCCCAGTGAAGTCTCTTGTACTTGCCGACAGCAGAGATTAATTTTGTTCATCTGACTTTTGCTAACTGTCAAAAAAAAGCTATCAGGAGGCCAGCAGGACATAAGAAGCGCAGCTGTTGCCAGCAAAGGGAAAGAGGAAGGCAGGGGAATGCCTTCTGAAGGGAAAAGTGGTCAGTAAGGGAGGAGAGGAGTAAGTGGAGTATCTAAGGGTCAGGCAGGGTTATACAACTGACATCAAATTCTTGCTCCCTGAATAAGACTGTATGAATCAGACCTGCCTATCTGTAGGAAAATCTGGGAACCAATTAGTTGCGTTGCCTGAATCTGTACCTGTCTTGCATTTATTTAGAAACAGGCGGATGCAGGGGATCCATGTATGCCAGGGCTGATTTGTGCCCCATCTGCTTCTCCTGTGTCAGTGAATGCTTCATCTCCACACCCCCAGCATTTTAGGAGTAAATTGGGTATTACGGACTCACTGGGATAGCTCTTAGCTTCTGAAAAAAAATTTTCAGGCCGTGCCTTCACAATTCTTAAAGATGCCTGTTTGTGGGGAAAAGACTGTAATTTGCTCAGGCAGAGTCCAGGTTTTCTTCCTTTAAAGGGATCCTAGTCCTTTTGTTGTCCAAATTAGTAACCTGTTGGAGCATGCCACTGTTTCGGTGCATCCAGGCTTCATTTCCATGGAAATAGAGAAACATGGAATGGGTGACAAGGGTGTTTTCCCAGGTCTTGTCCAAACACCAATGTAATGTGTGTACACCCAGTCTCAGGACCTAAAAACTGATCTCAACTTCCACAAATCCCCTGCAATCCCCCAGGCTAGCGTAGGCGTTTACGTGAGCCTGTAAACAATTAGTGATTTTGTCCCATGTTACTGGTCTTGTTGAAGTCCTTAGGACTATATCACGTGCGTCAGGCTGGAAGGATGATGCTGAGCATCCCTCGCTGACTGCGCCGCTGGATAGCACTGCATGCTCAAAGTCTTACGAACACAGAAATCTGAGGGGAGATGTATGCAGAGCAACAATTAACACAGTTAATTGCATTTATCTTTCATGTTGGCAGATCTGCCAACTGTCAGCTATTTCAGACTAACTCATCAGTTAGATATCTTCACGTTGATAATTGATTCCTCAATTGCATGTGAAAAAATTCACACTTATTAGAGCTAGTTTGCAGTGCATACCTTCTGGTTTTTCCCCTGGCGCTTTGGATCTGTTTGTCTTAAATGAAGGTTAATCATTTCATTTCCTTGGGGGAGAATAAACTGTGCTTCATTTTCTTTTAGGTTCTGGTAATTGCAGGAGGTTGCAGAGCCAGTTGCAGGAGTTTAAATCTCCCGTCTTTCATGGGAGCTGGAGCATTTCCTGCTCTCCCGCTGCTTAAGGTGCATATTCTTAGCCCCAAAGCTATGGATGCCAAATGTTTGCTAAGGAACTCTGTGCCCTCAGCTGAAGCTGAAGTAATGAAAAGTGCCCTGGAGCAATGGGCACATCATAGGTTTGATGTCAAAGTTAGAAATCCTAAGCGTTCCTGTACGTTGAAGCCCACAGGCATCAATGCGGAGGCTACCGAGCACCCTCCGCTATCACCAGTGTCTGCACTGGAGGCAATCAGAACCTTTCTGGGTCTTGCTCTGTATCCGACTGTAATTAACAGAAGTTTAAATGAGTAGGGAATATGGAGAGAGGGAAGCGAGCTAGCTCACGCTCGGAAATTACGGCAGGGACTCACCAAGCTGCTCACGTAACGTAGCCTGCGAGGAGGTAGGTGCTTCTCCAGCTAGCCTGCCTCCCTCCGCCAGTGATGGGGGACATGCTGGAGTCTTGCGTGATACTGATAGGAAGAAAAGTGTCGTGAGATCCCCAAATACTGTGATAGCGTGAAGTCTTTTGGAGGAGGGATCAGGGAGCCCTTGACTGGCTATTGGTTATGGCCGTTTTTTCTTGCTGCCCTCACTAATAGCTCTGCTGGCCAGCTGATGAGATTTTGCAGCTATCCGGGGTCTGCACCTTTGAGGGACTCCTTACCGCACCAGACTTCCTCAGTTCCCCCCTCCTGGGCATCCTCTGACTCCTTTTCCTCCTGACACCACACACCACCCAGTCTTGCTCCGTTGCGCACGTCACTGGGAAGTGGCGCGGCTGCCAACTGGAGGAGGAGTGCGAAAGCGCCGCCTGCCTCTGGGCCCCCCTCCCCTGCCGTAGCAGCTCCCCAGCTCCAGAGACAGAGGGGTGCAAGCAGAGAGGCGCACAGAGAGCACAAGGTGAAAGACAGCCTGGGATCACGCGTACCGCAATATTGTGTGGCAAACAGCCGGGGAGGTCACGTGGTGGTGAGTGGGCTGACACCCGCGGCACCACGGCGGGGTCTCGCCGGGCCCATCTCCACTCCGCGTTAGGCGAGGCCGGCGTACTGGAACAGGCATGCGCGCAGGTGGGCGTGAGTATGTGCCCACACACGCCTTACGGCCTTGGCTGGCCGCACAAGTGTAAGCGCAAAACCTCTGGGCCCCATCCTGCCGTGCGGGCGAGTACCTGCGCGCAGGAGAGCAGCCCCGCTGCTGCTGTTGCGCTGCTCGCGTTAACGTTATTCTTACTGGCGTGCTCACAAAAATGGGTAGGACAGGGCCCAAAGCAGTTAAAATTTCATGTTTATTAAAACGCAGCTGTATTTTTTTTGAGAGACTTTTAAAAATCATAACACGCTATGAACAATTCAGCAACTGATATAACATGAGATCATAAAGCCCTTTCCAGTCATGCAACACTGTTGAGTCCTTTGACATCGTAACTCGGTCACTAATCAGGAGCTCGGGCGTGCTAGCAGCAAAGCAACTGTGTAATAAAATTAAAGATGATGACCTGTGTTGGCGGTAGCAACACCATAAATTATTTAAAAGAGCAAACTTTTAACAAAGCTAATCTACTTTTTTTTTTTTTTTTGATTTAGCTGATTTTCCACTCCATCTGTGAGCGGTGAAATGGAGTTAAGTGGTGTATTGTTTTTCTTTCTGGCAGGTTTCAAAACCAGGCCACCGACCCATGAGCCCACTGACCCATAGGGAGGGTCCTCAGGGCTTTTCTCCTTTAAGATTGCAGCTGGACTCGTGCGTTAGTTTGGAATTTAAAGCTGTGGTCCTGCTTGAGTGTCACAGCTGTCAGATATGGGCAGGAACGCTCCCTTCTCTCGCTGGGTTCTCGCCGCTGTAAAGTCTGAGTGTTGAACACTGGGTGAGGATGTGATAATGTTTGAGGTAGTATTAGAACCTGAGTCTGCCTCCACTTATAATAAATAAATGAACTTGCAAAATTTCATCTTGAGTTAATTGCCTGACCATAAGCGATAAAACAATAGGGACCAGTAAGCTGTCAAATGAATGACTGACTAACGCGTTTGCGTGCTGAGAAGGTAATAAAGAGAAAAACCAATATTGCCGTTTCATTAGGCCTTGTAGGCTTATCCTCCTTTCACAATCATATAAATCAGGAGTAACTACACTTAAGTAAATGAAGTTACCCTGCTGTAAAAGCACTATTTGTCAGGCAGGAATTGGATGAATACATAAATTACTAACCCATTCCAGAGGTTTGTGGATTAATTTCCATTTGCTGTTGTTCCAAGCAGATCCTGCCTGCCAGCTGACTGACCGCCTGTGTTGCTGGCTGGCACTGGAGTGAAAAAAGGAAAACAAAAAGTGGGAGCTTTGCCCCAGACTCTGATGGGAACAGGAGCAGGTCCCTGGATGCTGCTTGCTCTTTTGGTGTTGCCGTTTGCATTGTTTGGTTATTTATTGCTGTTTTCCTTAAATAAGAGAAGACAAATGGCTGTGTCTTTAAAGGTAAGGAGGCAGGCGCGTTCCTCATTGCTGTGAGCTTGTGTATTTGCAGAAACGTGGAGCCCGTGGCAGCCCTGGAGCCCCTGCAGCGTCACCTGCGGGGACGGCGTCCGGGAGCGCTTCCGAGAGTGCCTCACCTCCTTGCCGGCAAAACCAGGCTGCGCTGGATTACCGAGGGAGACTTCCTTGTGTTCGCTGGAGGAGTGTTTGTGTAGGTAGTCCTGCTGTCCTCTTCCCTGTGGTTGCGTGTCTGCCCTGGCAAAAGCAAAGGGCCTGTTACTAGAGGGGCTTTGTAAAAATGGAAGCATCCGATCTCTCCTTCAGTCGTGCTGATTTTGGAGGGGATATCACATTCCTGCGGTCGATGGAGTAGGGTGGGAGCCTACATGCATTTGTGGGACGGCTGGAGATAGGGCTCCAAGGCATAAGAAGATTTCTGAACGCTGTGGGTGCCATGGAAGGGGTTTGGAATCTCCAGCACAGCCGGGGTTGAGAAGGGCTGAAGGAGAGATCTTGGGGCTAGCAGAACATGTTCAGTACGCAAGGCCAAAGACCAGGCAGTGGGAACCTATTAAAAAGTGAACACCTGTTAAAAGCGAGCAGGTTCCAGCTGGGAGCCATGGCGTGGGGTTCCCATTCCGGGAAGTTCTGGAGGTGGCGGTGCCAGGTCTCGCCCTGCTCCAGCCTGCCTCTGCTGTTGGCCAGCGACAGGGCAGGCTGGCTGGTGCTGGCGGGTGGCAAGTGGGTGTGGATACAAGAGACCTGAGCCTCCTGTGAGGCTCCTTACAGCAGCCGCGTGGCCCCCGGTGAGGCTGGATGAGGCTGCGCCAGCAGCATAGTCGGGTGCTTGCGGCCAACATGAGGGGCAGGAGAAGTGGCCCCTTTTAAGGGGGTGCTGGTGCTCAGTCCGTGCAAAACTTTTGCTTCTTGCAAACTCCCTGCTGAAGAGGAGGGTGCTGATGCCAAGGGGCCCCGGCGGGCCGTCCGCTCGGAAGCTGGCTGATGTACGAGCTCCAGTGCCTTCGTGCCCCACAGGTGCCCCAGGGGGCAGGGACGGGGAAGGGGAGGTGCCCAGGGACTCTGCAGGCTCCTAGGCTCTCAGGCTGTAATTTAACAGATAATTTAAGCTATGACCAAGCGCACAACGCCTTGCCCCTTGCTTTGGCTGCTTCCATGCTCTCGCTTGTGCTGGCAAAAGTGGAGTGTGGAGAACTGGAATGGAGCCAGCTGGAAAATAGACAGTTTGGGGATGTGGGGAAGTTGTTTATCAGATGGCCACCGCAATGCTTGTGCCACTGAAAAGGGAAGGGCAGCGGGGCGGGGAGAACGTGTAGCTGGAGCGGGAAGAGGGCAGGACTCCTTTTTTGATGAAGGTGTTGGCTTGAACCAGCTTCGAGGCGTTTGTTGAATGAATGCCTTAGAAGTATACAGGCAGGACTGAAATGTAGTGTGGAGCACTGTAAGAAATGGGTTGGTATTGAACAAAAGGTTGGGTGAAGGGAAAACATGAAAAATTACATTCCGTCAAACCAGGTGTTGCATTTTGTCAGTGTTTGTGCAGCACCTGGGATGTTTTAAGAGTCTGATGTTTTGTGTCTGATGCTTTTAATGACTGGAAAATGTGGGCCTTGTGGGTTTGCTTCTTTCGGAAAGCTGTGCCTGTAAGCAGAGAGGAGCAAGTCAGCTCTTCAGGCTGTGCTAGCGCCCGGCTGTAGGGCTAGTTGTCTCCTCTGTGCCAAACTCTGTCAGGCTGCTGGGAGCGGCGATGCCACCAGCGAAATGCCGTGGGATAGCTGGCGTTTTTCTGAAGCTGATGCTGGGCTGGGCTGTTCCGTGCCTCCTGTTACCCGCCGGAGGGCTATTCCCATACGCGCAGTGCGTGGCTTGGCTCCTTGCCTGCCTGTTTCACCCCGCTCCTCTGGAGCTCAGAGAGCAGTCCCGGTGCACAGAGCTCCCCGGCGCGGGGACTGGGCGCGCGGAGCATGTGCTGGACGCGTGATTTGGGCGTGCACCTTGCCTTACACACACAGAAGCGACAGGCCTCTCGGGCGCTTCTCGGAGGCGTTACTCTTTCCATGCAGGTCTGCAACTGTACAAGGCTTTCGGTGGTTTCCAGAGAGGTCAGCGGTCCCGTGCGGAGGCGCTGCGCATGCCTGTGCCAGTCTGGTTGGAGTTACTGTCTGACAGCGCTCAGCAGGTCCGGACAGTCCTCAAATTCCAGCAGGCTCTCTGGGTCAATAAAGAGGGTTTATCCAGAGAAAATGCAGATGCACGGGAGGCCTGCATCTGCACCCATTGCCGTCGGATCACCTGGAGGAACTGCCTCTTCTCTCCTGCACATGGTTTCTAATCCTTCTGCTCCCATGTCAGGCAGCTTCCTTTACAGAATCACCTGCATGATTTCATCTCATTGAAGCTTAGGTTGCTCGAGAAGTGACTTGACGCTGTGATCTTACGGTGTTCATCTGCTGTCCGATCTCAGGCTGGGAGTGTCATTCCTCCCCACCCCCCAACTGTCCGCACCTTCCTGAAGCAGGAAAGTCTTTTTTCGGCGTAACTATGCTTGCAGTCATTAGTCCAGCAGATGGAGCAAATGGCTGAATAAACGAAACCAGCACGCAGTCTAGGGTGGAGGGAAGCGAACATAATTGACTAAGTCTTATTTCAGACCTCACTGTTTGCTAGCTGTTAGCTTTCTACTCCAAATGATACAGCGCAGTGCGCGTTACAGATAGACAGAAAACGGAGTCTTTAGAAAACAGCTGTGAGACTGAGAGAAGGATGAGCGATGAATGAGTTGCTCTGCTGTGGTGGGGCTGAACAGAGCAAATGCTGTTCCTGCCTTCTCGCCTGGGGTCGCTTCCCGCTCAGGCCCCCGGAACGGCAGTGCTTCGTGCTTCAGGCATGATGGCATTGGGCTGAATGCAAGTTTTAGGGATCCTCCAAAAGAGATTCAGCAGGCAGTGGTCTTGTTCTTTACGCTGATGTTGAGCTGTCAGAGTGACATGAAGATCAAGGTTAATCCCATGGTGGGATTTTTCAAAGGTCTGGGGGCTGTCAGGTAGCCCTGAGTCAAAGAAATGGGTCTCCTGCCCGCCCAGCACCCTGCACGTCTCTTATCGTAGCAGCCTGAGACCTTCTGGCCTGTGTTCATCGGTGTATTTGTGCGTCCTGCGCACCTACCAGCTGCGCTACCAGCTCCCTGTTGAATGAGTGTTCTTCTGGATTATGGGAAGTACACGCTGTCTGCTTTTTGTTATTCTGCAGACGCATTTCCTATGGCTGGATAGTCACTGTGGTGCGGGCAGGAGCACCTGGCAAGTTTTACACCAGACTGTCCATCACCCCGATGGAAAGCTCTGGGTTCTGGATAAAATGAGAGACTGGGAGAAGGTTGTTAAGTGGTGCAGTTCGAGCTCACAGCTTCGTGGCCAGCTCTTGTCAACCACAACTGAGCAGCCTTGGCCTCCAACAGCATTTTCATGGCCTTATGAAGCTGATACTTGGCCACAAGCAGGTGGAAAATGAGTGCTACCTGACACTAAAATTAGCTACTGGACCAATTCATCCATCAGCCGTGCTGTTTTCTGCTCAGGGCTGCCACTGAAATGCTGGAGACCTCATCCAGCAAAAGAAATACTTATCTCTCATGGCTTCAGCTGTCTGTAGTGTGGTGCAGTGTGCAGGTGAGGGGTTTAAATAGGGCTGTGGAAAGCTCTGCGATGTTCACGTTACAGGTTTGCAGGGTATTCTTCCCCGTTTGAAGGCCCATCTCCAGTCCCCGACAGAAGAGTGTCAATGCCAGAATGCCAAGGGCACCAGAGCAATGGCCGCCTTCTCAGTTAGGAGCCTGCTGTGGAGGGGAAGGTTTTGTCCTTTGGGGCTGCAGCACCGGGCGGCGGTGGAAGAAGCACCCGCAGAGGGCTGCTTGGAAAAGCTACACTGCCCCTGCTAGTTGCTGCCTCTCTGCTCTTCAAACTCACTGCAATTTTCACACCCGCTTAAGCTATCCTAAAAATAATTTTAAAGTGAAACCTGAAGTACTAGCCTGGGTTGGGTTATTTTTACCCCTTTTATGGCACCCTTTAGCACCAGGGGATCTTAATGTACTTCATAAAGGAGGGCAAATATTCTTACCTGGTTTTACACATATTTAGGAGCGCCTTATGGAAATGGCAGAGCAGGCAAAAGTAATGATTGCATTTAAAAGGTCTGTGGGAGCCTTGGTTTAAAGTATATAGAGCTGTTCCTGCCAGTTTGAAGTCATCAGCAGTAAGTCATCTACAATGAGCAAACTTTAACTTCCTGTACTGTATTAATTGGTTATTTTTATTTTGTAGTGAAGTATCCATCTGAAATACCAAAATGCTGATGACAGTGCAACTCTGACGGATGTGTATGCTCTTTGTTACAGCGATCAAGCCTCCCACCCCACCTTCTGTCCAGCCAGGAGAGGACCAGAAAGCAAATAATATAGTCACCATCACAGGTATCTCCCTATGCTTGTTCATCATCTTTGCCACCGTTCTCATCACCCTCTGGAGGAAGCTCTGCAGAGCTCAGAAGTGCAGCACTGCCATCCGCCGAAACTCTGTCCATTCCCCCGGCTTCCGCAAAAACTCCGACGAAGAGAACATTTGCCAAGGAAACAAGCAGCGGGACAGCTTCGCTGAAGGAGGGGATGCCCCTGTTAACATTCCTCTGACCTACAGGCGAAGCCTCCAATTCGCCCAAGAAGACGATGCCTCTGGAAGTGAGAACTTCCAGCCAAACGCCCAAAAAATCATCCCTCCGATTTTCAGCTACCGCCTGGCACAGCAGCAGCTGAAAGAGATGAAGAAGAAAGGCCTGACTGAGACCACCAAGGTGTACCACGTCTCTCAGAATCCCCTCACGGACACTGTTGTTGGTGCCACCACGATGCTTCCCCTGAGCGCAGAAACCCAAGAGGAGGCAGCGGCAAACAAATTCAGGATCAAATCGCCGTTTCTGGACCAGCCAGCCAGTCAGCCCAAATTCCCGGGGGAAAGCTCTCACCCCAGGCTGGATTTTCCATTCTCACAGGCCAATCCTGCAGTGAGCCCTACCCAAACCTTGATAAGAAGAGCTCATTTCAAGCACCAGGATAATAGAGGGGACTTGTCCGAGAGGGGCTGTCACAGAAACCCGCAGTTCAGAAGAACAGCCAGTTTCCATGAAACTAAAAAGGCCAGGCCTTTCAGAGAGAGAAGCATGTCCACCCTCACCCCCCGACAGACTCCTCTCTACAACTCCAGGACCAGAACGTGGGACCAGGGTATGGAGGACAGGACGCGCCCAAAATCGAGAAACGCTAATCCAGCTTGTGAAAAGCTGGATCAGCCCCACAGCGCTGTGCCGGGGTGTGAACCGCAGGGCCATGGCGCAAAGTGCCACCACAGGGCAGGTCCCCCGGTGAAGAAACTGGACCCGATCGCTGACCGCCAGCCTGCCGGTCAGGAGAAGGCAGCTGATAAGCACGAGCCCAGCCGAAGTAAGAGGGGCCCTTCCCCTAACCCCAGAGGTGCGTGGCGGAAGGAATCAGGCTCAGCTGGCAAAGATAATTCTCAGAGAGGCCTAAGTGTAAGCCCTGCCCAGTACCGAAGGGACAAGTGCCAGAGCTTCCCCTTGGACCCTGAGTTTGCCTTTTATGATAATACTACTTTCGGCTTAACGGAGGCAGAGCAGCAGATGATCGACCTCCCTGGCTATTTTGGCTCAAATGAAGAGGATGAAACAAGTACTTTAAGCATTGAGAAGCTGGTGATCTGAGTGACTCATTGCAGCCCAGCAGGAGGGCGTGCGCGGGAGAGGATCTGCAGGCTTCTGGTGGAAGGAGCAGCGGGAATTGCGTTACCTCCGCACGGAGCAAGAGGGAATCATGCCCCAAGTCTGGCTTGTGGGAACACGTTCCTTTCTAATTACTGGAAAGTGCTTCCATATAGGTTTTTTTGTATGTATGTATGTATGTATGTATGTGTGTACAATACACACAAAAGACCCTGGGAGAGCATGTGTTGGTGAAGGCGTGACGCAGGAATAGCCAACAGATTTTATTGCATAAAGCAGTGACGTTTTCTGCATCATGCACGGTGAATGCCACTGATCTAGCCTTTCTCACCTTGTGGACCACGTACTAGTAGATTATGGTGTCCTAAAGCATCCGTTGTCCAGTATCCTCGACTATCTGTTCTAATTGGTGAGTCATTTCCCATTTAGAAAACACAAACCTCAAGTTGTGCACAGTTTTCATCATTTTTCTGGTAGTCATTACTGAACTGTAGTTGCTCAAGTAAGTCATATGATGGTGTTTCTTTTAGCTGGTTGCATGAAAGTGCAAACAATTGATGCTGAATAGTTGGAGTGAATTTAAAATTGAGGGGGCATTTTTCATCATTCAGGACTTTGATATTTTCTTTTTGCCAGTATTTATACCAAGAAAACACTAATGTACAAATATTAGCAGGAAATGAGTAGAAAGGGGCATGCTACTGGGAGGGCAAAGAAAATGGATGATCAAGTTTTAGTCCTCACAGATACGTTACTGCAGCATTTAAGCACCTGTAAAAGGCAGTGAGAGAACTGTTGTATCACCCATCCTTTCCATAATCATCTTCGCCTTTATTAAACTTTTTTTTAATGTAAATAAATTGACAATAATTCTACTACAGCAAGCTCAAAATAAATTATGAACAAACCCAGTGAACAACAAATTTACTTGATGAATACCTGTTTTGCAAACAAAAAGAAAAAATAAAATGGCCTGACAACGCCTGGTGATTCCAGAGAATCTTACGGTGAAGTACAAAAGCTACGTTGTTGGGGTTTGTTGTTGTGCTTTAAAACCAGAGATCAGAAATTCAGGAGCACACACCGCTGCAGGTATTCAGAGCTGGCTTGAAACCCCAGTTAACAACAGAGACAGAGCTCCGGCCAGCGAGAATGACTCGGAGACTTTGCTTGCCATTTGGTAGGAGAACCGTCTCTTCAGGGAGTTTGCAAAGACCAGGGGAATGCTATTGGGCAAAAACAAGAAAAGAGGAGATGCCGCCCGTGGAGGATGGAGTGAGAGAAGGTAGGTTCAGGCAGAGGACTGTCAGTCTTAAAACAACTCCCCCGTAAGGAGCCCAACCCTGCTTGCCCTTTAACTCGCCTTGTGGGCGTGAAGGGAAAATCAGCATGTGCTCCTTTCTCTGGCAGGAGGCTGCTGTGTTTCTCAGAACTGGCTTTCTGAGCAGAAAGAGAGATTTCCCAGTCCCACACTGTTGTTTTTTTTTTTCTCCGAACCAACAACAATTTTAAAGGAAGAGCGGCGGCATCGCTGTGCGTTAGCCAGTTACCGATGGCACCCCGCTGCAGCATCCAAAGCGCGCAGAGGTAACTTGACAGGCATGCAGTGGGAGGGCTTGCTGTGACAGCCCGGGAGGAGCCAGACGCTAAGCATTTGGCCGCTGGAGTCAAACCCCGCCATTGGAACGGCCTTGTTGATGGGTAACATTTTGCAGCTGCTGCTGGAGCGCCGGATCCGACTCTCGGGGTGATGGGCGCTCCCTCTTTCCCAGGAGCTGGGCCAGCACGCTGCGTTGTCGACGTTCCGCCCGTCGGCCCAGCATGGCGTTAGTACCAGCTACGTGTTCCCGTAAGCTGTCAGCTTGAAGTGCTTTTGAAAACACGTCCACACTTGAAGGGTAATCCAAAGCTAATGAAATGTAACAAGTCTTTAAATTGACTTAAATGAGCTGGAAATCAGTCCTCTGAAGCAATCGCTGCTCAGGTTACTTACCAGCCCTGTGCCAGGGTAAACTCCGCCATGTGAAGCACGTTCGCCCTGAAGCAGTGATCTGTCAGCGTTGGAGCTACAGGGCTACGCTATCTATTTACCGCTTTGGCGAGCCTCTCGGCACGTGAGACCGCGGGGACACAGGAGGTGGAATGTACGGCACGGCAGCATTCAGCAAGCATTCCCCTAACCTTCAGTGGGAGTGATCTGAGCTTGGCGGTAGCCCTCAGATCAAATAAGTACTCAGCTAGTGGCATTCATTAAGATAAAGAGGGTTCTGAAATGCTTCTTGGGGTTTGCTGTGGGAGTTGCAGGGTCCTGCACAAAACCCTGTGCCCCCTGCGTCTCGGAGGAGGTTCCCTGTGTTGCAGGAGGGCAGAGGAGACGGGAGGGAGCCTTGCTTTAAGCCAGATGCTGCTTCCTGCAGCCTTGTCTCAGTGTTGGGCTGCGCTCAGATCAGCTACTGTAATGCATTAGCTGTACGTAGGTACATCTGACATCTACGACAGCAAAGCAGACCGCTTCCCTCCCAGCTTGTCGGATCTTGGCCCCTTTTTCTGTCTCCGAGAGAGAAAAAAGCACTGTAACGTATTGATGCTGGCTGAAAGCAGTCCAACTATAATGCCTGCCTCTCCGTATTGACACAGAGGGAAACAGGCTCCGTACTTGGGACTTTACATCGCTCACTGCTCACTCACTGGGGAACTGGACTAGGTAGCAGTTGTCTGACTAAGCCCTGTTGACTTTATCTCCAGCTTGACATTATCAGACGGGTTATCGGCTGCTCAGTGAACTGTCAAACCACTAATGCTATCCCTTTCATGCTGTAGTTGATTTCCAGCACGCAGAGTTGACCATCGCCAGTCTGTAATCTTCACCCTGCTTCCCTAGCCCTCTACTGAAGAATGGGATTGAGCATCATCTGCCAGAAAGCATTAACTTACTTCACTCACGTTTCTCTGCCTAGACAGAAGTCGTCCTTGCTGCCCTCAGCACTGCATCAGTGGCCACGTGGTGATAACGGGCGCAGAGTGGTTCCCTATGTTCCCGACATGCAGTTACAACCGCGCACTAAGATTGTACCGTACTAGAATACAGAAGTAGAGCTCAGAAAGGAACTAGGGCTGGCTGCTCGCAGCCCTTTCTTCACAAGGGCAACCTCATTTCAGAGACGTAGGTGCAAGTTCCGTTCCACGTGGGTACATGCCAAGGCTTGGCAAGAGGGCAGCGGTGCAGTCTTGCCAGGGCACAGGCTTTAGGAGCACGGCTCCCTGGAGCGCTGGCCCACTGCGCTCCGGTGTTCGCGTCTGCAGTCCCTGGGATGTCTAGGGAGAAGTGAGAACAGGGTTTACCTCTTGACAAAGCAGAGGAACCAAACCAGGTTTTACGCTGAACCTGCACATGTCTCTGCATGGTCTCCAGGACAGCTTGAGCCATGGAAATTCAACTTACCTTGCAGACCCTCTCAGCTACCCAGGACCGCGGGTGCAAAAGCACCAGAGTCAACACCAAAAGAATGCATCTCTGGTATTACGAGCTTTCTCAAGATTTTTGTCCAAATTCCTGTTCAAGTTCCTACTGTTGAAAACCAGATACAAAGTGTGAAGTCCTACTCAGATGGTTTTATTTCACCCTTTATGGATATATAATGCAAATTACAATATGTATGGATCTAAACCCAAGTAAATGGAAAAGATCTACCGGTTTAAAAAATGATTGTAATTCAGAAAAAAAAAAGGCTCATGTCTGCAACACGGTAGTTAAATTACTTGCATCAAGCTCATATTACTGTTCATTTTTAACTATTGTTATGAACAACTTGCGGAAAATAAATTTTCAGTACTCCCATTTCTTTCAGTCGTTTGTGTTGCTCTTTTGTTTCACTCCGATGAGACAATGAAAGCAGTGTGCCTTATGGTTCAATCACTTTCCACTTTCTGATTCCCCTTCACTAACTCAAACTTATCTGGTCGATTACACGAGGACGTACAAATGGATCAGGACTGCATTTTAAGAACTCCTAAGAGTATCTGTGTTCATCTTAAATTTAGTAAAATCTGCCTAATTTTAATCTGGGGCTTAAGTCTGGCCAGCAGACCGGAGAGCATTGTCTTTGTCTGCATGAATGTGTCGTGGTGTGCTGTAGAAGTGGATCTGCAGTGGGAAGCTGTTGGCAATGAAACCCAGCGTCCACGCTGTCTGTGTTGTGGGGGTTTGCTTTGAAGTAGCCTTGGTCCGGATGCACGTTAGCGGTTGGAGCATGTCCATCCACTGGTTTGGTTTCACACACTCCGGCAGCGTTCTGCAACTGAAGTGTGGCAATTGGGGACCACAGGGAGAGCTGCTTAAAAACATTCTCCTGGCCCAGAACAAAGCACTAACGAAGGCATGCCAGCTGAAGTCCAGTTCCCCATCACCTTGTTGGTTCTATTCCTATGTTCTCGTAACTGAAGCACTGACAGTTAAAATCAAGATGAGAAAGAATTAGCCCTTGAAGAGTACAGATAGCTAAAAGAACGTGCTTGATCATTCAAGGTCGAAAGAGCTTTTCGTAAACGCTCTCTGTTGATGTCCTGAAAACTGCTGAAAAAGAAAACTGTGGTTATTCCATGATGGAGATCCATATGTTTTCCATTAAATTGTTGGCTGGCTGCACTCAACAACTCGTGATGTTAGCTTCAGCTAGTAGAAACAGGTGCAACTCCAGTTATCACAGTGCGGGTTTGGCGACTGGCAGCAGCAGAGAGCTGGCTGTTAACTTACACAGTTCTCTTCCGCCTGTACTTTTTTTCTTTCCAAAGCAGCAGGTTTCAGCTGCCCTGACTGTTCTCACCATCTCCACTCTCGCTGTCAACAAAGAACGGAGGCCTGATTTTCATGGCCGAGTATTTTAGCGAGTACCACATCCCATGCCACGTAGACCACACCATGCCATTGTCATGGGATCCATTGTACCTTCCTGTTCTGTAGTACCGTCCATTGAGATTTACAGCATGGCACCTCGTAACGATGTAGGAGAGGGAGAAAAGGAGATCAGGTTTAGCGTGGGAAGACATTGCATCATTACAGTGAAGTGCAATTTTCACACACCATACACTTAGAAATACCGGGGCGGGATTCATTGACAGATCAGACACCTCGATCTGTCTGTACTGAACTGAACTGCACTGCACTGCTTATCTGAAGTCTTACAACAGCCCATGGAGGTCTGGTTAATGCATTTAGTGGAAGCCAGAGACGTACGTGGGTCGTCCTGAAGTAGATACCTAACGCTGGTCAGGTAATTCAACCTGTTGACTGCTTCAGGTGTATTAGCAAGGGACACGACTCAGTTGCCTAAACAGAGGGGTGTAGCGCCATTGGTAGGCTCTAGCTCAAGTGTAGGCAGCTATGTATTGACACCTAAAAATGCAGATGTCTTTTAACAAGGTAAATCCCACTATTGATGTACATTTTTGTAGCTCCACTGATTGCAGTTTGTATGGGATGAGGGCCTGGGCAAAGAAGAGGCTCATCCTGCACTAAAGCAGAGAAAAACAGAGCGTGGTGTGTCGGTGCTCCCAGGGTCGGTGAACCCGAGTCCTGCTGATGTGTGGGGTATGCCCAACTAGCAAACATACCGCCAGGGCTGTTCAGGGGTAGCTCACCCCCTGGGCACGCTCCACAACAGAGAAACGTCCTTTGCACACACTCCTCCTCGCAGTGGCTACAGTTGTGTTCTTTCCTGGGATATATCCCTAAGCACTCAAAGGAATTTGAATTGGGCTCTTTTCCTTCCAGGTCATTCCCCCCTATGCATTTATTTATTCTGACTCACTTTCTTTAAATGAATGCAACTTACCTGTGGCCCAGTTTCTTAAAATGAACGCAACTTACCTGCTTTGCTTCATAATGAAAGCAGCAGATTGCTATCCTTTGAGGCTCTGTAGGTGTGAACGTCTTAGGTCTGGCTGCGCGAGGTGGCCAGTGCGCACAGCAACCTCCAGCTGCTGTAAGGCAGGCAGGCCCTCTCGGCTGTGCAGCCACCCACACCCTGTGCCCCCCAGAGGAATCGGCGGGTTTCCATACCTGTTAAACCACCAGCCGCCCTTGTTCTCTGACGCACAGTTGCCTGCCAGGAATCGATCGTGATCGTTGTCAGATGTGGAGAACTGCATCCCTCGGTGAGAGGCTGACCACTGATCTTCAAAATTGCTCCCACCAGACAGAGCGTCGCCAGCGTTACCAGAATAGGTGCCAAACCATAACCTGTAATTGTCCTGCAAGAAGATAAACGTGTCTTTGATATCAGCTCTTGCAGCCCTTCCTTCCATTTCTGAGATCAAATTTGCTCTGGCCATTGTATCCACCGTCAAAGGCATGACTCTTGAAATCGAGGGTGACTTTTGGCCCCATGCTTTAATGATCCTGGTGCAGATCAATATGGGATTTAAACTTCCAGGAGGGATTGCTAATTACTGCTGCTGCTGCTACAAAGGGCTTCAGGCTTTATTGTCTTGCAATATCATTTTGTCTTTCATCATACTGTCTTTCAATAACCATTTGATACACCGTACAAGGAGCTGGAAGGCTCTTCCCAGCTCATCAAGAGCAACTTGGCAGAAAACTGTGCCACGTAGTTGCCTTCATAAACTGACTGGTTGTTCAGCTAGAAAAACGCCTTCGGAATTTTGCTCCTCCGAGAACTAGAAGCCACCAGATTTCTAGCTAAATGGTCCGGTCCTGGTAGGAATACTTAGAAGAACAGTTCCATTGTGCACCACTAACAGATCTAAGAGACATTTGATATGAGCTGGATGATTACTTTTGTGGTGTGGGCTTTTTCCTGTCACCATGTTCCACTTTTGTTTGTGAAAAATAGCAGTAAGGTATTAAAATGAAGCCGGTCAAACTTTTCGTAACAAAACTCTAATTGCAAACTGAACATACTGCGTACGTTTCTGGAGTGGTGACGGAGCTGGAACTAGGACTGGACCATGCGATGGACCTTATGTCCCTGGGGCTTCGGGCTGCTGACGCCTGGTGTTCAGAAAGGCAAGCCTGCGAAGAACAGCACCTGCAGTGGGCAGGACGCTGTCTAAAGCTAGCAAGCAAACACGGAAATACAGGGATGTGTCTGTCTTCGGGCTTTCTGTGTCTGTAGCACTAAGTGTGGTGCTACAGGTGCCTCTCTTCAAGACAGGAACTTAGAACTGCTCTTTCGAAGTGTTGATTAGATTTCACTGTTTTCTTTTAAAACAAAGTAGAGAGGGCTTGTTCTGGTGATTGCCTTTTATGTGACCGTCTGAAACACCCTCCTAGGAAGCAGGAGAACAGTGTTCAGTTTCCTTGTGGAAGTTCAAACCCTGATCCCCCCCCTCACAGAAGACTCCTTTAACCACGAGGCCGGAGGCAAACGCCTGTGGGAATCCCTGCGCCCGGCGGCCGAGAGCTGCCCTCTGGGCAGCGGCAGAGTTAGCAAGAGAGCTGCACGCTGGGCACTCAGCGGCTGTGAGGACGCAGTCCCAGGCTTACGGCCCTGCTCCCAGGGCTGTCAGTCAGTCAGCCAGAGCAGGAATCCCAGGGAGCCAGAGCAGGTAAGTCTTGCAGAGCTGCAATTACAACCCTGACACTGAACTCTGATGCTGCATATGCAGGCGCCGCACTCTCACACACGAAAGAAGCAAATCGCCACTCTCTCCGTTTCCTACCTGCTCATTTGCAAGCTGGAAATTCTCATAGACTGCGTAACGTCTTTCCCCCTGCCAGTCCATCAGGTCAATCTTTAACGAGCTCTCTCCTAAACACAGAGCGGTGTCCGGTTAGCTGAACTATCTCATGCAACTTGGAAAGAAATCTGTGGAGGGAAAATTCTTGCACCTCTAGCAAGCAGGTCATAGATGTGGTCGTTGCCCAGCCAGTATTCATCATTCTTGCCCTGGAATTTCCCGAATCCCAGTTTGTAATCATCCCATTTCCTGCAGTGAGACACAAATATCAGTTTCGGCATGTGAGGGAATTAGACAGTTTGTGACACTTGGCTACGGTAACAAGTAAACCTGCATCCCTATCTAGACACTTTTCTGAAAGTATCTGATTCATCGCAAGCTGAGCTGAGATTTGTCACTCTGCCTTAGAAGTAAACACTACTCACAGCTTACTTCTTCTCCTGTTAAACCTGTGCACACACATATGTTGGGACCAAACCTTCAAACTGCCAGATGCGGTGCTCGCAGAATGAGGTCGTCAGACGGAAAGGGAAAGCGGCAGCTGTCATATTGGTCTTCAGCAAAGCATCTGATAGTGTTCTTCAGCAAGTCATAACTCAAATGCACGCCTGGCTGGAAATGAACGTTGCAGTCTAAAATGTGCTGCAATCTTGGATGTATGATGTGGTACGGTGAAGAATCAGAAACAGAATAGAAGCTGCAAACAAAAGCTTCCAGGTGAAGTTAAAGGGAAACTATCCGGGTTTTCTTTGTGCTCCTGTTCCATTTAAATCTGGTTTTGATTCATTGACCACTCTCACCTCTGCTTTTTTTTTGCAGGATTGCTGTTTGGATGTTGTCGGGGTTTAACCCCAGCCGGCAACTCAGCCCCACGCAGCCGCTCACTCACTTCCCCCCCACCCAGTGGGATGGGGGAGAG
>JAVKLA010000008.1:33150829-33164527 GCA_034782735.1 Sagittarius serpentarius
AAGTCCTTGACTGAGTCTAAACACGACTGAGCAATAGCCGAAAACATCAGGGTGTTATCAACATTCTTCTCATACCAAACCCAAAACAGCACTGTACCAGCTACTAGGAAGACAATTAATTCTATCCCAGCCAAAACCAGGACAATACGTTTCAGTATAGTGTTTGTATCTCCTGCTCCACCTTGGCAAAGCACATTACTTGGGTGATCCAGGCTTCTTAGGTTTCCAGGGCTTTTCTTACCCTTATATTCTTTCCTGAACTTTTAATCTTTAACTTCATCGCTTCTTCTCATGACCCCTGCAACTGATTTATCAGTGAAGTCACCACATCTATTTCTTGATAGGAGCAGGGTTCTTTATCTGTTCTCATAATACATTGCGCGTAGTTGAACTGTGAGTTTTGCAGTACGGGCGCTGAGGTGTTCAGTTGCCCCCTCCCATTTCTCTCTGCAGGGAGCGCACAAGGTGGCCTGTTCAACCTCTATGTCTTGCATATGTATTGCAGACACACCCTCTATTACCACGTAATGACATCCTCAGGTGCTCAGTCACAATCCTGTGCTGTTCATGGAATTATTCCATAAAACTGTGTTTCCCCGCGGTATGCTTTTTAACATTTGAATGTTGTGGAGTATCATCGCATTAGGTGGCTGTCCAACATATGGTAATTGCAGTCAGCTCTGCATGTAATGTTCTCATTTCTAGGGAGCTAATAAAGTTAATTATTCAAAACCACCAAGTATGCCATTAGTGTTGTAGATGGCCTTCTGATTTTTTCAATCACTTATTTCACTCAACATCCCACATATACCCTTTTAAGAGTTCTGCTTCATAGTGTTACACATCTGCTTCTTAGTTTCCTCTAAGGAAAATCTTTATAGAAACAGTACATGCTAAAGCACTCTTTAAACAATTTAAACATACATTTCATAGGAGGAAATATACCTTTTATTGTAAAGCAGCACAATAAACACTTTTAAACTTTCCACACATGCGTTTACACAAAACTTATGCTTTCTAGAAGTGTTCTGGGTTTTGTCATTTTTGTTTTTTTGTCCCCCCCCGACCTGTTGTTTTCCATTTAAAATAAAGCATTTATATGATATTTAAATCACGTAAGGTTGCCCAAATCTTAGAAATTAAAAAAAAAAGGAGGATTGTTTATAATTCAGTGCATTGTTGGTCATTATACTCAAATTCATAGACAAAAAAAGTAGGCAAATTTATAATACTAGTTCTTTGTGACAGGCAATGTCTCCTTCATTGCATATGTCTGTACATCAGGCTGCTGGTACTGAGGGGAAAAACAGTAGGTTTGAGCAAGATAGGTGGAATCCTTGCTTTCCACACTTTGCATCAGGAGATGGCAAACAAGAGAGATAGGAACAAAGCAATGTGCTTTCTTCTACTAAACCCCATGATGTGGCAAGTTTGCTGCTCTCAAAGTCCAAGTCTTAAAAAGAGTTAACGAGCCAAGGATCAAACCACTTTGCCATATTGTGCCGTGGTGTGGATCATATAGCCCAAGGAGATTCGCTAAGTGTCAAGGAGATTTGATATGCACTATGTGTATCTTGCTATTGTGTGTGTTTCCAAGACTTAAGGGTTCTTGAGATATCTTCTAACTGTGCTAGAGTGTAAGGAGGAATTTGGAAAGTGAAAGCTCTGTTCTTATTCCAGCTCTTGCCTGACCTAAGCATTTGAATCTGACCTGCTTTTGATCCTGCTTAGGTAGCATAAAAGCAGCTCTAACTTGCCTTAGGGATTAGCTTTGTCTTTTCAATTCCTTCAGTAAATAAAAAATATGTAGTTGTGAGCATGCCATTTCTCAGAAGGGACCATTTTGCTATAACATCCTACAGAACATTGCCTTGCAGCTCTCTTCCTTGTCTCCATGTTTGATACTTACAGTATATTGTCTTGAATATCTCTGTGATATAATAAGAGAATTCTCCACTACTTGCTTAAATTAGTTGTGTGTTTCCTATTCAGAAGTCAGGTATTCCATTAGTGGCACTTAAGAAATTATGAGCTTGAATTTTGGTGGCTTGTGGTCCCAAAGCAAAGCCTTAGAGTGTCAGGAGCTTTTATCCGGTGAGAGAAATGGCTTTTCCGATTTTTCATTTTTTGTAACAAAAGGAAAATATGTAAGTAAAAATACTTGGAAAGGAGCTTTTAGCTCCTTTATGGCTCTCATAAATTCAGTGATATCCAATGGATACTGCTGCAGCAGGTGAACGTCCTGCTTATATTTTTAAGACTATGTAATTTGTTACTATAGAACTGTCTATTATAATCCACTGGATTTAATGCAATATACTAGAGTAAATGTAGTGACCTACAGGTTAGGAAACATATAATAATGAATTCTTTGTGTCTTCTTTGCTATAAGAGCTTTTAGAAGAGGATTTTACTGGCAGTCCTTGTAACAGAAACGCACATACCTGTAATTGCTTCTTCCCCTACTTAACACTGTGAGAAAAGCTTCATACTGGATGTATAGCCTTTAGTCATTCTCCACTCTTTCTGTTGTATTTTTATGAGACAAGTATAATTACTCTGCACCAAACTACCATAATTACCAGGACATGCAGTACATTCTACTGGTACTTTCAGAAGACAGAAATAAATACCAGAATACAACATAGTAGAAAGTATTTTACACTTACCAGGTAGTTTCTTTTTCAAGTATCATAGCTGTCAAGTATTTCTTAGGTTTTATTTGCAAATTTATATGAAAAGACAATTTTGAAAATCCTACTCCACATCCTTAGCAGCTTCAGAAACAAACATCTACAAAATACAAGTGAGAGAGAAGTAAGTGTAAGTCAAATACTGGATGAGACAGTTCAAGGATCTTCACATTCCTTCTGGTTTGAGTAGTACGGATTATGGCTTGAGGAAAAGGCTTCCTAAACGAAGCTTTTTAGGCTTTCATTTGAACATTTTCTCTTTTACCCTGAAAGTAAGAGGGAAAAAGAAGAAAAAGTTATGAGATGAGTCAAAATTGAAAAACAGAGATTCCAGTTGTGATCCCAACCAATGCTGAAACCATGGAATTATAAGGTCTAAGGTTCTTGACCTCGATTTGGCTTTGTTTTCATTTAAAAGCTATTTACAATTTAATATCATTTTTCAGGTCAAAACATTATGACAGACGGTTGGACTTTTGGACTGCACTTAAATTTAATACCAACTGCATTCGGTTAACCTGAATTGCTCTCCATGGTTTTGTGATTGTTTGGCGGTTCGCATGAGTGCATTCTCCATTCTGATAGACACAACACAAGAACTCGATTACTTTGTGACATTTTGTGACAATCAGGACCAGGAATTGCTGTGTCATCTCTCCTCTTGGGTGTCCCTAGTTTTTTGAACTTATTTTTGAAGT
Source organism: Sagittarius serpentarius (assembly GCA_034782735.1). NCBI lineage: Eukaryota > Metazoa > Chordata > Aves > Accipitriformes > Sagittariidae > Sagittarius > Sagittarius serpentarius. Next base: position 33,154,221 of record JAVKLA010000008.1, read on the forward strand.
CTCTGAACTTCTATTTACCACTCCTTTTTTTAAACAAATACTCCTAGCCATCTTTGGTGACTGTTTTCGGAGTTAAACAGACTCCAGTTCTGCTTTGTATTCTGCGATTTAGTTTCCTGCCTTCTAGCAGGAGTAAGTCCTTCCTGCTCTGCTGTAGGTCAGAGTCTTAGTGACTCTCTCTTTCTGTTTACATGCTCTCCTAAGAGTACAGCTAAGCAGTCAATTATCTGTAGGAAAGCTTTGTAAATCTGTCATGCACTTTAAAAAAAAACCAAAAAAACAAGAAAGCAAACCCTGAAAATAACCCCTAAAATGGAATCAATATGTGAGAACATATCTGCAACAAGTATTTAAAATATACGCAAGGATATATTTTGTCTTCCTGTCTTGTATTCACATTTGCTCATGGTTTCCTAGTTCAGCACTTAGTTAAGAAAGCTTCCTTTCAGTAGAGACTTCACTGAGTAAGACTGGAAAAAACTGGTTTTTCCTGCCTTCAGCAGCATTCTAAATTGGCGTTCATTTAGCAGAGCAATGCTAGGAAGATCTGTAGCGAGTATTAGGCCTTGGCCCAACAAGGTCTTTTCTGTTGTGGGTTGACCCTTGTCAACAGCCAAGCACCCACACAGCTGCTCACACATTCCCTTCTCCTGGAGGACAGGGAGAAAATAGAAGGAAGGCAAGAAGACTTGTGGATTGAGATAATGGTGGTTTAGCAGGGAAAGCAAAAGCTGTGCACACAAGCAAAACAAAAAGAAACTTTCATTCACTACTTCTCATCGGCGGGCCAATATTTAGCCGCTTCCTAGAAAGCAGGGCCCCATCACACGTAACGGTTACTTGGGAAGACAAACGCCATGGCTGTGAACATCCCCGCTTCCTTCTCCTTCCCCCCAGCTTTTCTTGCTGAGCACAGCATCCTATGGTATGGAATACCCCTTAGGCCAATTCACTGTATTGACTGTCCCAGCTGTGTCCCACCCCAGTTTGACGTTCACCCCCAGCCTACTTGCTGTGGGAGAGTGAGAAAAAGAAAACCGTCATGCTGTGCAAACACTGTTCAGCAAAGTCCAGACGTTGGTGTGTTATCAACATGGTTCAGTCACAGCCAGGGCCTCAGAGGCTGTGCTGTGCACCACCGTGTGCTGGCCTTTCACTCCCTCCGCCTCAAAGGTCCAAAGGTACTATAAAATTTGTAGTACAGAATTACTTCCTCCCTCCAAGATTTTGTTAAGCTTTATCTTGAGAGGCTCATACATGCGCTGACACTCAGACACAAATCCCCAGAGATGACAAAAAGAAATGGTGATGACAAAGACCACTGACCCTCCAAAAATGTGAATATCTTCAATTCAAAAAACTGACAGAGACTTCACAAAAATGCCTTTCTCTCAAATCATTCTGACTGAGACACGGGTTCAAGCAGAAAAGCACCACCAGACTGGTTGGTCTTACCAGGCCCAGCTTTAAGCAAGCATTAGAGCCACAGAGGTTGTACACACCTCTGTGAAACAGAAAATACAGACACCAGTATTGCTTGGGGTCATGCATGGAGTGTGTGAGCCTTCAGGCTGATACTTCTCCACATACATTACACAAAGCAAAAAATGTGAACAGCGTGCGTCCATTTTTAACTATTTGCTTCCCTGAAAGTAGCTTCCATTTCTGTGCTTTGGACAAAGGTGACCAGTACTTATTCTGCCATGTCTTCAATCCCTTTAGTAATGCTTTGTGTCTTTTCAGCTTTTCTATAAAATATAAAATGTATCTTCCAATAACTAGAAGCGAAATCAAGCCATTACAAATTGAAGGAAATAACTCAGCCCAGGGAGCGGTGAAGGCATTAGGACTAACTCTGGAGCAAAGTTGATAGAATATTACATTTTGACATGGAATACCATCCCCAAAACAGCATTTGTCTTTTTATTCCTATTTTTATATTAATTGTGCAAACTACTGAAGCATGTGCATAATTTATATCAGCATTTACCTGATTTCAGACCTGAATTGCTAGTTAAAAAAACAGTGACTCAAATACATTGTAAGATAAAAGAACCTCTGCTCCCCATCATCAAAGCTTAAAATTACTGTCTCATTTTTTAAGTATGTCGTGGTTTAACCCCAGCCAGCAACTCAGCACCACGCAGCCGCTCACTCACTTCCCCCCACACCCAGTGGGATGGGGGAGAGAATTGGAAAAAATAAAGTAAAGCTCGTGGGTTGAGATAACAACAGTTTAAGAGAACAGAAAGGAAGAAACCAGCAATGACACTAATAACAACAATAAAGTGACAATAATAATAAAAGGATTGAAATACACAAGACAAATGATGCACAATGCAATTGCTCACCACTCGCTGACCAATGCCCGAGCTGCGCTCCTCCTCCCCCCACCAAACTGCACATGACGTAATATGCTACGGAATACCCCTTTGGCCAGTTTGGGTCAGCTGTCCTGGCTGTGTCCCCTCCCACCTTCCCTGTGCCCCTCCAGCCTTCTGGCTGGCTGGGCAGGAGAAGCTGAAAAGCCCTTGAATTAGCCTGAAAACGACTGAGCAACAACTGAAAATGTCAGGGTGTTATCAACGCTATTCTCACACTAACCCAAAACACAGCGCTGTACCAGCTGCTAGGCAGACAATTAACTCTCTCCCAGTCAAAACCAGGACAGATGTAGCAACTTGTCTTTCAAAGATATATACTTACTTTTCATCAGCATTCTCTGGCTTCATCTTTCTGAGAGAAATCTCCTGCTGTTACCTTCTTCTCATCATTTTGCTCTCTTAAAAATCTCCTCTGTTATTTACGTGTTAGCCTTTATCTTCACATACACTTCCTGTGTATCATCATTTCCAGTTTTACTAACCCCGTGTTTATTCCCTCTCATGTTGTTATTAGGGATATTAATTCTGCCTGACCTACGTACTAGTCAATGCTCCTCTTCAGGATGTTTTTCATTCACCTGTGCTGGGAGCTGAACTACCATGGTTAGACAGCTACCACTCTCTGGGCAAGCCGGCTTAGAGCCAGCTGAGGTGGCTTTGCGAGGGACTGCGCTCACTGTAAGAGACACTAGCCATGCCCTGAAATTGTGTGTGCTGTGAGAGCGAATTAATCTGCATGGGGACGTTCCTTCTTTACTGTGCTACCAGAGCATCTCTCCTCCTGGAGATTTCCAGGTGAAAGTCACCTCTCTGGGATTTTGCACAGAGAAAGGCCAATCTGGACCCGTGGTTTGGCATCTTTTTGAATGATCAGAGTAAGGAAATAAATGTTACACCATGCTGAACATAATTCCCGATGTGAGAACAGATAATATGTTCAGCAGGTCTCGGTCTATGTGCTGGCAGCAGATACTAGCCAATTTGGAGCCTTCGGCAGCCCCCAGCAATGATAAAACAAATACGCACAGGCGTAGACACTTACTCAAAGGCAGAGAAGCCATGGAAAAGGCGTTACAAGTCCGTTTTGAAAATGGGCTCCTGCTACCAGTATGTACCAGCAGATTGTCCTAGCGCAAAGCGTTACCATCGCTGAAGTATAGTCTTGCACACCCTGCTTCTCAAATGCTGGGTTCTGCCAGGCAGCAGGACGGGGGGTGGGAGCTGGAGGCCTGACCGCCAGCCCTGTTGATGCAACCATGACGCACCCACCTGTTGAAATTCTCCTTGCCACTACTCCGCCGCTGAATGACAGTCCACCCCCCGCCATCAGACATGTCACAGTAAGCCAGGAAAGGCTCTCGGTCTGCTCTGGGCCTGATCCGGTAGTAGCCGTTTTTGGTCTTCTTCCGATTATACACCGCGGAGCAATCTAGGCAGAACGGTTTCGGTTTGTTAGACGGGGCGGAGGGAAAGCAAAGGGGTATGTGCAGCCGAGAGGAGATATCGCTGAGAGCCTGTATGGGACAGGGACGCTCGGCCAGCCTGTGCCGAGCTCCGCAAGCCCGGCAAAGCCAAAGCAAATGGTCCAGTAAGGTAGTGGCAATGCTGGTTTGCAAACTGCTGGGCCTGACAAAGAGCAGCGAGGCTTGAGAGCCTTTACAGCCATGCCCCCTGAGGGGGTCACTCCCAAACCTTTGGTGGGGTATGGGAGGGCTGCAGCTCCGGCCGGGGCTATCGCGTGGGAGCGATGCAGGACCGGGACTGGCTCTGTCAGCAAGATCATTTGCAGGGAAGCTAATTGCCATGTGGAAGGTAACCTCAGCTGTACTTCAGATTGGCTCGGGGCCCAAAATTTCTAAAATAACAGGCTAAGCTCCTGTGACCAGCTCTGCCAGGGCTGTATCAGGAGAGTGCCTTTCAGGACCTCAGTGCTTCACACTTCCCATGTAACACCCACGAAGGATAAAATCTTGGCCACGATTCCCGTTATGACCATGTTCTCAAAGTGACACCAAGGAACAGAGTATGCATGCCTGCTACCGAGCCGCAGAAGTGACAGGCAGAAGTGACGGAGGAGGCGAGGAAGAGGCAGGCTGGGCTCCTCCCAACAGGTTTCGGTGCCCGCAGCTGAGCCAGGCACTCTGGGCTCCCGTAAGTCGCTCCGGGGAAACAGGCTGTTCAAGAGCAAGACCCGTCTCTTCCTAACGCACGTGTCTAACGTAGGTCTGGTGGGAAAGAGCTGAGAGGCGCCTGTTCCTCTCTGCACCAGCGTCGCGGGTGAGAAGCCCAGCTGCAGGTGTCTGCGCTGTACCGGGGCCGTAGCTGCCTAAAGCTGGGCCAGCTGACCCTGGCCCCACGGCACGTCTGCTGGTACCAGGACCACCAGTCCGCCCTTCTCCTTCCCGTGAATCTGGCTGGATTTTAAAAGGCAATCCAGTTTTAAAATTCTAAAACTTGTAGCAGAAATAAAATACGACACACGGGACACCGCAGGGAGAAATAAACGTTGTGGCAAGCTGGAATTCCCCCACACACCACTGCAAACTGTACCTTGGTCATAGACTATCAAATTTCCACTGGTTGTGGGTAGAAGCACCTCACGCTGCACGGTCCTGTTGCCTGAGAACAGCCCACTTTTTGTTCTATGGTAAGCGTTCTCCAGGATGTCCTTCAGTTGCAGTTCATACAAGTAAAACAAGTCTTGAAGCTGTTTCAACCTTTGTCTTAATTTATCGTTGTCTAGGAGGCAGATATCTTTTTCCTATGGAGAAAATAAAATAAAACCCCTCACGCTTCAGTCGGTGGTAAGAACAGAGAGGCAGAGAGAGGAGGAGTATCTGTCTCCTCTTGACCCTAACACATCACGCTGCCTCTGTGGATCAAGACAACGCAACGGTGGTCTCCTAAGATACACAAAGCTTGCACAGCATGGGCTGTTGAGTTGAACCCAGCGGAAAAGGGTTTTCTACAATGACCTTGCCACTGCTCAGAGCATCCCAGAATTTGATCAGATACGCAGAAAACTCCTTTGGACAAAAATAATTTGTCTTGACTCCCCTTTAATGAACTCAGAGGGAGTGTTTGCAGACTATGAAACTGCTCAGGGTAGTAAGAGGGGGAAAACTCAGCTCTCGCACTGCAGCCAGGCCAAGCCAGCGATGTTCCAGAAACATCTTCTTGTAAAACTGGAAGAGAAAAGAGCTGACATTTGGCGCAAATCAGCTGCAAGCAGTGAGCCTACAGCGGTATAACCTCAGAGCTGCATTACTGTAACCAAGACCAGAATGTGACCCACCCTGGCTGGGATAAACATTTTCAGCAACAATCTAGTCTGTGGCTGGTGCTACTCCATTAAAAAGCATAAACAACAGCGCAAAATCTCTTCCAAGACAACCAAGCAAACCTGTGCAATAAGAATCATTGGCTGTTTTCACTCTGCGCAAGCGGGCTTGAGTGACACCAGGTCAGGAGCAGTTCTAGGCACATGCCAAACAAGCAGCTGCCCATGACGGCAGACTGCCGAGCGTGCTCAAACGTGGCCGCCTGGCCACCTCTTCCTTCTCCTAGGCCTGCTGGTTTTCCTCCACAGAGGAGGATTTCCAGACTGGAGGCACACAGGGACCTGCTGCAGACAGCCCCAGGCTCGCCAAACTCTCCTTGCCAAGCTCTGCACCGTGTTGGGAGGGCCCAAGAGAAACTTGCTCATCAGAAGAGTACAGGCTGCCGCAGACTATGCCCACCTCCTCTTCCCCTTCCTGCTTTTTAAATTGCAGTGAATAAATGAAGGCAGTTTTCCCTGAGGGAATGCAGCGGAGTATTTCTTCACTGGCCCCTGTTTTTTTAAAGGGCTTTTGTTGTTGTTGTTGTTGTTGTTGTTTTCAGTTCTTGGCAATGCCAGTTCTGCCGCCCAGAGGGCTGCACGGCCCCTAATGCCACGAAAACCCTGTATTACCGGGACAACAAGAGTGACCTTCCTTTAGCTGCAGGCAGATGCCTTTTTGCTCTGCTCTTGCAGGTCTCCTTCTCTCTTGCGGGGAGCACCTACCTCTACATGACTGGGAACGATAAACCACTGAGAGGTTGTACAGGCATTAGCTAGAAGATACGCACCGAAGACCTGGGTGCAGGTGAGCCGAAGGTGACCAGGAGAAGGAGCAGCAGCAACCAGGGCATCGTCACACCCATTTCTTATCACCTGAAAAGAAGCATTGACAGGTGGCACTGGAGGTTTCTTCAGTTCCTCTCACAAATTAATCCCCCTCACAATCACGTTTAATTCCCCAGAAAATGCTGAGAGCTGGGGCTGTTCAGCCTGGAGCAGGGAAGGCTCCGGGGAGACCTTATTGCCGCCTTCCAGTACCTGAAGGGGCCTACGGGAAAGCCGGAGAGGGGCTTTTTACCAGGGCCTGTAGTGACAGGGCAAGGGGTAATGGCTTTAAACTGAAAGAGGGCAGATTTAGGTTGGACGTAAGAAGAAATTTTGTTCACAAGGAGGGTGGAGAGGCCCTGGCACAGGCTGCCCAGAGGGGCGGTGGATGCCCCACCCGTCCCTGGCAGCGTTCGAGGCCAGGTTTTGGATGGGGCTTTGAGCAACCTGGTCTAGGGGAAGGCGTCCCTGCCCACGGCAGCGGGGGTGGAACGAGACGGTCTTTAAAGGTCCGTTCCAACTCAAACCGTTCTGTGATTCTATGCTGCAGGATTTGTTAAGGAGGTTGCTTGAAACTACAGGCAGGACAAAATCGGGGAAAAGACGCCTGTCAGGGAGAAGCTGAAGCACCAGTGCAGCGTGCTGACAGGGGGATCAAGGCTCAGGTCCAAGCTCCTGCTTCCCTGGAGAAACAAATACCCGGCGTGACTCTTCAGCAGGCTCTGCCCATTCTCCCCAGTGCCCACGCAGACGGGAAGTTAACTCGGCAATAACACCGCCTTGGAGCACCCCTCGCCAAACTGGTGGGCCAAAATCACACGGTCCTTTTTCAGTCCAAACTCCCCAAAGTTAAGAGGAATTTTGCCTCCTGGTTGAGCAAGCGTAGGCATTGCCCCTCCTTGGTCCATGGAGCGGTCTGTCAGGATAGGATTACCTTGGAGGCTGAGGGCAGAAGTCACACGTAGGACAGAGCGGGCATGGGATAGTTTTTGCTTGGATTTCAGCGGAAGAGATCTCTGCTGCCGACCCGCCCCAGCGCACAGAAGGGGCTTCAGTCAGAGAGTCTCAGCTAGAAAAAACGCTAAGCGACTGCCACCGGGAACACGCAGCTGAACGTGAGTGAACAGTACAAATTGTTCGCAGTGTGCTTGCGTGGTGCTCTAAAAAAAAAAAATCAGGAAGAATTAAAAAAAAATTGAAAAATAGGCTAAAACCAAATCCCCCGCTTCACATCTGGAAGTGGTGCAGCAACTGGGCTATGCAGCTCTACGCTCTGAGTGACGTGCTTTGTTTCAGCGACGGCTCTGTCGGCCTCCCCGCAGCGGCTGATGCCAGGGCGGCCTCCAGGGCCGGCAAAGCCGCTGCGGCAGGGCAGCCGCCTGCCAAGCCGGGCAGGCAGGGCCCAAAGCAAGCCGAGAGAGCAGGTGCCCGGTGGAAGTCACCCCTAAAAGATGTGGCGCAGGTGGGTGCCCCTGCACGCAGCATGTTTTCAGCTCATAGAGTTCAGTCTTACAGCAGGGACCCCCCCGGCCCGTGACCGCTGGTGCTGTTCATTCACGCTGCCCTGCAGCCGTCCCGGTGGCCGCAGCACCGGTGCTGAGGTCAGAATCAGGCCCACGCAGTGCGTGTGGGTGGAGGCAAAAAGCTGACAGGAAGGATGGCTTTGAGTGACAGGTCCTGAAAAACAGAGTGCAGACCGGGGGAAAGCAAGCAACCTCCTCTACCCCTTTAGCAACACATACAAAATGCACATACCTGTATCTCGCCTTTCCTTCAGACCTCCTCCTGATAAGATTATCTCCCTTGAACGTCAGCTGCAAAAAGAAAGTGATCATAAACCTGGCTGCGTTTCTAGAGGTTGATGGGATTTTCCTTTCCGGACGGCCCACACCACGGGCGCGGACGACGAATGTTTCACAGCACTAGGCAGTTCCACAGAAAAGACACTTGCAATTCCTCATGTGAAAGCGTTCCCCAGAGCCCGGGTTTTCTGTTATTACCCAATACTCATCCCGCTGCTTCCCAGTGAGGATAAATGACAGGTTTCTATCCGCGGTGCTCTCCAAAGGAGAGGGGCTCTGCCGGTTGCGTACCACTACCCCCCTTATTTGACTAGGAAGCTCAACCAAGACTTTTTTTTACGAGTTTATATGAATCGCTCAGACTAATGCGCCCTGTGGGAGTTTTATCTCATGTTTAATAGAGCCAGGCTCATTTCAGTAAGTCCTGCAAGGTGGAAATAACACAGCTTTTCCGTTCAGCATTCCTTTTGCTCTTTAATCTGGTTTATATGTACAAGCACAGCACAGCTGTAATGCCAAAGGAGCTGCAAATCTGAAGCGAGAAGCGAACACGGGGGTGTTAAGCAAGATTTGCTATTCGACTGAAATCTCAGGAGGTTTGCAGTTGTGTAACTCTCCTCTGAGCTGGATGATTAGATTTGCTAGTTAACACAAACCAGGACATTTGTGGAAGAGAGAAAAAAACCCAAACAAACAGATGGGTGCCTCCCTTTGCATTACGGCCAAGGAATTCCAGATTATTGTAAAGAAAACGGCAGGAATGTTCCGTGAGGAACAAAAAGACAAGGCACGCAAGCCCATAGTGAACTTCTGTGTTACTCTCCAGGAAAGCAGGACTGCCCAGCTATTACCAAAAGTACAGCGATGCTGTTTATTTCTTAAGAACTGCATTCCTCTTCTCCCGCAAGAACCCTGACCCATTTCACTGCCAAAGGATTACGTAAACTGTGCTTTTCTTCTCACTTGCTCTCTACCCCGATACAGGCTGGTTTTGGTGGCTGTGAAATCGAGTGAAACGTCTCCCCTCCTCCTTAGTGGGTACTCGGCCCTTTCTTCCACCCCTTTGGTGGGCAGCCGCAGCCGACAGCAGGGCGCTTGGGTACCGCGCAGCCCAGCACAGGGGGGGCTGCACGCCATCCCCTGGGGCTGCCAGCCGCAGCGGTGTCTCTTCCCCAGCCGGAGCCAGCCCTTGAGGTGCTGGGCACCCATTTATGCTCTTGCCTAGACGGCCAACATCCTCCTCGGCCTGTCAGCACCTCCTGGTCCCAGGTGGGACTGGCAACGGGCCTGGGTCTGTGGTGGCAGCGCTGGAGTCACGGTGGGGGCAGCACGGTCAGCCCCCGCGGCTGGCTGCAGGGCCGTAGGGCCAGGGAGCATCGGGCCCCAGGCCTCCGAGTCCTGCTGGCCCCTGTGTAGGAGCTGCGGTCCCAGCGTGTGTTATGTGACTGCAACTTTGCAGGAGCAGGACTCAAACTCCAGCCCTCCTTCAGGGGCCCCCCAAACGCCTCTCAGAGCCAAGACCTCTGGAGCACCCTCATGCTCTGTGGAGGACTCCACCAGTGTCAGCCTCACCAGTGTCTGCATGTGAAAAACCCAGTCAGCTGGAACACGTTTCTTGCATACCTGCTTCACGGTGAACTTATTTTCCCAGGCTAGATGAAGCTTTAGGAATATCTGAAGCACAAGAGAGGGGCCGCCATGAGGTTGAGTCCATGTGAGGTGGGTCCAGCAGGAAGGTGTGTTCATGTGCTGCTCCGCTGGCCCAGAGCTAAAATAATCAAGTCATCGTAAAGAACACGGACACTGTGTGATCGCTGATGTTGTTTCCTCACAGATGTTGAAGTCCCTAGGCAATGCGACTGTAAACGCTCTTGACGGGGTTTAACCCCAGCCGGCCACTCAGCCCCACGCAGCCGCTCGCTCACTTCCCCCCCACCCAGTGGGATGGGGGAGAGAATCGGAAAATAAAGTAAA
>JAVKLA010000008.1:33183672-33213056 GCA_034782735.1 Sagittarius serpentarius
TTTCTTATAGGCCCCCTTTAAGTATTGGAAGGCCGCAGTAAGGTCTCCCCGGAGCCTTCTCTTCTCCAGGCTGAACAGCCCCAGCTCTTTCAGTCTGTCTTCACAGGAGAGGTGTTCCAGCCCTCTGATCATCTTCGTAGCCGTCCTTTGGACCCACTCCAGCAGGTCCCTGTCTTTCCTGAACTGAGGACTCCAGAGCTGGACACCGCACTGCAGGTGGGGTCTCACCAGAGCGGAGCAGAGGGGGAGAATCCCCTCCCTTGACCTGCTGGCCACGCTGCTTTTGATGCAGCCCAGGACATGGTTGATCTTCTGGGCTGCAAGTGCCCATTGCCAGCTCATGTCCAGCTTTTCGTCCACCAGCACCCCCAAGTCCTTCTTGGCAGGGCTGCTCTCAAGGCTTTCATCCCCCAGCCTGTATTGATGCTGGGGGTTGCCCCGACCATCTTCATCTGGAGGTGCTGGGATAACGTTTCCATAATACTTGTCCCCCTTACTGTAGGTATTCACCAGGATTCTTACCTAAGTGTATCAGGACCTGAAATATGTGCATGTGCTCCTTAAAAGTATATGCTCACATACCTCCTTAAGGAATGATTGTTAGTTTGCCCTAGTCCCTAAGGGTATGTGAAGGCAGCTGCCCCTGTTCAGTTGTTTCAGTAGAACCAGTCACATAAGCATCTTGCCTGCTTCAAAGTTCAACAGCAGTTCAAAGTTCCTCAAACCAAATCATCTGCTCAAGTTGCTGAATGATTAAACACAGGGTTTATACTGACCTGTTCTCAGGTTTCTTAATCAAGGCATGATGTATGTAGCCTGTCTAGCTTATCTTTTCACCTGTTTTTCAGGTGGCTACTTACACTTAAATGTATACTTGAGAACAAGCTTCAAGGAACAAGAATTTGGGGCTAATAATGTTGGTAGTGTTAAGGGAGTTTGCTTGCTGGGCAGAGGTGCCTGTGAAAGTCTTTGAACAAGTCGGGGGCTTCCTAGTTCTGTTAGCTGTTCAGAACATGTACTCCCAAAAAACCCTCAACAAAACCATGGTATTCTTCAAGCATAGTATTCTTTCTCCAAAATCAGCCTGAGAAGTCCTAGTTCAGTGTATGAAACAAAGCTTTAAACTGTCTCTGAAACAACTTTTAAGTAGCTTAAAGCTTTGCATCTAAGTTTGATTGTGTTCATTTTCTTTCATGGTGAATCTGACTCTCGTGTAGAATGGTTACTCTCCTCCGAGTTCTGAGAATTGTCATCTTGATAAGAATATTTCGCCTGGCTTCACAAAAGAAGCAACTTGAAGTGGTGACCAGGAGAATGGTAAGTTGGCCTCTTAATATATCTAGGCTACTATTACTGTTCCCAGCTCTCTCTTTCTCCAGGCCGCCATCAGTGGTGAGTAGCAAGGCTGTCTGCAGCTGGTAACATTGCCTAAGCAGCATGTCTGATGAGTGTCCCTGACAGGGTGCTGGGGCTTTGCCTCCAACTTCAGGATAGCTAATAATTCTTAACTTTGCTCAAGTAAGCAGTAACTTGACCTGGAAGGCCAGCATATCAAAGTGATTGCAACACCACTGTGTGTCTCAATTGATAATTTCTAGTTTGTGTGTATATAGGTGGTTTTCCCTCACATGGGGGAAGATAGGAATTTTAGTGCTGCTTATTCCAGGTTAAAACAAAACAACCTAACTGTTGAAGCCCTATCCATTGTAAATGCCTTTTTTTTTCCCTCGTCAGGGCACTAAAGTGGTACTTGAAGCTTCAAATATGTCCTCTTGCTGAGGAATAAGTCTTGGTTATGCTGCCCGTTACTTTCTTTTTCCTTCCCTTAGCCCCCAACCACTCAAATAGCAATGACAGATTCATACTGCAGTCTGCGAAGAATCTGCACTGTTCCTTCCACTAGAATAAACTGTGATACTTCAGGGTAAAAATTTTGTATGGAGCTTCTACCTAAAAGCTATAACACAATAAATGTTATTCTTGGCTAATGCTGTGAACTTTGCTATAGCAAAATGAGGCTCTGCTACTCATAACTTGAATTCAGAGTCTAGATGGTTGGTTTTTCCTAGTAATAGGCAACTGTTGGTTTTTGGCATTCCTTTGGAAGACTAACTCTACTCTTTTTGGCAGGTCTCTGAAAACAAAAGGCGTTATATGAAAGATGGCTTTGATCTGGATCTCACTTATGTTACTGGTGTGTAGAAGCAAATGACACTTTGCAGCATGTTACATCCTGCTAACATGAGTTATTCAGTTAATAAGTGCTTGACATGAAATACAGGCAATGTTTTAGACTAATGAAACTTAAGTATGAAGTTAAAGCAGGCCTACTCCTTTTCTGTGGCATTTTGAAATAAGGATTCCTGACTCTGACACTGTTCTCAAGGATTAGCCTTCTGGGAGAGAGGTTGTACGTGTTGTATGTAATGATAGAAATTCTCCTGAGGCCTAGGGAACCAGAGCTGAGAAACTACTGACTAATTTAAGTATTTTTGCCTGTAATTCTATAGAAGAGATTGACAATGGTAACTGATGCTTCAGGAAGCTTTGTTTTCCTACTCTAGCTATGCTAAATGCAGAAGAAAAGCTCTCAGAAATGGGTAGGTGGTTCTTATAATTAGGGTAGAAATAAGATGTTTCATAATGATGTTGCTCTCAGTCATGTAGTTCCTACATGTGGGAAGGGTTCCCCCTGTTATTTCCGACTGCTGTCTTTTTCCACAGATCGCATTATTGCAATGTCATTTCCATCTTCTGGGAAGCAGTCTTTCTATAGGAACCCTATACAGGTAAAAATCTCTCGTCCACCAAGTTCAGTATTGCTGAATGCTGTTTCACTTCTAGGTCCCCACTAATTTGCATGTGGACTAGATTGTCAAGTCAATCCTAGTTCTGCTGTCTTGGCTGGTTGGAATGAGTGAATGGTGGTCTCCACCGTGCTGCGCTGCTTGTGTTGTCTTTTAGCGAAGCCTAGTGGGGGATGTAGCTCGCTGTGTGCACACACTGGTGCTCTGATGCTCCTGTTTCTTGGGAATGCTTCAGAGAACCAAGTCAGTTCTGTCCCAGGCTAGTAATAGTATGAGTGATGAGAACTGTATAATCATCTAAATAAAGATGTTTAAAAGGTTTGCATTAATGCCCTTTAGAACTATGCTGCCTGATGCTGTGGAAACATAAACGTGTAGGGCAGGGAAGATAGTTGCAGTAGTTACTCTAGACAAGAACCTGCGCTGTTGGGCTGGGAAGGCCTGCTGTCCCAGGGCTGTTTATGACCAGCAGTTGCTGGCCCCACCTGGGAGGTGGTAGTGGAAATAAGGAGGAGAGCACTAACTACTCTGAACTTGTATCTTGTTATTGCTTTAGGAAGTTGCAAGATTTTTGGACACGAAACATGCAGACCACTATAAAGTCTACAATCTCTGCAGTAAGTATGTTTAGCTACTGACTGTACTGCAATACTGCTAAGCAGAAAAACATCTGTACAAGGTATGATGGTGGCAATACCAGCTCTCCAGGAATTTAAAGCCAAAAGGACACAGCTGTCTCTGACTGCCTTCTGTCCTGAATGTGGCTATTGACTTTAAGCGTCTAATATATTGTACTGAAGCTTGCGAAGGAGATACTGGGTGCCTTGCAGTTTAGACTTCCTTGCTCATGCTGAACAATTGCTTTGATGTTCCAAAACCCTTCCTAAAGAAGTGGAAAACTAAACCTGAGTTAAAACTTGGGGTGGTGTTGGACGATTTTTCTAATGAAGGCTTAGAATGAGGTGGATGAATACTTAAAAGCTCTTCTGTGTAGAGATGCCTTAAAACATTTAAACACACTTCAGGAACAGCTGTCCGGTGGTTTCTGCTTTCATAGTAGAGCATCGGAGCTGGAAGCAGACAAAGCATGATACAGAAGCATTGATACTGAAGTCTTGAAAAAGTAAACCTGTCATCTAGCCAGCGGAGGGATAGATGAGGGGTCACAGATGAGGAGTGTGGTGTTAGCAGCTCCTTACCACCCTGTAGGTTGCTGTTGCTGTGGCTGACAGTGTATCAGAGTGTTAACTTTCAGATCCCTAAATAACACCTATGGAGAGGAATGGCCATCTGGGCCTGGAGATGAACTTTTCACTTAAAAGTGAGAAGTGTGAAACTAGAAGCTAAGCAAGCATGGCTTTAGCCAGATTACCGCCTAGTTTTTCCACTTTGATCTGTCCGTTTTTACTACTGTACTTTAAACACTAGTGTTTGCTCAGACCAGCAGTTGTGTGTCACGAGCCACCTTCTTTGTTGCAAGTCTATTCCCTTTCCTGGCATAACTGCAGATCTTTCCTTGTAGGTGAAAAAGGCTATGACCCCAAGTACTTCCACTACAGGGTGGAGAGGATCTTTATTGATGACCACAATGTCCCAGCGCTACAGTGAGTCTCGCCAAGAAGTACATACATCATGATAGTTCTATATGGGCATTTGCTTTGATCCACTAATTTCCCTCTTGTCTAGGGACATGCTGAAATTCACTGCCAGTGTCCGTGAATGGATGAGTCAAGATGAAAAGAACATCATAGCAATCCACTGTAAAGGAGGCAAAGGTAGGGCTTCTCATGTGTAATCTGTGTATGCTACAAATCGCGTGTTATTCTTATCACGGCTTCTTTGATGTTAGTATGGCCTTTGGCAATAGCATGAGATGGGTTTAGAGTATAACTCTGCAAATTCTGCAGACGCTGTGATGATTAGCAACAGTATAGTGTGTGTACCCCATTTCTAGGTAGCCCAGATTGGTTCTTAATCTAAGCTGGCATCTGATCTCTTACTGGTCTTCAGTAACTTCCAGTTGTCCTGACTGCTGGGACAGCAGTCCCTCAGGAGAGGCTGGGGGTAGGGAGCTACGGAAACTGCTACTATCAAAAGTGTTAAGCTGTGGCTTTGGCTCCCTGGCAGTCAGTCACCCACACTGAATATCCTGCACTGTAATATGCTTCAAGCTTTTTAATTTCTTGCGGTGGGGGCTGGAATATTGTAGGTACTCCTGGGTCTTAATTGAGATGCACAAGGTATTATGTGATAGAGCGCAATGTAGTCTTATGGGGATGGGCTAGTCAAAGGTACAGCACGTGAGCTTGACCTGTGGGTGCTATCCATAACCTGTAGTAGTGTGGGAGCTGTTGAAGTGCATAGATTAACTGTGCAAATAAGCCAGATTTCCTGGCAAACATCTGCCCCATCTTTAGCTGCCTGCTGTTACTACTGCAAATACTTGGCTTAAACCAGGTGGTTACTTAACATAAAGGCAGCTCTTTCCCCTGCTTGGGACTGTAGCTTAAAAGTTTTTGCAGAACTGAACATTGAAACTACCTGCAGGCCAAAAGCAGCTTGAAGAACAAGTGTAGCAAGGGGTGACTTGACCTCTTGGATTTTAAATTCAAAACTGAGACTATATTTGAGTCTTTGTCCTAGCAGTCTTGATGCCGCCTTAGTGGGGGGTGGTGGGTTGGGGAAGCTGGAGCAGAGAAATAACTCTTGAGGCTTAGAGCATTGGCAAGTGCCAGTCTATAACCTAATCTAGTGGTGTGTACTTGACTGCATCCCCTGCTGAATGGAATATGCAGATAGTGGCCAGCTTCCCCAGTATCTCTAGGAATACTACAGAGCCAGGTGGGGACTGCTTTCAGGGAACAAGTTCAACTGCAGTATCTTGTCTTTAACTCATTTTTCCCAGAAATATAGGCGCTTGACTACTCTAGTATCACTTACCTCATGTTATCTCTTCTATTTCAAAAGTTATAACTTCATCTCTGGAAAAATAATCCCAAATACCTTTGAACTACTGTAGTTCAACCTGTCTCTTACTTCTAATATAGGCAGGACTGGAACGATGGTCTGTACCTGGCTCATAGACAGTGACCAGTTTGAGAGTGCAAAGGTAACAACTGGTGTTTATTTTCTGATTCTTCTAGTATTCAAAATGCCCCTTTAGAACCTACTTAATTGGTGAAATGCACTAATACTCTGCAAAAAGTCTACACTGGAAAAAGGATACTGTGAACAATCTGTCTTACAAAAACTCTTGCAAATCTTGCTATTGTGTAAATTCCTTTCTGATGAAGATTATTCTTGATCAGGAAGAACTGGGAAAGTAGAATTTAACAGGATGCCAACTTTGAAGCACTTTTTTTTTTCTGAGGCATAATAGAAGAATCTTGAGCAACAACTTTTTTAAACTGTAGATGGCTTCTGAGCATGCTCTACTAAAGATAGTGTCACTGTTTTTAAGTGCAATTTTTTCCCTAACCTCCCTCCAAGTAGTGTGAGGGATCAAGAATTGTCTTGACTGCTGGCATGACAGCAAGAAGCCCTTCTGGGGAAAGGGAGAAAGATCAGCAAGTCCTAGCTGGGACAGATGCACACGCTGCTTTACTATCCCAGGTCTGGTATATCAGTCTGGAGACCTGGGCTGCAGGAGGCCCAGGTCACTCAAGGTAGTCTGGCCAGAGTGTGTATCCGTTTAATCACTTGTTTTTCTCCGAGTTTGGCTTGCAAAGATCCAAACTAACGTTCAAGCCTGGTCTGCCACAGACCGCTTGAGAAATATAGACGGTCCTAAAACAGTTGCTTAAAAAGTATATTGCTCTCCTTATTCAGTGAGTTTTATTAAAAGTCATGTAGATGTAGCGCTTAGGGGCGTGGTTTAGTGGGGGACTTGTCAGCGCGAGGTTACATGATTGGACTGGATGATCTTACAGGCCTTTTCCAATCTAGGCAGTTCTGTGATTCTATGATTAGCACTCTATGGTTCTATGATTAGCACTCTTTCATGGATGACAGACTTGATATATCTGACTTCTAATTAGTACTTTCTTATTCTAGTTAAAAGCCTCCTTTTAGAAGGTACCGAAAGAACTACTGCATATTTTTCACTTGCATTCCCTTATTGGAACTGACTAGTGTAATTCTAGTTTACTATGCCCCTTCTCAGGAAGGGGCATGGTGGTGGGATGAGTATCTTAACCCTTGAAATTATTTTCCTACGTAGGAAAGTTTGGACTACTTTGGGGAGAGAAGAACGGATAGAAGCACAAGTACCAAGTTTCAAGGAGTTGAAACTCCATCCCAGGTAAGCTTGAGCAGGTCTGTTAACAGTAGCCAAACCAGCATTAGCCTTGTGAGTGCTCATGCTACCCCACCCTCCCCTGTCTTGTTTCTGAGATGTAGGTTCCTACTAATGCTTAACTCCTGAACTTTCTGGACCCGTTCTTTAAGGGTTGGAAGACTATCAACTGGCAGGCTTGCACTGCATCTCCCCCCCTCCCCTTTGTTCAAGCACATTCCTTAAGCCTTTCTGTGTAATATCATCAAACCTGAATTAGGGTATCTAAGATAAGAGAACTGTTGGGACTAGGAGAGCTTTCAGTCCAACCCCACTGTTGAAGCAGGGTGAGCTAGAGCAGGTTGCCTAGGGCGGGGTCCAGTCAGGCCTAGAATATCTCCAGAGATGGAGACTCCACAACCTCTCTGCAACCTGTTGCAGTGTTTGCCCACACTCACAGGAGCATGACTCTATAAGATAACTGGGCTGCTTATCAAGGATGCACTGAAGCCTGCAGCCTGGCCTGGGGAGGGCTGTGGCACTGCTGTGCCTGGGTGGAGGAATGCATCCTCTAGAGACTGCATTCACAAAGAAATACTGAACAAGTTACTGCCTTGGACCACAGTTTGGGGCTTTGCTCATTTTGACTCACTGTGTACTGTGAGATGCAGAGGTGTGAGATGAAGTGGTGACAGAGGTACTTTAGTTGCTGGTGGAAAAAACAGAATGGAAGTACAGCTGTCCTTCAGAATGTGCTTCTGTAAAAATGAAAGTATCTTGTGTGTTTAAACGTTCTGCCTCTTAAAAAGCTGCAATATAAAAGCTCCTCGCTTCTTGCTGAACTCAAAAGTACAGAATTCCTTTTAGAACACGAAGTTTAAATACTGCTTAAAAATTTAGAAGTTGAATTCGTCTAGAGGATTGTTTGAACTGGGGAGGGAAAGGAGAACAAATGGCTACTTTCTTCTTAGCTTTGGACGTAGATCTTCTATGCCAAGTTCTTAGCTCTATTTAATCCTACTTCTGCTTAGAATTAGTCTGTGTGGGGTACAGAAACTGCATAATGTGTCTGGGTTTTTTGCATTACAGAGTAGGTATGTTGGATATTATGAGATCCTGAAAAACAAGTATAACTTGAAACTCCCACCAGAGAGGCAACTTAAAATAAAAAACCTCAAAATCCACTCCATACATGGTAAGAACTCTTGAATTTGGGCTTTCCTCTGTCTGGTAATGGTTGCCTAGTACCGGCAGCTGATCTGTACTGTCTGTCTTGCTAAGGAATGTAGACTTACTGAGATTTGAGAATTGAAATGGCACAGTTAAAATACAATGAAGAGTGTTTTGGAGTGCAATTGCCCTGTGTGTTCTGTCGCTTCCTGGGTCTCTGGTCAAATGGTGGCTCACATATGAGTTGGTCTGTTTTGGGAGGGGAATCGCTTTTCAAGTGAGATTAACTCCACATGTGGAGCTGGATCCACTAATGTTTCTCATGACAGAGAAGACCTGTTTCTGTACGTAGGTACTGGCAACTTTGATAAAAGGCTGGAAGTTCAGCACTGCTTGTTCAGGGGAACTTCAAACTGCTGTTCTTGTTCAGTCAGTGGAATTAGACTCTACACTAGCCTGTTCCTGTGCCACTAGTAGGATTCACTGCTACTTCAAAATACAGCTTTCAATGACTGAATCTTGGGCTGCCTTTCAGGATCTGAGTTCTCTAAAGCCTATAGCAAGGTGTTCTGGAGAGAATAGGATTGCACTTAGTTTGCATGACCACTTATGTTTCCAGCTAATGTATGTACTATGGTATAATGCAACTCTTTCTTCCTAGGAGTTGGGAAAGGCAATGGAACTGATATGAAGGTGCAGATAATAGTGAGAAAGCAAGTTGTACTAGAATGTGTATGTGCCAGTCAAGGAAACTGCAAGGTGAGAGTACTATGAAATCCTGTCAGCTGAGTCACAGAAGCTGAAAGCTGACTTACAGGTCAAAAGTGTCTTCCTGTAAAAGTTGATTGCCGGACATAAAACTATCTAAATAAACAGATGCTGTGGATTCTGAGAGAATGAAAAAGCTAAGCTTTGCTAAATCACAGGAAGAGTAGTGGTAAGATAGCAAAAGATTTCCCTAGGAGTCAATTAAAGACAATAGCTCACTCTGACCTGAGTAACTTAAATTGTTGGCTGTTATTCTAGCACTGCTATTGTAGTTGTATACTGTGAATGAGTAGCTAGGTATTGTCATGAATTGGTCCCTTGTCTCTGCAGTAACTTTTCATAAAAGTAATACTTTATTCCATTATCCAGCTCTTCCTTGATTCTGAGAGGGACTCTGTAGTCATTGGCTTGGAAGACAGCCCTGTTATAAGTGGTGATGTGAAAGTCAGATTTGAATCGCATTCTGTAAGTATAACAGCATGAAGACCTTCACCTGAGTGTGAGGAGAGGCTGCAGCACAAACTGCAGCTGGGCTGTGTGGGGCAGAATCTGTTTTATTTCCCAGTGACTCCTGCTGTGTGGGGTGGCCCCACTGTAGCAGCTGTTATTCCAGCCCTGTGCAGCAAGTGATGCAGCAAACGCTGCTATGTCACCCTGCGCAGGCAGGGGAGGCATCTAGCTGTTCATACAGTACAACCAAGACATCTTGGTTGAGTACCTGCTGCTTCTAATGTGGGTCTCTTAATTGTCTTAAGTTTGAGTGACCTAGTCCTGAAGTAACTTCAGTGAAAATAGTGACCTGGATCTGGGTGTGATATTGGGCTCTTCAAGTGTACTGACTCTGGTGCTGTAGCTCTGTAAACCAAACTGCTGGGGACAGGTGGGTACTCTTGCTCTGCAAAAACTGAGTTGTACTGTTGAACGGAGTTCTTAAACGAGGCCTTTGTGTTTAGGATCTCCCAAAAGGCTATGATGACTGCCCATTCTTCTTCTGGTTCAACACTTCCTTTATTGAAAATAACAGGTAAGTGATCATAGTGCCTGCCTTCAGATCCAATTTCTGGTGTTGGCATCAAGCCTGCCTTAGCTCCTGTGTGGGTACTGGTCTCTGACTCTCAGTTGTTACTTGTGAGCAGGCAGTTGGCACACACCTGCTTGTGCTGTGCCAAGCATTTTAAACATATGTGAGCTCTTAAGTTAATCCGTTGGACTCTTTCCTCAGCACTCTTAAGTATGGTTAATGAACTTGAATTCAAAAAGGTAACGCTAACTGTTTAAACGTAAGGCAGCTCTGCCATCCTGTATAGCATGGCTGACTCAGAGGCTGGAACTCATTCAGCACCTTAGCAGGCAAACATTAAGACCAGAGTTAGAGGTACTGATGCTTGGGATCCCAAAGAAAGGTTCTAACTTACTGCTACTCATGCTTTTGTTAAAGTGAGAAGTTACTGTGATTTGTTCTTGTTGAGACAGACAGAGAAACAGTGAAATTGATGTATGAGAAAATTTACTGTTCCCTCCATGACTGGAATAGGAAGGAAACAATTTTTGTTTAATTGATCCCATTAGAGCATGTGGAGAGGTAGCCATGTGTCTATGTTTGTAACTCTAAACTTAATATGCTGAGCCAGCAGTACACCTTGCAGTCCAGGTGCAAACATCTAGTTAGACCAAACCAGTGGCCGGAGAAATGTACGCCTGCTGGCTGACAGCCCTGTAACAGCGCTGTCTCAAAAGTTTCAGCCAAGTGCTCTGTTTCCTGCAGGGCTAGGGAGGATGCCCCACCAGACCTTCTCTTAAACACAGTTCAGTAGAGACTATCTCCCTTTCTGCCCAGGAATTCTGACAGACCTCAGGTGGACTAGTCTGATCAGAAGTGAAACGGCTGCTAAGGCAGTGCTCCTTTCTCTGTATCTCTAATTCTGCCACAGTGGATGTGCAGGTGCTGTTAAGTGATAACTAGATGTGAAGTTGGTAAGCATTAAAAGTGGAGAACATGCCTGATGAGCTTGACGGAGTACTGAATCAAATCCTTGCTATTGGGAGGGTCAGTTACTAAATTCCTGCCACTTGCATCCCATCAGGAGGCCTTGAGCTGAAGGTAGCACTAACTTTACTCTTAGCAGTCTTGCATTGTGGGGTTCTGGGGGGGAAAACACAAACCCCCCAAAACCAACAAAAACCCAACTCAAACCCATCAGGCTGACTGTGTGTTTCTCGGACTACTTCAGATCCAAAGCCCAGTGCAGGCATGGCTGATGTCTGCCTGAATTCAAGATGTGGGGCTATATTTAGTATTGCAGGGCTAAGCCTGAAGTTATCCTGGCTGGCTGAAAGGAAAAACATGTCGTAGGCTGTAAGATACATGCTACTGAATTTTGTCTTTCAGACTCTACCTTCCCAGGAATGAGCTGGATAACCCTCACAAGTCTAAAACATGGAAAGTCTATAGCGAGACATTTGCTGTGGAGGTGAACTTTACTGAACCATAAGGCAAAGTGGAAAGAAGGGAAATGTGTAAAATGAATCTGTTTTCCTGGAGAATGTCTTGCTGCTTCAGTATAAAGTGAAGCAGTCTCATTTTGATGTACTTAATGTATTTCTGTGTAGATACTTCTCAAATAAACTTACAGGAAGTTCTGTTGTGCAGAGCAATAATACTCTGAAGAGTTACTTAGCATCAGCTGATTGTCATGTCATGTGAAGGAGTTGTTGGATCCTTTGGAGCTTAGGTGTCTCTACATACAGGTAATCCCTACTTTATTAATCTAAGACAATTGTCTGTCTTTAAGTGCGAGCATTAACCTGAGGGTGGGTGGAGACCAGCAAGTCTGCAGGAGACTGGTGGAAAAATCTGACATGCCTTCCCTCAGCATCAGGGTTTTCCTCTGTATTGGGTCTGGCTGAGATGGAATTAATTCTCCCTGTAGCAGCCTTCATAGTGCTGTGCTCTGTATTGCTAGCTAGAAAAGTGTTGATAACAGATCTGTGTTTTGGCTACTGCTGAGCAGGGCTCGCCCAGCATCAAGGCTGTCTCTCCAACATTCCCCCCACCTGGCACAGGCAGACTAATACTTCTTGAGTAGAAGTGTTGGTATTGAACTACTGTTGATCGGAAATCCATGATGTAGGGCTTCGAGCAATCCCAGGCTGGGGGCTGGAGGCTGTGCAGGTGCTTCTCTGGCACTGTACCTCCCTGCAGAGGGCCGAGATGGCACATCAGCCCAGGAGCAGGCTAACTGCCTTGGGGTCAGCTAGCCAGGCTTGTTTTAATACTTGCATGTGACAGGCTTCATTTGCGTGCTTGCTCCTTTGAGCTAATGCTGCAAATGCTCGCTGACCCCTCTTGGGTCGGACTAAGACCTGCAGTGCACAGATAATCCTTATCCTCCTTCCAGCTGTTCTCAGTGGTACAGCTCTTCTGTGGAGGCTGTTCAAGCCTTGATGTGAAACGTGTGTTGAGGTTAGCTTCTTGGTTCTGTTGCTGCTTTAGTCTTTTTATTCTTAGGAACTAAGAGCAGAAGGGGACTGACATAGCTTTCCAGAGCTAGTAACTAGCTAATGGAGTAGGCAGAGAGATCTCATACCTTCCAGGAGCTTACTTGAGGGTAGTGGCATACTGTGAGGTACCTGTGTGGACTTGAGTTTTGCTATTGCTGTGGAATTACCTGGTATTTAGGAACTGGGCTGTTGGAAACTCCCACAGTGCTGGAAGCTGCTTCTGTCAGCACTGTACTTCAAGTGTGGAGGTAGAAACCCTCTTCAATGACAAAAAGTGTTCCACTGATTGTTTGCAGTTCTAGGTGCAGGATAGAGTGAGCCTAGGTCACTCAGATACTGTGAGTGGAAGTAGCTGGAGGTCATGTAGTCCAGACTCCTGTGCAGGGTGGGCCCAGCTGGAGCATGCTCACACAACCTCGTTCAGATCTACAGATCTCCAAGGATAGGGATTTTACACAAGCCTTAATCTTACAACTGCTCTTCCTTCCTGGTTGGAATTTCCTGTGTTCCGAGTTGTGGCTGTTGACTCTTGTCCTGCCCCTGTGTGTCTCAAAGGACCTGGCTCTGTCCCCTCCCGTGAATGAGGTAACTGCAGGCAGCACTAAGATCTCTCCTCAGCTTTGTTGCAGTTCTCTCCACCATCCATCGTGGTTGCCCTCTGCTTGGCTTGCTCCAGTCTGTCACTGCCTTTCTTATACTGAGGAACACGAAATTGGACACGGTATTCCATGCCTGCTCTGACAGATGCGAGAGGTATGAGCGGAGGGTCAGGGCTGTGTGCTTTGCTGGCTCCCAAGCCTGCTCTCGCAGCCTAGCCTTTGCTGCAAGGGTGTGCTGGCTCACGTTCAGCTCCTGCAACGCTGCCCCCCAACTCTACTGTTGCTTCAGAGGCTGCATGTATCATCACACATAACTCTGAGGGCACTTTACTAAGTCTAAGGGGAGCTGGCAAAGTTAAGGCACCCCCTGCATCTCTGGTGTGAGGAAAGGAAGAAGTACCCCCTTACACGGGAGTGCGACCAAAGCTGCATCACTAGAGGGCAGTGGAGCAAGAAGGCAGTGCAGGGCTCTCTGTCTGCACGGCGGGTACTAGGAGCTGGAGGTGGCTGATGACCAAGTGCCTTTGGCTCAGCTCAGGCAAGTGGATATCGCTGTCCTCAGCTGCCCTTGCTAACAGCTTGCGGGGCTGTTGAGGTGAGCCTTCCTCCTGCTTATGGAGTAAGCTCATCTCCTCCTGGAGCAGCAGCAGAGGCTCTAACAGCAGGAGTCAGGTTTTTCTAGCCAAAGCATGCAGGTAAGTAAAAATGCTTCTATAAGCAGGAATGAGTAACAACAGCTGTAGGACAGCGATACTACATTTCTCTTGAGCTCCAAGCCATGCTGCTCAGAAGCTGGTAACTAACAGTAGTTCCTGAACTCCCTGCAGCACTGACCTCCTCTGGCTTCAGGGCAGCGGGCACTCATCCCTTACAGAGGTGCAGTTGGGGTGACCTGTAGCACTCCTGGCAGCAAACCTACCCTTAGAGCCTGTATCACAGTGACCAACAATCTAGAAACTTGGAAGTTGAGTTGAACCTTAATATGGGAACTAACTTTGGTACTAACAAACTAATACAGCACCAGGCCAAGGCCTATACTATGGGCTTTATTTTCCATAGTAGATTATGGAAAAGCTGCAGTTGTTTCACAGCACCTTGTCAGAGCTGGTGCTTTCCCTTCAGTTTTAGGGGCTTTACAAACTCACTGACTGCAAAAAGCTTTTTCCTTTAATGCTGGAGGGGTGGTGATGCTGACTTCAACCTCTCTTTGCTCCTCAGACAAGCTTGTTAAGTATTGTTGCATAAACAATAGCCAGGTACTCAGTTAATCAAATCAAACTTTATTCCCATGAATTCCTATACCAACATGATGAAGTTCTTAGCTGAACAACTGGTCCATGTCTACAGCCTCAACAGCTGTGCATGGAAAAAATACTGCTTACATCAGCTTCCAAAGGTAAACTCTTGAAAGACATGTCTCTTTCAGGCACCAGCTTCTGCCTGTAGGTTCAGTTCTAAATAATCTTGCTTCTCTTGAAGCTTCAACTTTTGTATTAAAAACTGCAACCATGAGCTTTAAAAAATGAAAGCAAAGACAAATCTAAGACATAGATTGAAGTATTCCACTGATGCGGAGTCAGTCTTCACCTTTTCATAACTACTAGAAACCTGTACAAGTACACTGTTTCTCTTGGCTAGACAACTTTGAAATGAAGGGGAAGTCTAACAGCTCTTAAAGCCTCCCCCTCCTACCTGAATGATATAAACAGTTGGTATAGATTCCTTTCAAGGTACTGATGCTGCAATGTTACTGCCTGTGTACTGGTCTCATCAAGGTCAGTGGGTGCACTAGACACTGAAGTTTCTTCAGCCCTGCCCCACTTTAACTGCCTTTTCTCAGGGGTGTGTGAAAGGGAGTTCAATGGTTCTTGCTGCACATGAAGGCTGGGGAAGCACAACGGGTTTGTGGAGCTGCAGCAACCACCTCTTGTCAAAGATGCTGTACAGGGCCCAGGAGAGCACCCTGGCTCCACTGCAAGAGGCAGTGGGTACTGAGGTGCCCTCATCTATGCCTAAAGCTTTTTCCTGGTCCTGGGAGCTGAAAGGGAAGCTCTAATGTGCCAGACTGAGCTGTTCCAGCTGCGGCTGTTGTCAGTCACTGACAAGCTGTGGTTGTGGTGAGAAGCTGCTCATCCCTGTGTAGCTCATGATGGGGGGGGTTGAAGACCTCAGTCTGTGCCCTCCAGGAGGGTGGGCTGTCACTTACAGGACACAGGCAACAACCCTCTGGACAGCTCCAGGCCTGAGTCATGAACTGTGCTTCTCCAAGATGTGCTTTGCCTTCTCCCACCCCAGGCAGTAGCTCCTTCTTACAAGGCAGAGCATACTCATGTAAAGAACATTCTACTTCAAGAACAGAAGTGGCATCTAGAAATATGCATTATTGCATCACTTTGGGTAACACTGACTAACTGCATGTTTAATCAAGTAACAGGACCAAGCAGGCATCCCCTCCAGCCCTGAAGGTGATTCAGACTACGGAGTTATACGGGCTTTTCCCACTCGGCTGAAGAGATGCAGCAAGTGGCAGCACTTCAGCCAAGTAAGTGCATGGTACACCATGGAGACCATGGTGTCAGTTGTCTTTAGGAACTCAGTCCTGGCTTTCTGGCTTCAAGCACAGGGACTCATTCATGTCAAGGTGACCCAAACAGGAGCCTGCATAGCATTACAATTCCATGCTCAGAGCCAGCATCTATTTCCAGCAGTCTCCCTTATCTCAAGTGCTTAATTCAGTGGTGCTTAGCATACTCCAGCACTTCTTGAAAAGTTTTAGAAAATAATAAAAAGTGCTGCATCAACTCAAACCCAGTAACTATATGTTTTTATCTCAAACAGAGGCATATCTCAGCCTGAGTCATACAAGCACTAGGTAGAGGGCGAGCACTTCCTACTTTTCTAAGCCCCATTCACTGCAACGGAGTATACGAGTCAGACACCAACTGCCCTGACCTTGGAAAGTCACAGAGCAGAAGGGAGCCCCAGAAGGGGAGGGGTCTAGCTGAGGGGTATCTATGTCAGCCAGACTCAGCAGCAAGATCGGACAGGGCTGCTGTTGCTGGGAAGCCACAACAACTGGGAAAATTTACCACCACAGCACAGGTTTCAAAACAGGGGTTTGCCTTAAATGAACCACAGCCTACTGCTGCCAGTTACATTAAACTCACCAGGTCGCAGAAGTCATTTTAGCACCATTACAGGTCAGGAAAACACACTTGCAACATGCAGTTTACCCAGTGCAGAATATGCAAGATGGAGATAGTTCTGCTGGTCCAATTCAAGCAGCACATACACATCTCTCTAAAAATCACCTGAATTTAAGAGATTATAAATCCTAAACTGGAACTGAGTTCCTAAAATTAGGTCAGTGATTTGGCCCTGCTCAGACCATTATGTGATCTACAGGTTTTTGGTCATTTATTTAAATGATCCTTAAACAACCTTTTGTTCTCCAGCTGCTAGAAGGTCTCAGTAAGAACCCATTTGTTTCATCATAAGTTTCCGGCTGTACTCATAGGCAAGGAACAGTGCCCCATTGGCCAGGAATGCACGGATCATAGTTGGCTTTAGTCCAGAATACAAGGCAAGTACACCTGGAAATGAAATCAGAGCCAGTTAGGAATTTATTAAGTGGCCTATCTGCATCAAGCACTGCGCTTTTGCCTTTGAAGGATGCTGAAGTAATGCTTCTGCTTAGAGGGGCACGCACACAGAGAGCTGAACTCACTGGTGTAGCGGCTAACCAGTCTTGCTGAGTATTGATACAGGAGGAGTATCTAGAGTCATAACCTGAGTTTAGCTGTTTAAGTGCTTATGTCAGAAGCTTACCTCATCTCAGGTATGACAGGGTCTTCAACAGGCTACCTCAGTCACCTGAGGATACGGTTCAGAGCAGCTGTACCACAGCTGGCAAGGGGACAGAGAACAGGAGGACTATGCTGGAGCTGGGCCCCAAGGCAGACTCCTGCCCTCATGAGTATCTCCCCTAGCAAGAGGGCCAGGATTCCTACCTGCTGCCGCGTTACGTTCTTACACCGCCTTCTGAAGTGCCTGGCGCAGGCCTTTTCCAGAGGTGGGACGCTGAGGCAGGGGCCCCAGGTTGCCAGGCTAGATAGGACTGATTTATTGAACAGCCCTCAGTCAGCCAGATACTGGCTTCTGGAGGTGAGGAAAGAGTCTGTACTGAACTTAACCAGTTCCTCTGATTTTCATGTATAGGTTTGGTCATGGGTAACAGAGCTCGTTCCTTTACCTGCTTTTAATGCACACTGAGCTTTTGTTAGCTTTACGTGAATTGTCTCCTGAACCAAGAGACCGACTGTACCTGCCATGCCTCAATTTCTAGGTTCCAAGCCTTCCAGACTACACAAGGCATCAATATTTCTGTTTGTTAGAAACAGGTACTGTCTGTGAAGTAGGTTTAAGCAGTTTCTGGTATCGGAGGGTATAGATTTCAATCTGCAGCCATACAGATTCAGCTGATACACTGCATACTCACCTTCGGTTCTCACAACAGTTACAAAAGTTCCCATAAAGCCTGCTTGTTTTCCAGCCATTGAAAGAACCTGAATTCTAGATTTGACACAGTCCACAGGATACACAGCAATCCACAGACAGCTGCCTCCAAAACCTCCGCTTAGCAGCAAAGGAATGGGACCTAAAGTTAAGAAATAAGCTTTTATACACACCAAAGTATTCACCAACATAAATACCACATTATTTCATCTACAGCAGTCAAGGAGAACACAGAGGAACCTGCTTATGACAAAGACCAGTTTCTGCTCCCCCACAAACCTCTAGGCTTTGAGCCACTGGTAAGTTGCAAGCCTGACCAGAAGCTCAAAGGTTATAAGGAGTGCGTCCTCGCCTCGTAGATCACTGGCCATGCTCAAGCAGCGTAACATGGAATGCTGTTTTGAGTGTATTAACTAAACTAACTCCACTCCTTTCACACTTCTAATCACTTTCGAAGGCTAATTGTGAAATGGCTTAGTGTAACATCACATAGTGTCACTAATCGTCTATACAGATTTACTTGGTACACTGACATTAGTCATTTTTCATGATGCAGCCTGTGTTTCAGATCAGATGTTTATAAACATTCTGCAACAACGGAGACCAGAATGCATGCAGCTAAAATCCTAACTCCCAGCAAGACAAAGTATTACTGTTCAGTCTTTCAACAGGAGACGAGCAGTCTTTATTCTCGCATCTCCATTTTTTCACGTCTAATTTTCAATCTCAGTGTTCTCTTACTATCATTGTAATTACATCAAATGGTCAGCATACATTTCAGCATCCACTTGAACACACTGTTCAAGAGAATACAGCTAAAGACTTCAAAATCACTCTGAACAGCTGCTGACATAGTTCAAAATTGTGTTACACTGTAGGGTCAGATATTTAAGTAGTTTTGTAGTATTACTGTTAGCTCACTGTACTTATTCTCCATTTATAACACATCCTGCTCCACTGGAAAGTGCTCACTTCAATAATTCCTTAAAATGCAGACCTCCATATTTTATATGTCCAGTTCCCTTCATTTTACAGGTATTTTACAACTGCTGTGCATCATTAGTATAAGTTCAGGGAAGATACTTCCCCCTCCCCTTACATCCCCCACAACAGCAGGCTAAAATCCACCTGGAAAAAGAGGCACCATACCCAATTCGTCTTTTGATCTCCCAGAGGCAAAGAATGTCCGGCTCAGTTCATACCCTCCAAAGAAGAAGAAATAGCCTGGGACTTCCCGCAGCAAAGTGCTCGACCAGCCACGGTAAAATCCAAGGGGACCATCCTTTTGAATCACACCCTTCACTACTGACCAAACTGTACTGAGAGAGAGGGCAATCCAGTTAGCGATGCTTAATAGCCAGGTAACGAGAAGGTCACAGAACAACAGGCAACTGCAGCGACAGGTAAGCATTAGACCCGTTGTGCCAACAACAGAATTCAAGTAAGACTTAGAACAAGATCCTGCTGGGAGCCCTTCACTGGCACCCGGCCGTACCAGTACCTGGAAGATCTCCAGGCTGGGACCCTCCCAGCACAACTCCTGTCTGGTTAGCAGTGTGCTACCAATGTGACAGTGAGCCAATACAGAATTAAAGATAATAAACACACATCAAGGGTTTCAGAGATACTGGGCAGGGTGTATACTTACTTGTGTCCCTGGATTATCTTTCCCGACAACTGCATTTCATGCATGGCCTGCAGCCGGCACTTCACCAGCTCTGTGGGACAGAGGACAAGGGTGGCAAAGGCAGAGGCGAAGGAGCCTGCAGCAGCGTTCTGCAGATCACTGCAAGAGAGAAACTGCAGAAGGTATTTGGGCACTGACCTTCACTACTGCAGTGAAGCCACTGCACCAGCAGTCGGCTTCCTGAACGCGTACTCTAAATATCATCAAGAAACACTGACGCACAGTCTTGGGGGAAAGAGTCTCAAGGGAAAGGGGCAGTTACTTGAACCAGGGAGATGAAAAACCTTGCTCATCGCATCTTCATATACAACTCAAATACAACCTTTAGACACCCACAAAGATACATTGCAACCTTTATCCTTTTTGCTACACTTTAGTGATTGCGGCAGAATAAACACTATCAAATCTTCCCCTTCTTGGCTTTTAGTAAGATTTCCATAGACTTGTTTTACTGGGCAACTTCTGAGTACTAGTTATTTCCTCAAAGAGAACAGGAACAATAATCACCTCATACAGATGTCAGTATTTTCAAATTCACTTTACCAGCATTAACACAGGTTTTCAGTGGAAGATGCCAGAAATCTGAAAGCAAGGCACAATGGACCACTATAATCTTTCTATGGATGTGCTGCCATGAACGCAACCATGTGAATCAGAAATAGCGCAGACAAACAAACCACACCATCAAACAAGACAGCACTGTAATCTGCACCGACTCACAGTATTCCAAAACTGGGGCTTACTTGGCAGCGATTTCACACATACTGCGAAGTCTGGGCTGCTAAACTGCCCGGACTCCCGAGGGCTGGTGCTGCAGGACCGTACTGCTTTATGACACACTTTCAACAGGCTCCGACAGACACTGGTGTGTTGGACAAGAGCTGCACAATAGCACAGAACAAGTGGAGCTTCTCCTTTCAGAACCTGGGGATTCAGCACAGCTGAGACTGACCTTGCTGCTACGCCGAAATTCTCCCCACACGAGGGAGATGTTTGCCCCGTGCCCAGCAGTTTTACACATCTATAGTATCAGAGATTAACTTTTCACCTTACAGGAGCATCCTGAAGTAAAGTTGTGACAGGAAGCAAAGCTTGTGACACATTCAGATACGGCAGTGACAAGAACTGTCAAAGAGGAAGAAGTCAGTAACTGCCTGCAGGGCAGCAACTGAATAATACGCAGTAAGTACAAAATGGCAGCACCGATTGCACAACCCTCTTGCAGCGCACGCAGCTTGGCGTAACAGGGATCAGAACTGCAACCCACCAAAGCTCAAGCCAGAGCAAGGCAGAGTTAAAAACACAGTACGTGGCTGAGCCCTGCAGTCATTAAGCTGTAAGCTAGAGCAAGGCAATAAGGTTACACATTGAAGAATTAGGGTAAGAAAATATGGAAGAGGTGCCTTCTAAGTATGCACTAAAGGGTGCACAGGATCCTTCGTCCTTCAAGAGAGAAAAAACCCAGATGCTATCAGACGACAAGCATTCTGACACATGTACATAAAGGACTAGATTTTGCCGTAATTCAGATCTTTTCTGCTTTTGCCTGTTGATGTTTAATTCTACATATAGAAACTCAACTAGACCTGCTGTTTAGGCTTTGGTCTTTAGTACAGGGAACCTCATTGCAGAAGTGCTAAGCCTTGAATCCTGTTCCAAGTCCCCTCTCAACTCAAAATGCCTAATTCAGTATTTTTTCTGGATGGGAGAGTTTTGATCACACATCACAGGAGCAAGAATCCTCTACTACTCTTACACTGCTGCTGCTTCTACAAAAGGCATTTATCTTGTTTTTTTCAAAGAAAATAACCTGCTGAAGATGACTAGTCACGTACCCAGAAAGTCAAACTGAGGTGACAAGGATAATAGTTCTCTCGGTTTAGACTTTGGCACAGAACAAACTCAGTTTGGTTGGACTAAACGGATGTTAAAAGATAATGGAATTTAGCATTTCTCTCTCCATTTGTTTTCTTTTTGACTCACGCATCAGTGGCACGTATTCCTTTAACTGGAAAAAGTGTTGTTTTGTAATTGTCCTTGTAACTGTTTTGCAAGGCTTCACCCACTGACTGGGGTATCCCTAAACCCAGGCAGGCTAGGCAAGCGTAGTTCCGAGCCATTGAAAGGTCTGACTGAAAAGGTAACTTAAAGCAAAACCAGACTGTTATAGCTGGTTTTGAGAAACCTCAAACATAACAAAACAATGAGAAAGTGAGAAGCAATTGCTTATTTATGGGTAAGAGAAACAGTCAGGTTCACCTCACTTTGTGACTTGACACGTTTTCTTCTTCAGGCTAAGACGGTATGACAGTTTTTAAACAGCAGAGGCAACGAAGGTAATTATAGTTCTTTACTTGTCATGTCTGGAGGTTAGCCTCCCTCACTGAGACTGCTGGACCACTGGCAGCTCTGAAGTGATGCACCTGGAGAAAAGCCCTGCTAGCTAGAAAGAGATTATGATCATCACGCCAGTGCATAAACCCATGACTTGTTCACACCCTGAATACTCCGCACAGCTCTGGTCTCACAAGCTAAAAACCCAGGTACATTAGAATTACAAGAGTTCCAGAGAAAGACAGCAAGGACAGCTCAAGGAACAGCTTCAGCATGCTCACTGACTAGGAGGGCTGTGATCCTTCCATCTAGGAAAAGACTCAGGCAGGGAAGAGGGGCATGGAGCCATGGACAGAGGTCTACAAAATCCCAGGTAGCACGGAGACCATGGCTAAGGATCAACTGCCTCTCCCCGTTACAGAATTAATGACTATCACCTGCAGAACTCCCTGCCAGAGCATACCGCAGATGCAAGGAACTTACAAGAATTCCAGAGGAGACTGGACAAGTGCTTCAAAAGAGATCCAAAGTTACCAACTGGATCACACCAGGATCAAGAAATCCTCTGAACTAAGAACGCAGCCTGGCACAGGACTTAGTAAGTATTAAACACTTCTCTTTCTCATTCTTTAGGCAACCACTTACCGCCAGTCCTGTAGACAACACACTGTGCAAAGTTAGACCTTTGGTCTAACCACCATTACATTCAAGCTTCTGAAACTTAAATAAATTTTTAAAAGCAAGGCAATATTAGAAAAGTATCCTTTCCCCTTATATGCCTCCCTGTAAGAAGAGCCACTGCATCCCCCTGCAAAATCAGAACAACCTAGAGATCAAGGAAATACTAACTTTCAGATGTTGCAATGCTCAGTCCCTTTGGTAAAAGTGTTCCAGGTCTTGAACACTCCAGTTAAGTTGTGATTATCTAAACCAGCCAGCTACAGTGACAAGCAGCTGGCTCTGTTGTAGTTAGACACCATATCCTAGCACAAAGGTCTATATTCCAAAACTTACTATGCTGCATACTGGCAGAGGGGGGCCTGGGACATCAGTTGCACCCGGCCAACACAGCATTTGCAAGCAGCAGTTGCAGGGATTTTTACTTATTTATTTAAAAATATGAACAGCTTTCTCTTACTAACCTGAGCTTTGTTTTCCTGTCTACTCCAACAATTCTTCTCACAATTTGTTGGCAAAATCCATAGCACATGAACAGAACGGAGTTCTCCGCGATGTTGGCTACAAGCGCTGGTGTGGTTCCCTTGTAGAAGCCTTGAAACCCCACTTGCTTATAGGTTTTCACAAAACAGTCAACAATTCCTTTGTACATGCCGGGGAACGTCTGCATCTTCACCTTTGCGGTGTCAAAGGGCTGGCCAGTCACCACGCATGCTGTCCCACCTAAGCAAGCAGCGGAAGTTAAGAGGGTGGCTGAAGGTTATCACAACTGAAGCACCTATACACAAACAGCACTATTAGGAAAATCATGCAGGAAGCAAAGACAAATTAATTCTCTGCAGGAAAAGACAAGTGCACTGATTTTAGCACATTGGCATCAATTGTCAGTGGTGAATTTAGCTACCTGAAGGAAAAAAAAAAAAAATAAAAAAACCATCAGGCTTAAGAGCAGTAACAGCTTGATTCTCATTAAACATTCCTTTACCTTACTAAAAGCAAGCATCTAAACGAATCAGTTCACTTACGTGAACGGGTACTGAATTAGAGGTATTGTTCTGCAACGAAGTCACTTGTGTTAATGAGTTAAGCAACATTTTCCGTTGCTCATTAATGCGGTGGTTCAGAAGCCATCTGATTTTACATCCCATTAATAACAAAAACCTGAAAGATTTGTAATCAAGTGAGACAAAAATTCCTCCAGGACAAGAGGAACACTGCTGAGAGTGCTGAAACGGATGATACATTATAAACTGATAACCAAAGACTCAAGCCCTTTACTTCAAAACTCCAGATGAACCTTATGTACATTTATTCCCACATACTGGAAGAAAGTGTCCAGTATAAGCTGAAAAAGGACAAAAGGGCAAAGTTTCGCAACGTATTATCTTTTCCAAACTGAACTGCAAGGTCAATGCCCTGAAAACCTGTGAGATACTTCCACCAGTGTCATCAATAACCACCCTGCCCACGGTGCGGTGTTATTCCACAAGATCTAACTCAATTCACTAGTCTGAGAGATAATGTTACACTTTTTCAGTACGAAATACCAGTGTACACTGACAGCTGTCTATTAGAAGCCAACACCTAACAGGAAGCATGTGATAGGCGTACCTTACAGAGGCTTTACGGTTTTGCTTTTTAGCAAGACAGAAGAGCCATCCTAAAATGGAAGCTGATCTTTAACCAAAGCACAGCTGACATGCATGTACTTTAAAGAGGGCAAGTTAACAAGATGTTTTTTCAGCTATGAAACCGAAATCATTATCTGTAAATGCAGATAACACAGAAACTGAAATAAACAAACATGTGAATCCAATTAAGATTAGTTATTTTTCTTTTAAGTGGGGAGAAGAGTAAGCAAGGGTTTAACTGGGGTTATTTTCAATCGATTTTACTCTTTGCAAACACATTTGTGTTACACTGTTGTTGCTTCTCTGCAAAGAGGTACTTCAGGCCTTTAAGAGGAACTCAAGATCTAATGCCATAAAACCTCACTCTTCACCAGATATATCATTAAAAGCTTCAGAGCAAATCGTGCAAGGAAGCATGAAGAGCTGCTTGCTCTGGGAGGGATAACCAAGGAGAGAAGTAGCTGGCTCAGACCACCAACACCCACGTAAGCCTCAGATGAAAAGCAGAGCTGGCAAGGCTCAGCCAATGCTACCTTCAGGCAAGTCAGGTAGATATTAATCTACAGGACAAATGCTAGGTTCCTGTGTAAAGGTAATCCTAAAACATCCACATGTAGTAAAATAATGGCTGTTGGAAGAAGCCCAAGAACACCAGGAATGGTCTTGGGAATGCAAAACTGAAAAATGGGGAGTTGACTGTGAACAACTGTTCCAAAAAGAGAAAGAGCTCTCCTTACACTGTCACTGGAGGTGGCACAAGCAGCCCAGTAAACTACAGCAATGAACTTTGTAAGCCTCAAGGTAAAGACCAAGAGTCCCAGTTAATACCTAAAATATTAAAGAAAAAAAATAGTTCTTCCAGCCAGCAGTAAAGAGTCTAAAAAAACCCAACAAAACCAAAACAAACCAGAAAAATGAAAGAGTCAACACTCCCGCAACGTTTAGACAAATGTAGTCCTAATAACAACACGGGAACAGTGGGGAAAAAGAGTCCTACTTAATAAAAAAAAGTGATTAGAGGTTGCTGAGATCCTAGGCAAGGGACTATGACCCACAGGCAGCTAAATGACTTATATCTGTTCAGAATTTACTTGCCCCAGTATGTCGTTCCTTATCAGCTAGTCAGGACTGTATCTGGGGAGGAAGGTAAAACTAGGTTACACATTTGCTGGAGCAACTAGCTGTTTGCCTAGTTAAGTACACTTCCTAAAGGGTGCAGAGACATACGTAACACAGAAACGAGCACTACCAATGAACACAGGCAACACAAAGCAAGTATGTGGAAAGAATATGGAAGATAAATACTAGAGGAACAGTAAAACTATCCATTACAACAGAAGTAGCAAAGAAAAAGAACGAGAACAATGATTTAGGATTACTGAAGTCATGCTGAAAGAGGTCTGAATTCCTTCATCTTAACTGAAGGAAGGAGAACTGTACCAGAAAAGAAAACAGCGTAATTAGTTCTAAGATTCCCCCAAGCTCTACTGCCAAAAACCAGGCAAGTCTCAAGCGCGTGCCCTGTTAGCCTGAATGTGGGCGTGGAACAGTATCACCAAGCAATGGATTTCTAAGCTAATGCTAGTTTCCAGCTCTTGTAGCAGCCACGATGAGACACACCAGGCTTCAACTTGGAAAGACAACTTCCTAAGCCAGAGTGCTCCACTGCCCTGGATGTTAACAGCAGCATTCCTGAGCTGAAGTACTGGGAAGGAAAGCGATCACACCTCCCATTTAAGCACCTGGGAACACCCACAAAACCATCAAGAACTGCACAGATACTAAGTTGCTACTTTGGGAAATTGAGCAGATATAATAGCTATGCTTTACTGAGGACCCAAAACCCAAGGAGAACAAACAGACTAACAGAAATGTATTTTTTTTCTAGGGCAATGAAGGAGTAATAGCAGAAACACTCCTCTTCCCTTGCAGGGAAAAAGGCTGTTGTCTAGTTAACAACGTATTTTGCAAAGGCTAACAAAGCAGGTATTCACTGGGCAAAGCGTGGCGGCAAACGAAATGCTTTACGACGGTGCCACACTGGGCTCACGTTATCTGTCACTCCTTGCCTTCTGACTGCACTAAGGTTAACTCCACTCTGACAAACGACCTCAAATAACTACCCCTGAACACACCTAACGCCATGAATACCATCATATTCACAGCATTAACACTGTCACAAAAGGACTGACTGTAATAGCTACTCTATGGGAAAGAAAAAACATAGAACAGAGTTGCCTAGATTGGAAAAGACCTGTAAGGTCGTCTAGTCCAATCATTTCACCTAGCACTGACAAGTCCCCCACTAAACCGTGTCCCTAAGCGCTGCATCTACATGAAATTGTTTAAACTGGTTATGACAGTACATTAGACAAATCTTTCCTTCCACCTTTTCTGTATAAACGTTGTCAGCTTAGAAAGGTCAAAAAGACCCCTTTTCCCTGGTGGGGTGAAAAACTGATTCATCCCTCAGCCACGGACATTACCAACATGGTAACGTCAGCAAGACAACGTGACTGTTTCCACATTTGTGACTGTCACAGCTGGCCCAGCAAGACGTTATAGCACAGACGAGACCGAAGCGGAAGTTAGTTAAGTGAATTCATCAGCATCAGTCCTAGTACTGAGCTTCCCAGCTTTTAAAGATTCACACTGGGATGTTGTCTGAGAGAGAGGGCTCCTGCGACAAAAGCAGCACCTCAATCACTCACGCCCCGAGTTCATTCCAAAACTCTACTCCTGACCGATTCTTAAACTCAGGTAAGCATGAGAATTAACACTGAAACTTAAACCTCCTTCTGGAAAATTGTTAGTCTGAAATAAGGGTTACACCTTCGCTGTATGGCAGGGGTTTCACCAGGGAGGAGTGATGGTGATGCAGTTACCACACTGGCTGAGGTCAGCTGCTTCACCTCCATATCCTTAAAATACAGAAGGCGAGGCTTTTTACAGCAACGGGAAACTGCTTTTACATTTGTCAAAGCTATTAAAACTGCCCCTCGGAAGTTTTATGCAATTAAGTTCTCTCCAGCATTACCTGCAGCTCCTGCTGTGAGGTCAATAGCAGCCTGAATAGCAGGGTTGATCCTCATGCTTCACACTTGTTTATCAGTTACTTCCGAGTGAAGTCTTCCGTTTCCTGGCAGGTGTCGAGACACTGGTCTCCTGAGGGGAGAGAGAGGTGAAGCACACACGACTTACAACAGTAACTGACCGGCAAAAGCATCACACGAGGCCTTTCACTTCCACTCTTCCATTTAGCTTGTTCTAAACCATTTAGAGACAGAAACTGCTTGTCCCCAGGACTGCGACGTAGCGTATTTGTAGTCTGCCTGACTATTCTGCCACATTAGGCAAGGCCTCTGGAGTATCCCTGCCTACCTTCAGATCACTTGGGCTTTCCAGCTTCTAGCCTCCCTGGATCTCTCAAGTGAAAGCAAAGAGTACCTCCGGGGAACAGGGCCGAGCATTACCTTTCTATTGATTATAGAAGCATAGTCTCCGTCAGGTGTCTAAGGCTCGCTGGCAGGAATATTCTCCCCCCGTCTCGGCTCCCCACCTATAAAGCAAAACAGAGAATTGCTCTCCTCATGGTGAACAGCAGCTAAGAAAATGGTATTCATGATGATACAGGCACGTTAGGTATTTCTACGTGGCTCTCAGAAGATGAGTAGGAAGGGAACAAATATGAACATCCAGAACTGTGTCTGCCTGTCATGTTCCCAGTGCAAGTCCCCCCTCCCCCCCCCATATTATAAATAAGAATTAAACCTCATCTCTCAGGAAGGCAGCTGGAAAGCAGAAATACAAAGGCAGCACTTTCAAATAAGACATTCCAATTAACTCAGTTTTCAAGTTTGCGGCAAGGTGCTTTCACTGGGCAACTAGTTAAAACAAGCTTGCTTATCTGGAGTAAAATCACTGAGCCAAAGAGCTCCCACTGTTTCAGAACGATGTTGCCAAGCGAGACACTTGGCTGGCGGTGCTGTCAAAAAAATTGCACGAGTCTTAAAAAACACACAAATAACACACATGAATCAGCCCCTCATTGACTTTCAAGCCTGGCTTCAAGTACGTCAGTAAACAGAACATTCTGCACTCTTCTACCTACTGTAATGCTTCTTTTGAAGCCTGTTACCTCCCGAAATGTATTTTGGGGTAGTATGAATGGGAAACATAATTTCCAGTAGGCTATACTGGAAGAATAATTAAAAACCCGCAACATATGAACCACAGCCTTTGTGCAACTTTTACATTACAAGCACAGACACTTGCATACGAGCAAGGCTTTAAGAAAGCCTGTCTCTAAACAGATTTATTATTCCTGAAGCTTGGCAAAAAAAAACCCAAAACGGTAGGCCCAATACTGCCACTCAGTAACTTCCCATGTCCAGTCTGTTTAAGATGTGCTGCGTGAATCTGAACGCAATGGGTTTAAAATACCAAAAAATCACTACTCTTGTAATACATGCACTAATACATGCTCCTTCTGAATTGTGGTTACAGATTTGAACCATTTCATTTGAACCACAGCGTATTAGGGGTTATTTCAAAACACAAGGCTCCAAGACCAAGTTACACTTCGTTACCCTATATACCTCACCAGCGTTCACACAGCACTCTGCCGTTTTGCTTCTCGTTTGGAGGAAGAAAAGAACGAGCGACCAGCGAGACAGCCTCTGGATGAAGGGAATTAGGAGAGAGCAACAACGGCCTGCATCCAGTAAAATGTGCCCTGCCTGCATCATGCTGAGCGCTTATCAACTCGTGCCAGTCCCCAAAGGGAGCACACGCCAAATCACCCACAGATACCCGCTGGGAGCTGGCAGCCGAAGAAAAAACAGAGACACCTATAAACATATGGAAGCTTTAAGTGCCAAGGAAGTTTAGTTTCCTGACCCGTAAGAGCATACTGCCACTTTCGGAAGATTTAAGCCTTAGTTGAGAACTACTCCAGTATTACACATGTACGTACCTTCCCTCCTTTTGTTTGGCGGTTTGGTTTTTTTTCTCCTCCTATTTGCAGTAACACCAGCCGATCAGAAGCTGCTTGTAGGTACAGGGAGGCAACAACCGCTCTGTAGCTTCCCAAGCGACTCCAAGCCTCCAACCTGGAAACGCAGAGGCATTAGCTAGCGCAAGAGGTCCCGCAGAGCCCTCCA
This sequence comes from Sagittarius serpentarius, assembly GCA_034782735.1. NCBI lineage: Eukaryota > Metazoa > Chordata > Aves > Accipitriformes > Sagittariidae > Sagittarius > Sagittarius serpentarius. The sequence goes on from JAVKLA010000008.1 coordinate 33,212,798, forward strand.
CCCGCAGCCCCGGGCGCTGCTCTCCGCCGATGCGCCCTGCAGACCGGCAGCAGGCGGGCCCCGCCGCTCCTTGCCGGAGCGCGCAGAGGCAGGCCCGGCCGAGGCCGGACCGGCCGGCAGCCCGCCGGTGCCGGGGGCCGCCGCAGCGCGGGCTCCTTCCCCGCCCGGCCGCTCTCCTGGGGCGGGGAGGGCTCGGGCCGCGACGGCGGTGGGCCCGTTCCCCCCCCCCCCCCAGCACCCGCCCCTTCTGAGCCGGCGA
>JAVKLA010000008.1:33220158-33232652 GCA_034782735.1 Sagittarius serpentarius
GGACCGGGGCGGGGGACGCACCGCGGCGGGGGACGGACCGCGGCGGGGGACGGCCGGCCGCGCCGCGGGCACGATGTGGCGCCGCCTCCGTGGCTGGGCCGTCGCGTCTGGCAGCTGCCGTCGCCTCCTCGCCGGGCCGGCGAGCGGCTGGGAGGCGGCGAGGGTAGCGTGGCCGGAGGGGCGGACTCGCAGGTACCGTGGCCTCCCGTCAGTCCTTCCCCCGGGGGAGAGGGCGCCCGGCGGCGGCGCGGCGGGGCCGTGCCGTGCCGTGCCGGCGGTGTCCGGAGGAGGAACCGCGGCCCTGTGAGGGGACGGGGGTTTGCGCACTTCCCCGGGGAAGGCGGCTGCCGCCGCCGCGGCCTGTGCCTTGAGAGCAGGTTGCCGCCCTCCGCCTTGGCCTTGAACGGCGGCGCCCGGGCCGGGCGGGGGTGCGGGGCCCAGCCCGGTGCCCTGCCTTCGGCTGCCCTCTTCCCGGCTGCCGCGGGGCTTAAACCCGCCGGGGCAGCGAGCGGGCCAAGCCCGAGTCCGTCTGTCCGGCCGGGGCTGTGGGCCGCGGAGAGCGGCGGGCGGGGGCCGGGGCAAGGGCAGGTCGGGCGGCGGGGGGGCGGGGGCGGTGGGGGTCGTCTCTGGTGTGGCTGCCCCCGCCGCCCCTCCCGCCTTGGGGTGCTGTGAAGGCCGGGCCTGTGCCGCCGGAGCGCGGCCGGCAGAGGTGCGTGCCCGGAGCCCCGCCTCAGAGTAGCGTCTGGGAGCTCGGGCTTTCTTTTTATTAAAGGTTTTAACTGCTTCTAATGCAAAGTCAGTTGTGCGGTTTTGTTTGTTTTTTTCCCCGCCCTGTTTCAAAGCTCCTCGATATTTTTGAACGAGCTCCGATACCGTGGTAGCCCCACGTGCAGAGCAGCGTGGTTCCTCCTGTAGCCAAGTGTTTGCTTTCTAAGGGTAGGCTTCCGAGCAGAAGGCAAAGCCGATGGCGGGTGAAATACAGTAACGCAAACTGCAAAGTACTACTGGCTTTAAATGTTTAGGGCTTGCGGTCTTGCTGTGTTTTTCTGACGCTGTAAGCAAAGATCTCTGAATGGATAAATAGCTTTAAGGAGCATGCAGCCTGAATTAATGAAAGGCGTGTCTTTGAAAAGGATCTGTGGAGAACAGCTCAGTGTAAAACAGCAGGACTCCTACCATCTTCTCAATCACGTGGTTCTGAAGCTCTCCTTAAACTTCCCTGTTGCTTCTCAACATTAAAATTTAGGGCTTAATGCTGACAATTTATTAAGTGCAGAGTGACCGAAATAATAATGTGATGCCTGCTGATGTGAGCAGGTTTTCCTTTCTTAGCCAAAGGGAGAGGTGTGTGTGTGTGGGGGGGGAAGGTATGTCAAAATTCCTTCAGATTTGTTGAACTGTTTTAAGATCTGTTGAAGTGTTTTATTTTGAATCAAAATAAATACTTAGTTGTAAGGGGTTTTTTTTTCTTTATTTTGACCACTTGAAGGTGATTTTTAAACAAAAAAAGTAGTTGTGAATTTAAAGATGTAAACATTTCATTTTAGAATGTTAATGAGAACAGTTCTTTGAGTTTTGTGATAGTTTTTTTCCAGAGAATGCAGTTGTGTCCGTGCTGTAGCAATATCCTGAGCAGCTCCCTGCTGTCCCTGGCTTCACATCCTCGCCTGCACTGTGCCAGTTTTAGCTTCTTCGCAGTGATGTGGTAAACTAGGTAGAGGAGCTGTTCCAGAGGGAAAAATAACCAGAATAACTTTTTTGTTTGTTACTGGGTTATCTTGCAGCAGGATCTGTTTCCCCATATGGCTGAAGAAATGCTTGGCTGCTATACGGCAGGGCATAGGGTAGGGGAATGTGATCTCTAGTAGTGCTGCAAGTGTGAAATGATGTGAAATTAAACGTGTGTGTACGATCTTTTTTCAGGCAGCTAGGAGTGATCTCTTGGTTGCCTCATTTGAAGAGTTTCAGTGAGTTTTCTGTAGTACTAATGAATTTAAGTATCGGGCACCAGTAGATTCAAACTCTCAGTCTGCTACCTAATGCAGCGATACTTTAAAAGTTTTAAGTTCATAGATTAAACACAGCTTATTTCTAGAGGAAATAAAATTGTTTACTTCATTTTTATCATGAAGAAACCATAAATAGTCAGGAGTTTTAAACAGTGCCCTAGCCCTTCTCAGAAGTCAAAAGATACATGTTTGACATGTACTTAACATACTCAGTTTGCACTCAGTTAGGTCTAGACAGTTGTAACTGATGGGGTTTTTTTTGTAGCCTTGGACCCTATTTGTAACTTCTGGTTTTTATTTATTTATTTAAAATTTGTGTGTCATCTAGGAAAATACAGAAACTCTTCAGCACAAGCAGCGCGCTTCCCGCTGAGAAAGATGAGTCTGTTGCTTCCAAAGACAGCACCACTGAAGAGGCATCGAAGAGGCAGGAGGGTACAGCAGAAACACCAAAGCAGAAGCTGTTAGACATTATTGGTAATATGAAAGTAGAAGTGAGCTACAGGAAGAAACTCCAACAGTTGAAAACACGTGAGATCAAAAAGCAAGCCACAGACAACCTGGAAGGCCCGGACAGTGAAGGTACTATGCTTCAGAGAACTACAGAACAGATCCAGCGGTAAAGTATAACAAACTTTTCTCAGCCTGTTTTCTCCTTTTTTAAAATTGTGGTTTTTGTTATCTGGGACAAAATAAAGCATCAAATGCCATTTCCAAGTATGGAAAAGAACCTTGTAAGGGAACGTGCTATACAGATATAGATTGCAGTAGATCACAGGGGAGAATCTGGACAAAAGGTGTTGTATGCTTTCTACAGCGTGCAACTTTTTTCTGCACTGAGACTCTTGAAAGGTAGCACTAGCATCTGCCTGTGGGAAGCTATTTTAATGGGAGAGGGGAAATACTGTTCAGATAAAATACAATAAAACTGAGGAAAAAGGAAAAAAATTGTTTAAGAATAGCATCGTGATTGTCGAGTCTTGCGAGTGGCTCCCTTCCACAATGTGTTACCTCGTGTTTATAACCCTGCGGGTCTGTGCTGCCTGTGGTCTTCCAGCTCCACGTCCGATGAGCTATGCGCTGGTGTAGGGCTGCCGTTTTCCCAGGTTTGGGAAGAAGAGCTTGTCAGTGTCGTTTGGCAGTTGATGATTAGTGCAAGATGGGGCAAACCTGGCTGTCCACCAGGCCACCCCCGTTTGGGATAATGTGTAACTGTAACTTCTGAGTTATTAAGACATAAAATGACAGTAGAGAAATGACAATTTAAATATATTAAGGCTTTTATTTTTTTGTGTTTCCGTATCTGTTGTGTCTCTTACAGAGGCAAGCCTTTAAATCCAGAACTGGTGGAGGCTGCTTCCGCAGTCGCGTCTTCCCTGCCACTCAACAAGAAACAGACAGTATCAGAGCTTCTTGCACAACTGAGAAGACACGAAGAAACCACAGATAAACAGAAAAAAGGGGGAATTGTTAACATACGGTCTGTTTATTGAATGTTATTCTCAATAATGTTCGAAATCCTGATTTTGCAATGTCATCTTGAAGGTGACTGGGTTCTATACTGGAAAGATGGCCCTAAAAGTTACATTTGGACAGGTTATCCTTGGAATTAATGGATATTGGGAACATCATTTGTCTAGTTGTACCAAACACCCTAAATTTTGCTGCCCTCATTCTAAAATGGTTTTGCAGAAATGGAGTTGTTTTCCTGCCTAGGATCATTACTTTCTTGGACAGGCTAGCAAAATAACAGCTTTTTGGTTTGCTTTGGTTTTTTCTTTTTTTCCCCCCAAGCTTCCGAAATTCTCACACAATGGATGCGTTTGTAGACGTTTCAGACGTTCTGTCTGGACTGGTGAATTTTCATGACAGCTCTGCAGAACTCAACTAGAGCAGCTCTATTTATAGCCCCACCCTTCCTTTCAAAACTTTCCAGTCAATCCAAGAAACTCATCTCTTGGCTTAACTCTGTTTCCAGCGTGGCTTTCAAACAGATGAGAAACATTTGTTTGGAAACTGAAACAGTTGTGTATACTGCTCTTTTGGATGATGGCTAAAGACAGATTTTTTGTTCTTTTTTCTTTTTTTCTTTTTTTTCAAGCTAGTATTCAGATAACTACTCAGAAAATAAGGCATTAAATCCAGGTGAAATGCTGAACTAAACAGCAAATTGGATCTTCAGCAAAATAGGGATGTGAAACCTTTATTTATGGCTGTTTGCAGTGTGAACTGCAAGCTGCTTATTTTAGTTTTAATTTATTCTGTGAAAATGAGTTTGCCCCAAACCAGGATTTAAGTTTCACCCATGTATTATTATTCGTAGGTTGCTCTAGGGATCAGTAAAGGATCTGCTTTGTATGTTTATCCATGTACTGCAAACAGAGCAGCCAACAAGCTGATGATGTTTGTGAGTGATGTCTGCCTTTTAAGTGAGTGAAAGCTAAGGAAGAATGTGACAGATGCTTGCAAATAGGTTGAGTTAGATGGTTGCGAAGAGACTGGGATATACAGTGCTCAGTGAATAACTTTGTTAAACAAAATGCATGTTCTTCAGAGGTTGTGAAGGGAAAAGGGAGAGACTATGCAAGCTTCCCTTTTAGCCTGTATTTGTGATTCTCTACCAAGAGTGCTAATGGTGGTTGTGGAGAGTAGCATGAAATTCTCTCCAAACGTGTGAAGCCTGTCCTATTTGAGGAGGAAGTATGGTTTGGGGTAGTAGGTGCAAGCATCTCCAAAGGATGTGTGTGTGCTCTGTTTTCATAATGTCCTTTCAGCCTGAATAGAGGAGTTCTCTAAGAACGTGACAGAAGCTTATCTCTCCCCAGGCTCTTGGAGCCAAAATGAATAGCTTTAAAGGTTAGAGGTCTGGCTGTTTTCTGTAAAATTGATGTGTTTCTCCTTTTTTTTTTTTTTTGGTTTGTTTGTTTGTTTGGGTTTTGTGTGCAGTATTAGCAGAAACTTAAGAGACACTTCCTAGTGTAAGGAGAATAAGTAAGGGCTATTTTATATAAAGCATATGTTCATTAAATTATTGATTACCAGTGAGATTGTTCCATCTCTGTCACTGGGGTTTTCAAAAGAGCAGAGTTACACAAACGTCTTAGTAATGGCATCAGCTGTGGGTGGCCAACTTAAATGTAATTGGAACCCACTTCAGTACCTGATAAGACGTAGGAGGACGGTACTGATACTGACTGAGCTAGTAATGCAGTGGCTAACCTCATATGCGCCTGCATCTATTCCTTAAGGTATATGTACTCTTCTCTCAAAGTGGCTGGTCTGCCTCCTGGCATCAAGGGCTCGCTGTCCTCACCACCCATTGCACTTGCCCTGAAGCTCTTGCCCAGCTGTAGCTGCTGTGGAAGAAAGAAGGTGTCTAACGAAGTTGTAGTCTAAGCAAAAAGGCTTTTTTCTCTTGAAAAAGAGTTTAAATTCTTGAGAAACCTGTAGCTGCCCGTACTTCAGCTTTTATAGTGCCTCTATATAGTTGATGTGCTGTTGCAATATTTTATAACATGCTTGTGGATGAATCACTACGGTTAGAAAAATGCATTTTCCTCAACCAAACCCAGCCTTTTTGGTTGGCAAGGAATGTCAGGGCTGGCTTTCTCTGCTTTGAGCTGGCAAGTCCTGCGTCCTGAGGCAGCTTTGTGAACTAGCTTGCTTCTACCTGGGAATATATGTTAATTTTTTTTATTATAAGCTGAAAAGTTCCATTTTCTTCCTTAGTAGTTAGGTAACAGTTTGAAACTCTATCAGTGGATGAGTTTTCTAGAAAGACCATCAACTCCTGCTGATTTTTATGACTGAAAACTTGGTTAATAGTAACCTTTCACAGTTAGGCTCTGAGATGAATTTGATACTTTCAGCTTTCTGATCAGTGTTGAAACTGTTGATTTGAAAAAGTCCAGCAGAAGGCACTAAAATGCTTTTAATATATTTAGTAAGCAATTACTTTTATTCACACATTATTATTTTGTGGTTTTTATTTGACAGCAAGAGAATACGGGCAATTTAACTTTTTTTTTCCATAAAGGTTTTGCATTCCATATACTGACACATTTTAAAAGCCTATATATGTTCCTATTGAAAACTATTTAAAAAGGAGATACCTTCACAAGCAGTAGAGCCGTATAATGCTCAACTGCAAAAAAAATGGGATAGAGCTATTGAGATTTATGAGGGTATGAAATAAATTGTACCCTTGTCTGGATCTTTTGGGCCATACTATTTTTTTTTCCCCAGGACAGTGGCATGGCCTCCAGAGGTCACTCTTGTGTGCGCTTGCCTCTTACATCGCCTTGTTTTGTAGGCGGCGTGAGGACAGCGTGTTCGCTAGGAGGGGAAAATATTAACGATACAGGAATTATTTTTCTCGGTGCTCGATGAAGTTTCACTCAGTGGAAATTACAACAGCACTATACCAAAACAAAATCTGCAGCACTACAGGTTGAAATTCCAGCTCCTGTTTTGGGTGAAGAAGAAGAAAAGTAATTCAGAGCTTAGGCTTAGCTCCTTGGGGCTCCATTTTTGGCGTTATAATTATCGACTGGTAATCAGGAAGGAGAGAGAATCTGTGGTTGTTACAAAAGCTCTACCTCTTCCCATCTCTGGAAGGCAGAAGTATCTAGGAACTTAGGTTTTTCACCTCCTGTTGGGACATGAGGTAATACTGTGTAATACCTAACGCCTGTAGGTGCACCGTGGTTGGAGTATGACTTGGTAATCTGATGTTTTTAATTACAGAAGGCATTAAAAACATCTTTGTAGTTTGATTTTTAGTTAATACAGGGGCACTTTTAATGACAAAGTGATGAATGTTGCTGCCAGAAATGTTCATATACCAATGATGGGGCGACACTAGGACTTCCCAGTGAGATACATGATACCATTGACTGCATGTTCTGGTAGCTTGGTAGCATAGTCTGTCCAGACCTACTGTGCAAAAGCACAAATAAATCAAAGTCAGCTGTGAGGAGAGCTGCTCCGAGCAAGCCTGATCCCCTTGAAGCACGGGAACCCTCCGGCCTTTTAGGTCGCAGCTGAGTCAGACAGCTGGGCTGGGCTCTGCGTGCCTGACCTTAGGAGTTACGTCCCCTCGACCCTCAGGAGTGCGGCAAGCCTCTGGCCCAACACCAGCTCGCTAGCACCAGTAGGCACTTCGTAGGGTAACTTCTAGTGTGAGATACGCAACTAATCTGAGATTGTTTTTTCTTTAAGATTAAAATGAAAGTATTCAAAACTTGTTTTCAGAGGCCTGTCTTTCAGAGTAGGTACTTGAAGAGCTATGCATGAAGTGGATATGCAGTATTTTTGACTTGGCCTATTTTTATTTTTTGAGACCATATTTATGTCTTAAAAATTGAGCGCTGCGGTTCTGGATGACTGCGTGTTACTGGAAGCAGTTGGACGGAGAGGATGGCTGTGAGGAAGAATTACCAACTGGGTCTTTACCAACCAACAGACTCACCAGTTAAGGGGACTAATCGGTGGAGGCAGAACGGTGGTGTGGTTTGCCCTTTGCGTTCAGAATGAGTTGCATATGGCGCTGGAAGAGATCGGGGGTTTGCTCTTCACATATGATTTTGACTACAGAATTGCGAAGGAAGATGTGGTCTGTTAATGCTGTAATATGATTATGCGATGCAGCAGATTGCAGTGGATCAGGAAAGGTGACCTACTTATTAGGGTGGCACGATTGACCCGTGTCAGCTGATGTGTGAAGGCAAGCTTCCTTCTGGTCTGCAGCAGCACAGCTCTGTCCCTGGGCAGGGCTGGTTCCTGTCCCAAAACTTGGTGATTTTACCTCCCTATTTCAGCGTATTCCTCGTATCCAGAGAAATTCCTCTTTTACTTAAGCAAAACCTACCTAGCGCACTCTCTGAATATTGGTATGCAGATACGTGAAATTTTTCTTTTGGTTGGAAACTAAATAATTTCAAAGAAAGCATTCATTGTAGATTTAGCAGGCTAAAATAGCACTTTCAGATCTATATAAAGTGTAACAACTGAGGTGGTTTAAAAAGTAAGACTTGAATGTTTGATGACTTAAAAATGGGCGTATTTTGTGAGGAATGTATAATTCTGCCTCGATAGAGGCTTGTGAAACCGACTGAGAGTAGACTTTCTGGTTAATACGTGTGACAAAATTCCTTGCTTTGTCGATTTGTTGAGTTTTTACATTCACATTTTTAATTTCAGCAACGTTATTTCAGAAATGGCAGTTAAAAGGCAGTCCCCAGCTCAGAGAGGTGTGAGGATATCCAATCGCATTTTCTTGGATTTGGATGAGGATGGTCAAAATATCAAGCCTGGAAGATTGTCACCTCAGTCTTTTGACTCCAGAAGGTATTTTTGTCGTGTTTCCTTCCAATGGAAGGAGTGTGCAATCAATTACTAATGGATAATACTTTAAATTTAGCTGTACATATTCATGTTACCATGATACTTAAGAGCTTAAAGAAATCACTTAGTACTGTTTCGAAAAATACTTGTTAGCATTGAAATAAACTTCTGTGAGAACACGCTATTTAACGTTAACCAGCTAATCAGTGCACTTTTTAAATACTAAACTTTAGGCAATTAAAAATACTTGGTGCTGAAACGTAATGGTGTTTGGTTTAAGTAGCTTAAATTATTCTCACTTATGCATAATAGAGTTTTATATCACTTTTTGGGAAATGGAGGCTTTGAAGGCTTACTTTCATCTAATGGAAAACTTTGATAAATGCTTAGAAAAGTTTCACTCATTCTGTTGGGGTTTTAAAGAGATCTTAAAGTTGTTTTTTTATTTTCATCAGTTGCAACAAGGTGGTAAGTCATTCAGTAATTGATTTCTCTATTGTCTGTGACATTGTAATTGTCTATGAAATGAACTTTATAATTTACATGATGATTTCAGGGTACTCCTTACATTTATCCTGCTGCTGGTTTATGTGGCCAGTCTGTTTCTTAAGTCTTTGAAGGAGTGCTCTTAAATTTTTGTTTTACTCCTTTAAGCTATGCTTGCGTGCCAGCAGTCTTTTGATTTTTCCATGGCAGCTCATCATTGCATTCCTTCTCAGTATATTCTTTCTCTAGCAGTTCTGGTTTTAGTTAGATTAACTTCTCTAATCATTAATTTATTTTGCAAATTGATCCCCTTTTCTTGGGGTTAGGGGCTGGAAGCTGAGGGAGTCATTTGTGTTTAGATAGATAATGCTGAAGACAGAATTCGGATAACTAAAAAAAAAAAAAAAAAAGGCATAAGTTTATAGGTGAGCAGATGTACGATATTCTGCCCTCTTTGGCCGAGACATCTATTTCAGTATATTGTAGACAGAGAATTGTGACTTCCCGTAAGGAACAAATTGGAACGTATATATGCATTGGGCCATGTAGATCATGCAGAAACCTCAAAGAAGTGGCTTATAGCCAGTCATTAGGAGAACTTAACCTGCTTCTGAGTAACTTCCTTGTTCTTGAGCTACTGAACTGTTAAGGCGTGTTAGGGAAGTGTCTCTTGGGCCTCTTCAGTGTCACAAGGCCAACAAGCAGTGTTTTCTTTTCCCGATGCGAAGCCTGCAGGAAGTGCTTCTTGTAATGGCAGTTGAAAGGAAGAAGTGGAACAAGGTTCTTGACCAAGCCCTCCTGACTTAGATACTTCTGTCCTGGGGTTTTCATTCAGCTATAAGCTGCCGTTTTGAGGAGCAAGGGAACTGACTTGATTATCAGCTGCTGAATAGCTCTATAGATATTTTTAATCTGGGGATAATTATCAGACAGAGTTGGTAGTCACATGAAAGTAATTTTGTTATTACGCTATGATTCTTGACTGACTATGAGAAATACTTTGTTTAAGGTGTTGGATTAAAAGTTTTTTGAAGTTTGAAAGAATAGAAGTAATATGATCTAGAAGTATAAACTGAAAACCTGAGCTATTATGTGCTTGTATAGTGTATATTATTTTATATATTTGCTAAACTTTTCATTTATTAACATACGGCAAAGTAAAGTGAATTTCACTTATGTTTGAGACCATGTATTAAATTCATGATATCTGAGAAGCTGTCTCACCCTCTTTGTGTGATGAAACTGTACATGGTATATAACTTCAGGAACAGTACCTTAAAATAGTTTTTAAGACCCCTGTAATGAGCAAACTGTCTCCAGTTTCAGTCCTAAGTTTCCTCCTTCATCCCTGAAAATCTAACGGGTGTACTTATCTACTAATGATATGAAAAGAATGGGTTAGGAAGAATTTCTTAAGTTTAAATGGAGTTAGTAGATTTCTATGAAACTAGTGATGTTGCTTTGTAGTAGTTTGAACTAGTAATTTTAAAATAAATGTGCTTCCAAGTCATGCTTGTATCTTCGGCCAGTGTTATTGGGAGTTGCACGCAGATAGGAAAATACAATCCTAAATCAACATTCTTTTAAGGCTCTGTAATTAGGTTGCTCTGTGCTGAAATAGATCCAGGGTAGTTACATCAGTAAAACATAATATGACAAGAGCAGGTTTGCAGAAGTAGTTGTGGCTGTCAGAAATCTGCAGCAAATGCAGAGAGGTGAAATTTTAAGGTCAGGAAGGGCAAGTATTGCCAGGGTAACAGTGAATATGGAGTAACATAAAGTAGGAACTGTTAGAATTTCAGTGGGAACCTGGAAGACTGTATGATTAAAAGAGTCATTTGTTCTGAAGTTCAGCGTGTTCTACAGTAAAGGCATTGTTTTTTCTTTTGTTTCCATTTATAAGAAAAATTATTTTGACTACTTGTTGAACTCTTGGATTTTTAAAAATTTTTTTAGTATAGGCTTATGCTAAAGATAAATATGATTAAAAATAGATGGTCAGAGTGAAATATTTTTATATTCAGAAGAGAGAGCATCAGGGTGATGCTATTTAAGATATATCATACAGATATACTTCGAGTGTATGCCATATGGCAGAGAAGGTGGCTGTGTAATCTTCCAAAAAAGCTATTTATGTCATAAAGCAGGAATTGTTTGATTTAGCTGTTGCCTTTTCCCTTCCTGAATTGTGCAATACTTTTTACAGGGGAAAAAACCCAAATCACCAGATTTGCTTTTTAGTTGCAACTTTGTAAAATTGCTTGAGTACTGTGTTTTGATACTGTTTAGCTTTGTTCAGCTTCCTAAATATTTCAGTAAAAAATGACTGCAAATATAATGTTTGATTTATGCTCATTCTCTCACACAGAAATGTTTTTGAAAGCTCTGTTACAGATGAATAAAAAAGTCATAAACACTTTCTCTGGTTAAGAGCCTGAGGATTTAGTGAGAGTCACTCTCTCTTTTTTAGTTTTATTTTTTTTTCTTCCCCTCCTCCAGGGTTCTGTTAGTTCATGGGAATATTTTGTGCTTTTAAATTTGTTATCTGGCAGTGTTGTGAAGTGTTGTGAAATACTAAATATCATTTTTCTTTTTTGTTTATAGAAGTCTCAAAGTAGGAAGGAGGCTTAATATATTCACTAAGGCTTCTACAGAAACAGAAAATGCACTGAAAACAGGTTAGTGGAAATTCAGTAATGAAAAACCCAGTGAAGCCAAGTTCTGAATTTTTAGAATATCAAGAGATTCACTGTTGTGAAGGAGACTTATGACTTGTTAACTTCCCGCTTTCAGACCTATAAAAAAAATGAATCCTTTAATGTAACTCTGATTTTTAGTATGCAAAACTTCAATGCAGTGTAATAGATGAATGTTTTCTGTACTAATCAGGACATTCTGCTACTGAACTTGAAGGGTAAAACTGGCTTTTTGTCACTAAGGCCAGTCTGTCTTCTGTGAGTGTAAAACCAGCCTGGAGAACGGATACATGGGCACCAGTAGCTTATTTGATCAAGTTGCAAACTTGCTGCATTCATTTTATGGCAAAGAAACAAAAGGCTGTGATCCCAGGGAAACCAGCATGCTCTACAGGTGGCTGAGCATGAGCAGGGTAGAAAAAAAGCAAGACCACACATTTGATAGCTTTGTGGCCTTCTCTGGTTTAGTGTTGTACATGTAGCTTGAAAGATCCTGTAAGTAGCTGACAAATGATGCCTTGCTTTACCTACTGTACAGCTCTTCATATATGTTTAGAATCATAGGATCAGTATAGTTTGGGTTGGAAGGGACCTTTAAAGGTCCTCTAGTCCAACCCCCCTGCAATGAGCAGGGACATCTTCGACTCGATCAGGTTGCTCAGAGCCCCGTCCAGCCTGGCCTTGAAGGTTTCCAGTGATGGGGCTACTACCACCTCCCTGGGCAACCTGGGCCAGGGTTTCACTACCCTCATCGTAAAAAAATTCTTCCTTATATCTAGTCTGAATCTATCCTCTTTTAGTTTAAAACCATTACCCCTTGTCTTATTGCAACAGGCCTTGCTAAAAAGTTTTTCACCATCTTTCTTATAAGCCCCATTTAAGTACTGGAAGGCGGCAATAAGGTCTCCCCGGAGCCTTCCCTTCTCCAGGCTGAACAGCCCCAGCTCTCTCGGCCTCT
>JAVKLA010000008.1:33233692-33246639 GCA_034782735.1 Sagittarius serpentarius
GCCTGTATTGATGCCGGGGGCTGCCCCGACCCGGGTGCGGGACCTTGCCCTTGGCCTTGTTGAACCTCATGAGGTTCTCATGGGCCCACTTCTTGAGCCTGTCCAGGTCCCTCTGGATGGCATCCCGTCCCTCGGGCGTGTCAGCCGCACCGCTCAGCTTGGTGTCATCTGCACATTTGCTGAGGATGCACTCGATCCCACTGTCTGTCGTTGATGAAGATACTAAGCAGCACTGGTCCCAGTACGGACCCCTGAGGGACACCGCTTATCACTGATCTCCATCCAGACGTTGAGCTGTTGACCACTACTCTCTGGATGTGACCATCCAGCCAATTCCTTATCCACCAAACATACATGCTGAAAGTCATGTAAGATAAAAACAACAGCACAACAGGTGTGACCCACCTTCATATGCACTGGGTGGCACAGCTCTGCAGGAGCAGTCTTAACGCCACCTGGGGGGGATGGCTTTCATGCATGAAGACTTAGCTTTACTACAGGCTGGGTTTTGGCTAAGAGTGCGTGAATATGGGCAAGTCGTGTAAAGAACTCCGTCCCTCCCTTTTCTTTCTGAACAATGAAACTGTGCCTTGTTAGCGCTGATCTTTAATATGCTGATTTCCCTAAGCTGTTCTGAGACCCTTTGGAAAAAAGACTTTATTCCAGCGTAGTGACTTAGAACTATATATAAAGCCAGCAGCTGCAGAAGAAATACTATTCCTCTCTGGCACCTTAGAAAATGATACATATTTGTTTCCATTTCAAGAGTCAGACTGTTAGTTTTTGCTAGATTCTGGCTTCTAGCTGAGTAATTTTCTCTTTTTTTTACACTTGAAACTGCAGGGAGAAACTAATTTGTTTACTTAATGTCATTAGTGAAATGGGAGCTAGTGCTATTTGCATATTTTGAAGCAGCTGTGAGCTTTCTGAATGCAGCCACCTCTGTGGTGGACTATGAAAGTTGCTTATTAGAGTGGAATTCAATTTGCTGTTTTTTAAGACTGCCGATTTCCTTAAAATCAGCCCATTTTACATATAAACGTATCATGAATGATGCAGTGTTTGCATTTAGCTATCTTGACAAATGTGATGTTCAGGTAACTGGCATTTGAGCTGAATCAAATTTACTCAGTTAAAATGGTGAGAATTTAACCTTTCTTGTTTGCACGAGCACAATGCAGATGCAATGGCACATAGTAATCACCTGAGATAAAAAGTTGAGATACGCTTTTTTTTTAACACAAAACTTGAATGTGCATAAATTGGGTAAGAGAGCAAGTGGATTTTATTGGATTTGTAATTAGATATTAAGAAGTAAGCTTTTTCAGCTTTTTATGTGGTGTTTCCTTGTTTGATTCCAGGTAGCCTTGAGGAAATCTACAACATATTCTAAGCCAGGAAGCTTATTACTTGGCTTACTGACTAAGCCTGATGAGAAACATTTTTTTGTGTTAATCTCGGGAAATGCCAGTGTGGTGATACTTGATACCTTGATTCATTTGCTTTCACTTTCTTGGCTCATATTAGTGGAGATAATGCATTAAAATACTGTTTATACAGGACAGAAAAGCAAGTTCTGTGTTATGTATTGAATATTTATTTTGAAAACCTTGAATGTTAACTGGAAAGTAAATGGGCATCCTGAAAAAATTGTTTGTAACTGTTAACATAAAATATCAGTAACTGTTAACGTAAAATATCAGTATTATTTTCTGTTTCACAGAGGTGAAAATACGTTTGTCACCTTTACTGCAAGCTTGAAAAATTGAGTTTCTACTCTCTTCTATTAGAAGATTTATTAGTAGCGCATTATTAGAAGGTATTCTTTAAGATGTGGACAGTAATTTCATTCTGGTAGGGTTTCTCATGTTGTCTTTTATCTGTATTTTATTCCTGCCTCCAGCCCTTAAATCAAAGTAGACAGCTAGGGAATATAGTTCTGGAAATTTCCCTGCTAAGTATAGGCAGCTAGGGAATATAGTTCTGGAAATTTCCCTGCTAAGTAAGAAATAATTTGAAAAAGTACCTTCTGATTTAACACAAAAAATGAACACACTTTTCAGTACGTAAAAATACTGTTTTCCCTTTCATCTTGTTTTTTCTTAAAGGAGGGGGGAGCTCATTTTTTTTAAATCCAGTTGAGTTTTAAGCCACTGAGCCAAAGATGAAATTATATCTTAGTTTCAAATACTTAACACTTACGAGTAGTAAAATAATAGCTGATTGGCCATCATCCACTTCAAATGCATCATTTGAATTCACATCAAGATCCCTGTTCCAAGGAGCTTAGGGTGAATTGGTAACAGAGGGAGACAAGAAAAGAAAGGGGAGCGGGGCTCAGGCCAGCTCCTGAGAGAGCAGCCCGCGGCACTCCCCGCGGTTCCTCCCTGTCCTGTGGTAACAGCTTGTTCCCTTCGCTGCAGCGGTGCGGTTCGGTCTGGGCTCACGACCAGTTCTCCTGGGTGGAGGGGCGGGAACTCCTTCAGAGTAACTCCGCTGCCATACGAGTACACTTTGATTTAAAAAAAATAAAAATTGTATGCATCAGGAAAGAGGCATCCCTAGAGGGACTGTTTGACCTTGGGAGAAGAATAGGAAATCAGGGTTTCTCAAGCCCAAGAGACAAAACGTGGGACACTTATGAGTGCTGGGCAAGGAATGGCCATCACTTTTAGACTGAGTTGTCTCCCTGAAGGAGAGTATAGTTGTGAAGTACCTGAAAACTCCTGTAGTAGGCAAGATTCCTTTAGCAGAGTGCATCAGTCAAGGTCAGTGTTTGTCATATGTACAGTTTGTGAAAGACAAAAAGGAAAAAAAAGATTGTGGCAAAATTAAATACCTGTTCTGTGTGAAAGGCTTAAAAATAAATTGTCCTCTAGGAGTTCAGAATACGTTTTCACCAGACATTTGAGAATTTAATGAACTGTCGTTTCGACAGAGAATTCTCATTTGAGAAAGGTGATGCTGGCATCTAAGGTAGAAAAATTTGCATAGCTGAAAGTATTCGTCTCCATAAAGGTTAATGTTAAAGGACTTTGTTTTAGCTAGTGAGAAGACTTTGGCATGCTGACAGATCTTTACAAAATTTCTTTCTTTAGTATCTTCACCAACAATTTGGGATCTGGAATTTGCGAAGGAGATTGCAGCAATAACTGCACAGCCTCCCCGAAACGGTTTTGAGGAGATGATCCAGTGGACAAAAGAAGGAATACTGTGGGAGTTCCCAGTTGACAATGAAGCTGGTACGTGCACTGTTAACTTTTATTATCTGTCTATATTTATCTTTTTTGAGAATTAGAGCATGTTATGACCTTTGACTGTTTTAACACAGTGTTTCAGCTACGAGTCATGCATTTGATAGTAAACACACATAACTTTCCAGCTGTCCCAAATCAAGAGATGCTTCAGATGAACTCATTCTGGCACTCTCAGGTGAAGTTCTGCGGGTGGTTTGGCCGATCTGAGGACTGGCTGCTGCCAAAAAGGGGAGAACTCCCTCCCTCCCTCCCTCCCTCCCTCCCTCCCTCAGTCCTGATGCGTTCAGCACCAAAAGGCCATTGAAGTCTATTACATAATACCTTTTACTACGCAACTTCTTTAAAGAAGCTTCTAGCGGAGGATAGGACGTTTGAAAACTGCTCTGTGTGTGTTGTAATGCTGATTCTGCTCTTTGCTGTGGCTCTCGGACGAAGTGGCTGGCCGGATCCTACTCAGCTATCTGCCAGTTCCGTATCTGTGCCAGCCGAGTGTTAAACAGTGTTTGCTCCCTTTGTTCTGTCTGTTTCATAAGAATAAACAGTCACAATATTCACTCACCCTGGGCATCTATCTTAACTAGACATCTTTGTGCATGGTATTTACTTTTATTACCGTTTTAAAAAAAAAAAAAAAAAGAAAAAGCAAAAGCTCTGTGTGAAGTTAAGCCAGCAGAGAGAGAGCAAATGTTAGGGGAGGGAGGAACAACTACACAAAGCAAGTGTACACTTTAGGAAAGGGGACTTCATAACTTCAGGGAGAGCTTGGCTGTGGGTTTTGTTTGTTGTGTGTTTTTTTTTTTTTTAAAACTTTAAAGACATCAAACAGAACTACTTTAGAATGATTCAGTCACTGAAAGCAAACCAGGTTAGTATCTGAAGCTTTGAAAATCTGTCCTATACTGAGTTGCAAATTGCATAATGTGGTTCATTGTTTCTTAATGTTTATTCTCATCCTATTTTGGCAGTTTCTTCACAGAATTTAATCATTCCTCCCAGAATTGATCTGTTCCATCATGTAGAAATCCGAGTATACTCTAGTCATGTTTTTGCAAGCTTAAAACCACTGCGGCCAATGGTTTTTCTGTTGTTGTAATGTGGCTGGAACCCTGCTGTCTGGGGCCGTAAGTGGACCAGGCGTCTTTGGCGGCCAATGGTTTTTCTGTTGCAGCAATGCGGCCGGAACTGTGCTGTCTGGGATGGGGTGGCGAATGGACAAAGAGTCTTTACATATACTTAAACAAGAATCGTGATTGATTTGTCCACAAAGACTAGTCCTGTGGAAAATTCCAGTGGAGCGTTCCAAAATCTATCACCTCTCAGGTTGAAATAATCAAGTCAGTAAATTCCATCGTATCAAACAGCCTGTTAACAGGCTGTTAATCAGATCAGGTATGTCAAAGCACAGTTAAAGCTTGAGAACCTCACTCCAGTTATAGCAACATACTGTAATTTCCGTGGCTCTGCAAAAGAAAGATGCCCTTTCCTGCTGTTAATTTTGCAGTTTTGTAACAGTTATCTCCCTCAATAGGGCATCACCTCAGCTTGTTCTTTATCGAGAGATGTGTCGTTTTTCTTCTATGCCACAAGCACATGGCTTTAAAAACAGAAGTGTAATTAAATTTTCTATCGAGGAAGCACGTATACTCAACTTTTAGCGTTATGAAAGCCTTCAAAGCTTTAAATGAAATATAAAAAAGAAAGAAGACTGCTTATAACTGTTTTTCCTGGCTCCGGAGCATCTCTGGTGTTCTTGTTAGAGTGCTTTACCAAGGCACTGTGCTGTGTGCTTTGAGGCATGATTTTTAGAACTTCTCTGGCCTCGGTGCAAACACCTGAAGAAGTGGCTAGACGTACTGGCTTGCTGCAGGGACCAGTAGCAGTCTTCCCCCGCGCCCCCACTGCCCTGATGTCTGCTCCTGCCTGCGTGTCCTTTCCCTTATCTGATGCAGCTGAAGTCACTGCTAGGCAGAAAACTACTTTTTTTTTCTTTCCATCTCTGACCTCTGATTAATTTTTACCAGATTAGCAAACCATTAGTATAGCTTGTGTAACATCGTTCTCAGTCCTCCTCCTTTCTGCTTGCCTCTTCTGCTTCTAGTAGCTTTAGTTCTGGTCCATGACTTGCCATGGCAAAAAGTTGGGAAAAATGTTGATTTCTGTCCCTTTTTAAAATTATTTCTACGCATTTATGCCTTGATGACTCAAATCCTGAGGAGTGCGGTCATTAAAAAGAACAGTGCAGATTATTGGTGCTACTTTGCTTTAGCACCTCATTCTGAGGAGCAAATGCTTCTGGTGGGCCAGAGGTTGTTACAGCAGAAGTAACAGGCTTAATGGAAGTCTCGGGAAATTAATGTCTCAGTTGCCCCTGATGGCTTCTGTAGGCAAAAGTTCTGGCTGTTTTGCTGAGATGCTGTTCCCAGCAGAGGATCGCTGGATCAGTTTGCCAAGAGAGATGGCAAAAGTTACACAACCATTTTAAGGGGGCGTTGCTTTACTAATTCTGGGTCTATTCTAGGGACCTACTGTAAGAGCATGGTTTGTCTCTTTCTAAAAATCCTAGAATCAGAATTGTTTGTGTTGGAGGGGACCTTTAAAGATCATCTACTCCAAACCCCCTGCCACGGTCAGGGACACCTTTCACTAGATCAGGATACTTGGTCATCTTTATAGCATGTCAGCAACACTCCCTGTAAGGGTGGACATCTGCATTGGAGATGTCACCTTTAAGGCAAGGGTGGTCATGTCTTGGAAGGGTTAGTGTGTTAGCTAGAGAAGTTCCCCAGACTTTCTGTTTTGTAGTACGTAGGGGATTGGAAATAGGATATTGAGAGTGGGTCACTTCGTGCTTTGAGGTTGATAAAGAAAATCCTGTCGTTTAGACTCCCTCCATGCGTGTTATTCCAAATTAGGTTTCTGAGGACAGTGCAAGAGAGGCTGAGGGACAGGCTTGTTCTTCCCACGCAGCAGGAGTTACGGCTTGCTGGGTGGGGGAGTCATGCGAGCATCTCTCACCTAATCAGTTCCCACCAGAGGTCTCGGCTTCTGATGCTTTGGGCGATGGCGGTCTCTCTTTGTGAGGGACGCTTTACTTTTTTGCAGACCGAAATATGTGGTCTAACTGAAATGTTTGGACTTAACACTTCATCCCCAAACCATGTATCGTGTCTTTGACAAATGGGATATCAAAGTACACGATGTAGTATTTCCTTCTGACCTGCATTTTTGTGAGACTATGAATGGTTTAATTTCTTTTCGGTTAGAGATGAAAATTGGTGAAATTATTAATTAGGCATAATCTCCTGATACCCTGTATCTGTCTGCAAAAGAAGAGCATCCAGAAGGCCAAATTTTCCTATCAGTGTTACTCAGACTCTTTCAGTAGTGGGTTCGTTGGTTTAGTTCTCTTGGATTTCTGTGACCAGCAAAAGCATGGAAATCTGGAAAGGATGTTAGCTTGTGAAAGCAACCAGCAGCATCCAGGCACAGTGAGATTCCACCTTCCCTTGGTGGGGGAAAGTCAGCGTGGGTGGCATGGGAAAGGGATCATCTCCGCGCTTCTGGCAGCAGACGTAGGTTTCCAAGCACAGCAGAAACACACCTTCTGAAGCTGACATGAAGGAAAAAGAAGAGACCTTCTGAAGAAGAAAACAGGCTTTCCTTTTCAAGGACAAAGGAGATAAATGCAGCATGTAGCTGATACTGAGACCTGTTTCTGGGAATACCTCTATTTTCCCACAGATATTTCCCAGCTCCTTCAGATACTGCAGTACCTAAAGTTTAAAACAGGAAAGAAAGAATGCAAACTTAACAAATACAAGCTGAGAGACTTCTCCATCCCAGAGATGTGAATCATTTCTTCTGAAACTGTAGAACACAGGAGGAAGCCTAGGACTGACATGACCTCAGTTTTCATATTCCTGATTTAACGTTGTCAAATAATATATCATATCCTAGCTAGTATAGAACAACATGTGCGCTTATGTCTGTGGTGTAGACTTCCCATTTTTGTCATCTGGAAATGTTCAAATGCAATATTTTTCTCTAATAACAGATTTTTACTTAAAGGTGCAAATGTCATTTACAAATCGATAGCAAATTGGGATCAAATAAAAATCTTTGTATCCCTAACTGAAGAAAAATCTTTCCGTTGCAAATCCCAGCTTGCCTTGGGTTTTTTATCTCAGAATTGGGAACTGCAAAAGCAGCTTTTTTCTGTATGTAGGAATTTGTGTTCTAAGTCTTTGCCTTGTGTACGCTAGCATCATGGTATGGACAGCAGCAAAGGAAATCCACAGGACAGAGAACAAAAATTTACCGTAGGACCTGAGGTGTGCTTGGTTAGAGATCTACATTAATCCTTTGTCCTGTGTTCCTCTGGATGCTTTTGAATGCGTCATCTTTTGCACTGGTTATGACTTAAAAGTAGCAGCTGGTGAGGTACGCAAAATTCTTACATTGGCATACACTCACAGATTCAGAAAGAGTTAGAGATCTGCGCCCATTTGATTGCCATAGGGTGTTAAAACCAGGACTTGGAATGAACACGCAAGCGTGTGTTTGCTGTTCTGTATTAGATTCTTTATAAGGTTGCATCATTTGTTCAAGTCTAGCTTGTATTCTTTAATCCTCTGCAGAATTTAGGCAGTGTTTTCTTAAAGAATTTATTAAGAAAGTGTCCCCTATTGAAAAGGTGGTACCCATGATGAATAAAAACTTTGACATATTGAACAAACAGGTTTTTAGCAAGGAGATTGATTTATTTTTTTAAACTACTTCCACTGCTCCCAGCCCGACATCAGCTTTCAGTGAGATTACCAGTCAGAAAGTTGATTTAATGTTAGATATTCTTACAAATGAGAGCGCAAAATGGAACTAATACGGTATGATGATATATGCTGACAATTTTTGTGTGGAGGGAGAAATTAATGTCATAAAATTCTACAGTTTCTTCCACTCCTATGTGGTTGGCTTAACTGTGCAAAAGAAGTAAAAGGCACAGAACCATTCATTTTACTAATTTAAGATATTTGCAGACTGTATCTTTTTACTTTGTTAAATTTGCCGTTATGCTATAATAATAACTTTGTCATTTTTTTGTCCCATCTGTTAGGGATGGAGGATGATGCTGAATTTCATGAACATATCTTTCTGGAGAAACACCTCGAAGACTTTCCCAAGCAAGGACCTATTCGCCACTTCATGGAACTAGTCATCTGTGGTCTTTCGAAAAACCCATACCTCAGTGTTAAACAGAAGATCGAACATATTGAGTGGTTTCAGAAGTATTTTGAGGAAAAGAAGGAACTTCTTCAAGGGATTTGAGACTTGGGGAAGTGCTTAACCTTGAAATGAAGAATCATTAAGTAAAAATTGATGATTTCTTACAATGGAAATACTGTCAGTGCATAGTAACCATGTGACCTGAAAGTTGTATTTTAAATAATAAACTGAAAGGCCGTATTTTCAGGTGTGTATGTCCATGTATATGTAAGATTTTTTTTTTTTTTTTTTTTACAACAAAAGAAGGAACTGAAAGGTATGGCCTTTGTAGAATATGCATTTAAAATTTAGTTTATCAAAATTGTTGTCTTTTAAATTTGAAACTAATCTTTTGACCACACAAAATATTAGGTCTAATTCCACTTCGTACACACTTGGTGTGTATCTTGACAGCGTTGATCATTTTTCTCATTCTGGGAAACTTGCAGTGCTTTCCATTTTAGAAACTCCTGATACAACTCTAATTTTGAAAAGCTGTTACTGAAATAGCAACAGTTCATTTTGCTGTTTCGTTAAATACACTGGTATTTGGATGGTATTAATCCTTTCTATCCTCCTTTTGCTAATGATCTTTATTGGTTCATTTTAAAATTTTTGGTAATGACTACGTCATTTGAACTGAATGCTTGTTAGTTTGCCTGCTTGATGAAAGGCTGTTGTATTCCTGAGGTGTGTGCACAGCATAGTACTGGCGAGTTGTGTGAAATAATGCGGGAAGTCTCTCCTACCATCCACACATCCGTTCTGAAGCTTTTGACCAACTTCCCATCGGTATGTGTTTTTTAAAAATGGGTCTGGTTGTCAAGTAATCTGTAAAGTTCTGTTTCATTAGAGCAGTTTTATCATTACTACACGGTTTGGAGCTGAGGCCTTATCTCGTGCATCTGCAGGGCCAGAAAGAGGCCCTGACGTTGCTGGCGAGGAGAGCTGTCGCCTACAGATGGCTGTCGCATGGGGCCACTGCTCTTTTCTGTCTAGTCCTCCGATGTCCGTGAAGCAACTTCGTCTTTTCTAGGTGATCCTTTATTCTAATTCAATGTGTACGGTCTTTCGTATCTATTAAGCAACTGCAGTTTATTTTACTTCAGTTATGTTTTGTTAAATTTTTTATCCAGAATTACTCACTCGGTCATTCAGAATCCCGCGTAACGTCTCACTGCTTACTTTTGCAGAGCATTTCCAGCCTCACATATTGGGGGTTTCCTTGTTCTCTCGCATTCACTCCAACCACTTAGCAGCTATTGGCCGTATAAATATGCTCCTGTCTTCTTCTCACATTTCCTCGTAACTCAGGCAGGAAGTAGGAAGTTACGGAATGAAGGTAAAACACTGGCTTCACGTGCAAACTGATTTTTACATCAGAATTACAAGAAAGCAAATGGGAAAGAAAGAGTTGGCCTTTTTCTGTGAGTTGGAATATTGTTGCTGTGTTCTGCTCAGCTGCAGGATGTGAGTTTGCCTGTCTGGCAAAGGGCAAGACTCGGGCTGTGGAAAGGAAAAGCAGCTTTTTGACTGTCTAGCTGTAAGAACAGCAAGGTTCAAATTCTGCAGAAATTCTCAGAGGCTTCCTGGCTTTGGAATGGAGCAAGCCAGAATTATATCGAAGTATCTCCATTTAGTAGTAGGATAGTTTTAATTTTCAGTTCAATGCCCAGCTACGTCTTAATTCAAAAATACCGTTCTTCCCAAATTTCTGCCAAACTGTGATGCACAGCCTGTGTTCTGCTGTATTTCAAGCCTTTTCTAAAACAAGGTACGGTGACTTTGAATTCACCGCGGACTTTTAAAAATAGCTCCTCTGTGTATTTGCATCTAGCCTGTGTTTTGATATGAAAGACGGGACACGTACAAGCTCAGGTCTTGCTGGAAGAGGTTTGGGTAGCTGTGTATGAAGGTACTGCATTTCACAGCCCCGAGAGCGAGGTGAATGTTACCCTTTAAACAGATCCATTAGGAGGTCAGTACTTCAACAAGCTCTTAACAAGAGCTCTTGGTGCTTAGGATCTTTGGAGAGCTGTAGTAATTCCTACTTAGGTGCTTAAATATAGATTTGAGAGTTAATACTAGGCAACAGGATTTGAATAATCAGACCTAGCTGCACATTCGTACGGATGGTTCCTGGGACTGCGCGAGGCACAGTAAGAGAGCCCAAGTGGCTGGGCTTTTATGCTTGTGGGTTTTTTGGGCTGTACTCTTCCTGGTAGTCCCAAAGGAGTAGGCTCGCAGGAATTTAAAGCATTGCTTACAGGTTAGTCACTTAGAAGCATAAAAATCACCCCTTTTCTTTTGCGGCCCAAAGGATAAAAGCTGTCCGCCATTGTTCAGAGCGGAGCCAGCGCTGCAGCTAGTCATTCCCATGCTGGAGTCATTCGGGCTCTTCTTACTCTGGTTGGTTTTCCCCCTCTTGTAACTGGTTAGGTGGTATTAACGTGTAACTTAACCGACTCAGCATTAGGATCTGTCCGAGGCAAAATAGCATTTGTTATGTTCCGCGGTCTTATATTTCCTTCTTTATGCAGGAAGCTGAGGTCTTGTTAATGCGCTGCTAATGGTCCATGGCACCCGCCTTGGAAAGCTGTCTGGCTTTGCGGGGCTGGGGCAGTTGATGCTGCCCTGAGAAGAGCGAGAAGATGGAGCAGACTGACCCGGAGCCATCATTGCGGGGAACGTTGTCCATGTGTGATTGTTAGATGACAGTTTTTCCTCTGGGGTGGCTACAACAGGTACGTAGCAGAAGGAGAACGTCTTGTTGAGTGGAGATGGCTGAGCTACTGCGGGGGTGCATGCAAGGGCGCAGGGACTCGCTGTTGGCAATGGTGGCAGCTGTTGATAACACTGTGAATGATGGTCATGGCTTCCCCAGGTTGGCTGCTACACCATGAAGGAAGTCCAAGCTCCTTTTCCCGCCTTTCCATCACACCCGGGTGGTCTCCGTTTTCCAGCCGTCTGCTGCTACCGCAGCAGTTCCAGAGGGTCTCTGCCATCTCGGAGGAGACGGAGGCACTGGCACGGGTAGAAGTCCTGGCAGAGGGCAGCGACTCCGGTTGGCAGAGCGAGGGAAGAAAGCGGGGAATGGAAGGGGCCCATATGGTTTGTAAAGGTGTAACGGAGAAGTTCAAGGCATAACATTGATTACCTGCCTGTCTCTGTCCCTGTAACTTCTTTATTTCTGCTTCCCAAGGGCCGTTCTTGCCCTGCCCCGCCAATGGTCGAACTGATTATCGAAGTTAAGTTAAATCCAAAGCACTTGCTCGCAACCCGGTTTGAACCCAGCTCCGTGTCTCCCCCCTACCTGGACAGGTCAGAAATTGGGCTGGAAAAGACCAGACGTCTCAGGGACGGGCCCTTGCCCAAAGGGAAGGTTAGGCGTGAATAGGGTGAATACCCCATGAAGGGCTGAACAATTTACTGTGTCAATGCCGGGGGTCTCGGTGAGGTGTGAATGCCAGCCCCTTGGGTTGTACGCCCGCCCAAACCTTGTCCCTGACGTCTGATGGCACCCTCGGTCTTCTCAAACCTATTTGATAGGAATGGTTTGCTAGCAATCTGACTTGCGGAAGCACTTTTTCCCCCGCTGCGGAGCAAGCGTGCGCGTTTGCTCCTCAGCGTGGTATTCGGAAGAAGCTGGAGGAATGATTGTATGGTTTGGTTGCAAGATCATCTGTGCTGGGATTTCAGCTCTTGGCGTTAACCCTTACCAAGCAGTTGCGCTGCGGCGTTGATGTGGCCTCTGCCCGACAGCAGGGTTGTGCTCCTCGAACGCTGGAAGAAAGATGGCAGTGCCTTAATGTAACCCTTCTGACCCGGCAGAGGAGCTGAAGTGCATGGCGTGAATAGGGCGGAAAATGTCGTGCGTGTTCCCAAACTGCAGGCAGTTTTTCCTAAAACCCTGTATTTTTAGATGAAGAGGAGCATTAAAGGAGTCCTGGAGTGCTACTCGGGTCCATTTTCTTCCAGCGCTTACCGAGATAATAAAATTCCAGCGTGAAAATAGCTCCTCATCGGAAGCTTGCGCTTTGATGAGGAGCCTGAAGCACGGCAGCATTTATGCAAGAGGGGGCATGGTACTGCTTTCAGTGAGGATTTAAGAGTAAATGGTCTCATTTTAGTCGGGTTTGTGAGGATCACTTAGCAAAACGCTGTTCGTGGACAGAGAACGATGACTTCTGGGATTGCAGGGCCTGGTTTTCACCACGGACCCACCTGCGGGTGCTTTGGCCAGTCCGGCTGCCGCTGCGCTGGTGTCCAGCAGGACACAGGGAGGGTGTAAATCCCACCCTGACACAGGGAGGGTGTAAACCCCACCCTGCCGAGCGGCTGCGGCATTCTGGTCTCGTGATCTCCACAAGATGTCAGGGTAGATTTATTGGGTCAGATATAAAATCCTTGTGCTGTTGGGGGGGGGGG
>JAVKLA010000008.1:33246739-33268979 GCA_034782735.1 Sagittarius serpentarius
TAAAATCCTTGTGCTGTTTCCCGCCCCCCCCCCCCCCCCAGCAGATGAAAGCAAAAACTGCTTTAGAGCTGCACAATAGGTTTGATTGTGCTCTGGAACGTGTCGCTCGTGGAGGAGCGACATGGCGAGCGCTGGCGTCCAGGGAGGGGTGCGAGTGACTCCCCGAAATGGGAGCAGAGCTGCTGGCAAAAAAGGGCAACACTTTGCTCGTATCAAGGTGCTCTTAGTCCCTTGGGGACGAGTTGCATATGCGTAATATGCAATATTGCACTTGTGCAATAAAGTGCTCTATATTTTACTCAAAGAAAAGCTGGAAGCCTGAAGGAAAACTAGAAGGGCCAGCCTGGGTGGCAGGAAGGATCCGAGGGCGATTGGGTCAAGTCACGGAGAAGCTTAACCCCTGGCATGTGGTACCCAAAGCTTGCTTTGTTTCTGTACATACAAAAAGTGGTCTTGCAACGCTGAGCGACGAGCTGTGACCCTGCAAAGAAGCCGGGACAGAGCGTCCAGCCCAAGGGAGTTCCCCTTCACCCCGTAGCTCTTCGGCGTAGCGCTCCCTGCCCGTCAGAGCAACTTTTTTGGTGCCTGTCGAGCTGAGTTCAGATGGGTGTCGGCAAGAGAGGCGTTTTTCCGTGGAAGAAGATTCCCTGACTGAAGCACTGGCAGTGGGCGGTGGCGGTGGTGGAGGCGCTGACCCCAGCCCGGGTCTGGCCCTGGGCCCGCGGCTGTGCGGATGTTTCAGAGCCGGCTTCCCGCTCTTCTCCCTCGCAGCCCCTGGTCTTTATTCCCATTTTCCCAATAAATGCCAAACGCAATGCAGACCGCCCCCCCTGCTCCCCGCAGCCGGGGCTGCGGTCCCCCCGCCCCGAGCGCCGGCCTGGCGTGGGTGGCCCCGCTCCCGCCGCCGCGCTCGAAAGCCGCAGGAGCCGCTGAGCGATGATTCATTTATGGTCCCTGGCGCTGCACCCTGTCACCCGCGAGGGAGGGGAGGGAGCGAAAGGTGACGGTATTTGTCAGCGGTGGCAGAAATAGCCACGTTTCAGATTTCACTGGGGAAGTGGGCAGGCAGGGAGGGAGATCAAGACCAATGTGGTGCGCAGCCCCGTTCCCAGGCCTGCCTCGCAGCCGGGAAGCCAAAAGCAGGTCCTCTCTTCCTTACGGGCAAGCCCGCCTAAATCTGCCTGAGAGGATCCCAGCCGCTGCCCAGCGTTTGCATTGTGCAGATCAGCTAGGGAGGGGGATGCAAGCTCCCTCTCCCCTCGGTGGGTTGCGTACCAGCTCAGCCGGGGGACAGCCGAGACGACTTTCTGGGGTCGAGGGGCTCCCGAGGAGGCACTCCCGGTTTCCTGCCCTCCACGCCGCGGCAGCCGCTGGGCTCCGCTTGGCCGGCGGCCACACTGGAGGGTGACTCGTAGCTTTCTGCTGGCAAAGGGGTTTTGCCTGTGCAAGGGCCGGACTCTGCCCGCGTGCTTGCCACTGGTGCGGGCCGGCGGCTGGGATGTGCTCCCGCGCTGCCCGGGGATGCTCTGCAAAGCCGGGCAGTTTTCAAAGATAAGGGATAATCTTATCTTTAGAGCTGATTTTTAAATAGAATGAATCCTGATGCTCAGCACACTACGGCCACGTAGGATAAGGGAGAAGGTGGAAACAAAACAGCCGCCTGTATTTAAGGGCAATGCTGTGAGCTTGTTCCCCAGGTTAGCGATTACCCCCTGAAAGCAGTGGGGTTGCTCAAGCAAACTGCCGTTTCGGATATAAGGCGACTCTACTGTGAACTCGCCCTAAGCCTCCCTGGTGAGGGGATGTTTGCTTAGTGCTTTCCAAGGGGAAAAATGGAACAGGAGGCACATACCAACAGCTGCTCCCCAAAACCTCCCCGCCCCTTCGACCAGGGTTCGTTCCATTATATACGTATGTGTTAGAGACGATAGCCATAACATAGCAGCAAACGGGAAATGGTTTTATAAAACTGGATTTTATAAAGCTGGATTTATAAACCCACAAGCTATAAGACGAAAAGGGGGAAAATAAAATAAAATATAAGGAATACTTTAAGTTTAGCCCAATTTTAAGCTGAAAATGAATGCTTCAGCGGCGTTGCTCTCAATGTGATCAGCGGCTGTGTTTTACTCAAAAAGGCCCTGTGATCATTGAGTTTAAAACCCTGGGAAACATCGCTTTAATGAAGTTATTGGAAGTTACTTTTTTTTCCCCCCTCTCTCCTGAAAGCAACTTAATATTGCAGTTTTTCGGAGGGGGTTGTTTTAGGACAGTCACAAGGTGTACAGGCCTGAGCGTGGCAGTGCTGCATCAGATTGGCAGCGATGCTGAGTGGCGATATCCAGACCCGCACTGTGCCGGTATCGTGAGGGTGTAAATCCGACTCTCTGATTGCTCCAAGCTCAGAAGCAGCTGCCAGGCGTGTGAAAGGTTGGTTGCCTGAATTCAGGGCTGCAGTCAAATTGGTTCCTCTGTCATTGCAAGCCGCGTGATTTACTAGCCAGAGCAGGGGAGAGGGACGAAGGCTGCCTAAAGCCACTCGAGGCACCCCCACGGCCGGTGGGGCTGCCGTGGGTCCTGCCGGGGTGCAGCGGGGAGGAGAGGGGCTCCCCGGAGCTCCGCAGAGGCCAGCCATCCCACCCGCTGTTAATTTTCCACCTCCTCCTCTCCCGGACCTGAAACATGGCCTGCTCCTTCGTAAGCGCCTTCTGCAGATGTTTTAGAAGCGACAGGCAAGCTTCCCCGCGGCAGGGGCTGCTCAGCTGCTGTCCGCCCCCTCCGCAGAGAACAGACCCTAATCTGAGGGGCGCTTGCAAGCGTGGAAAATGACGCTAAGGCTCCTTTCCCTGTCTCACAATTTTTAAAGGTTTGGTGAATCAGGCTCGGCGGTCTTTCCAGGTGCCTGCCGTGCCTCTCCTGCTTGCCCAGAGCCCCGTGCTGCTGGTTGTCACTCACTGACAGAAGCCGTGGAGGCCTGACCCCGTGCGTTGACTTCCACGGGAGCTTTGCCGTTAACGTTATTGCTCCCGGCATCAATCCCCGTGCGAGACAAGACCGGTACCCTCGTTCGGGAAGTTGGGCTGGGGCCCCCCGCTGTCGGGCTCCTGCTGGAGGAGACTTTGCGGCCGTGCATCTGCCGAGGAGAGACGTTGGAGGGGATGCGCCTTCTTCCAGGCTGCATCAGCTCCCCGAGTACGTGTGCGCCATGTAATATGTAGGCTTGGTTTGAGCCTAACAGCCGCCTGAGGCAGTTTTTCTGCAGCGTGATGATAATAGGACTGACCAAAACTGCAGCTAAAACACCCCCGTTTTGCTGCTGTGAACCAAGGGGCTGGGAATGGCCGCCTTTCCAAAGCCTCGCCCTGCGCGGGGTTGCGTGGTGGTTCATTTTCTGCATGGAAAAGCAACGCTAACGAGGGGAGGGGAGCGGGCCTTGCGCTTTTGAAGGGGCGTTTCAGTTCAGCACCGGGCAGCAAGCGAGGTGGGCTTGGGTGGGCTGGTGCCCGGCCCGCAGCCCCCGGTCCCCAAGCCACCGGCTCAGGGCTGTAGCTCCCGCGGCTCCTCAAGCCCCACATTTCACAACATTTTAAAATAAACCTGGGTTTTTGTCTTGGCAGTGGCATTATTTGGAGGTTGGAAGGGGCCGCATGAGGCTTGTTCCCAGTTCTCCACGGCTGTTGGCAATAACTTGTGCTTTGTCTCTTCTTCTGCAGCACGTCCCCCAAATGGGCGTTTAATCAGATGCCAATGTAGGAAGCAGGCAGCTTTCACCCATCTTACCACCACTGCTGAAGTATTTCAACCGTACTGCGGTGCGGGGGTGATTCTGCCCCCCTCCCTGAGCTGTCCCCACGTCTCCTTCGGCTGCCGAAGCGCCGTGTCGGAAACGGGAGCAGGCTGGGGCACGGCCAAGGAGGCCAACGCTGGAGCTAGTGCCTGGTCGGGGGGGTACGGGGGGGTGTCCCTGGCTCCTCTCCAGGACCTCCAGTGCCCTGAGACCCAGCCGCATCACCTCCGGCCATCAGCCGGGGCCGAGGGGTGAGCGCTGCAGTTCTCCCTCTGGCCCAGCCCTGGGAAAAGCGCTGAGACCTGTTGATCAGATCTTCTCCCTCCTCCCACCACGTGGAAATGGGGAAGGAAAATCCTGGCCAGGAAGAGAAGCTGTAGCTACTTTCCACTGCCTTGTGGCTGGGAGGAGGAGAAAAGAGGATGTGGAAAGGGAGAAAGGAGAGGCTCGGGGCACGGGGATCCCCGTCGATGACCCCGCTGGGGCCTGCTGAAAGCTGAAATGGGTGGGCACACAGAAAGGTGAGCAGTCCGCGGTGCGGTACCCCCGCTTGCAAATAAAACATTTCCAGAGTTGTACAGGGCAAACGGGGAAGGCGACCCAGAGAAAAATGTGTCCCGTCTGTGGCTGTGTCGGGGTGTTGCTGGATGTTATTTTTAACATTTAATTACTATTATTTTTACTTGTCCCAGTTCTTCCCAGCCAGAGAAGGTCACTCAAGCCATTGCTCAGGAAAGAAAATGGCGTTAAGCTGGTAAAAAGGAGTGAAACTCCTGTGGTTTTTGGTTGGTTTTTTTTTTTTTCATAATTTGCCATTCTCACTTTGGTGGGCGCTGAGAGTTCCTACACACCTCACCTGAACGAGAGCCGAGCGTGGCGGTTAAAAAGATGAGGAAGGGCGGAGCGGTACAGAGGTACGGAGGCGAGACTGCGTTAATGCGTGCCAAATAATAAAAAGAAGAAAATTAAAACAATTTCTTGGCGACAAGCACCAGGGGTATGTGCCAGGGTGGTGGGCGCTGGGGCTGCGGGAGGGGGAAGCTGGCGGGGGCGGGCAGCCCCTGCCTGCCCCTGCCTAGTTCTGTGTGATGCCCGGAGCGGGGTGAGAGCCTCCCGGAGAAGGAAAAACGGCCCTTCCACCCAGACGGGGTGGGTCTGGGCACCAGGCGGGACACGCTGGCCCTGGGGAAGGTCACTTGTGGCAGCGGGTCTGGAAGCAGCCGGCGGGTTATGGCCGTGGCTTGCCCCGGCGGTCGGCGGGCACAGGCCCGGGCACCGAAAGAGCAGCCCGCGGGCCCGGCTTGTGCGTGGCCCGAGGTTGCCGGCATCACGTACCCGAGTCAGGGGGAGTTGTTACTGCTGCAAGAGGCGGCAGAATCGGGCATAAATTGTGAAACATGGGAAGAAATTAAAATCCCGTGGCACGTTTCCCCTACCGTTTTTGCTCTCCCTGTGCTTAAAAAAGAGAAGCTGAGGGGCTTGGGGCCTTCCACAGGTATTTACCTTGGGCTGTTGGCTCCAAACCTGCCCTATTTTGAGCATAAACTCCCTCCTTTGCTGCGGTCTGGCGTAAGAGAGTCGTGTGGGACGAGCGGTGCCTCCTCTGCCCCGGCGCTGTGACCCTGCCCAGGAGCAAATGACTGCAGCGGCTGTCAAGTAACTGCAATACAACTTAAATGCTGCTGTCAACACACCTCTCCTCACTCCAGTGCTCATAATTAGGCCAGATAGAGCAGCTACTAATCTGAATAGTTTCTGTGGCTCCCCTCAGACAGCCGGTACAGCAGCAGTCCCTGATTTTAACTGGGCTATGGAAAGGTATTACCCTTTTCTGAACCATTTGCTAGACCTGCTCGCCCCCACAAACGGTGACACATGATTTTACTGCACAGAAGCCAAACATAACAAATCAACAAATAACTCGTGGTATCTGATAATCCAGGTGACGTAGGTGAATAATTGCCTAGAAACTTACAGGAAGACACTCGAATGCTGGCTTTTCTTGATGGTGACAAATGAACTGTGAGTATCAGGTTGCATGCGTTGGCTTTTTGCAGGAGTGGAGATAAAGATTTGAGTCCAGGACATCTAGCCGGTTCAAAGGTCCCTGACGAGGGTTTGTCTCTGGGAGGAACGTGCTTCTCTCCCCATTCAGACGGTCCTGCACGGAGATAGGTACGCTGTGCCAAGGTGCTCCTGCTGGGGGGTAAGGCTGTCCACGCCGCCCCACGCCACCCTGGAGCTCCTGAATCCCCCATGGGAACAAGACCCATCGTTCATGGATCATGAAGTCAAAGTGAGGCAACGTAAACCCCTAATCCGCTACCATGGGCAGCACAAGCTGGGTGGCTTATTAATTTCAACTAGAGCATCTTTTTTCTTTTTTTTCTTTTTCCCCCCGGAAAAACAAGCAAACAAGCCAACCATCTGGGACTTAATAATTTCCAGCAGTGGAGAGTCCACGGCATTGCTGGGTAAGTTGTTGCAGCGGTTAATTATGCTGATAAAGTCAATGGAGTTACTGTAAACTCAAGTTATACCAGTGTGACTGAATACAAAATTTGGCCTAGTTACCTGAAAGGAGCAGCACTTTGAAGTCTCTGTATGTCTTTAAATAAAATTATTCTTCAGCGGAAGATGCGGAAATGCAAGACTTTTCCTCTGAAGCATACTACAGCAGTCCATCGGTCTC
Organism: Sagittarius serpentarius; assembly: GCA_034782735.1. NCBI lineage: Eukaryota > Metazoa > Chordata > Aves > Accipitriformes > Sagittariidae > Sagittarius > Sagittarius serpentarius. The sequence goes on from JAVKLA010000008.1 coordinate 33,253,219, forward strand.
CAGTATACTACTGGAATATTAACAGCAAATCCAAATTGCCCATGTTTAAGACAGTTAATTGGACTTATTTTATACGTGAGTCTGTCTGTCGTCGTTAGGGCTATATTGCTGCTGGCTGTGATAACATTTTTATCTGTTAACTTCCAAGCTGCTACGACTAACACCAGCTACTCATGAAATGAGTCAGCTAACTTTCCTTTTAACCGTTTGTTCTGCTCCCTGAAGGTGTTATGAATGTTGTGGTATGACAAGCTGGTTGACACTCATTCCTTTAAAGCTTATGTAGCAATTTTATTGTCACAATAGGCTTTCTAAAAAACGGGGCGATAGTTTTGCAGCAGCTGGGCAAGGAACATTTCCCACTTCAGTGCGAAGACCTGAGCGGGAACGATTGTTTTGGTGTATTTAAAAAGCAGCTTATGATGGAAATTAGTGTTACAATATCCAGGTTTTTGCTCCCGCAGGAACAGTTCTTACAGGCTATCTGAATTATCCAGAAAGTGCCAAGGCAGATTTATACTTGAACTGGGTTATAAGGAAATACACTGCAAACCACTGCGACAAATCATTACTAATCACAATCAATCGGAGTGATTAAAGCTCTGAAATCTCTCCTGGAGTCGCATTAATGAATGAGAAATAGCATGCAAATGGCACCGCGGCTCGCGGTCCCAGCCAGACGTTGTGCCTCTCGTCTCCCCTCTCACCCAGCGCGTTGCAAGGCTTTCCCTTGAGCCGATGTCCCCGTAAGTGGCTTGTCCCTCCTGGGTGAAATCTCCGTGGGAGGACTGGGGACATTTATCCCAGAGGAAGAAGGAACGCTGTAGTGTTTGACACCCTAAAAAGATGTTAACCTCTGTAACTAGTCGTACCCTTACTCAGGTAAAATAAGTTCAGACTAGCTAACTTATCTCCTCACATGTAAAATGTCTGTGGTATTCTTCTCAACTTCCTGTGCCTAACTGCTGGTGCGATGGTTGCTGTACATGGCCACGAAGCTGTGCTTTCCCACCCCAGACATGAACAGAGAGCTCCGGCATCTATTTATCTTTTTTGGTGTACTTCACAGAATATTTTGAAGCTGAAGAAGTCTCTCGGGCTGTGTTTGGTTGGCGTTTCAATAACCTCCTGTGAAAATGCTTGCCAAGAATTACTCTTCTTTCTGGTCCACGATGATTTACTTGTTCCTCCAACTCAGCGTTTGCCTCATGCTGATTATAAAGGCCGTAAAACCACGGCGCTGAAATGCATCATTTCCAGAGGGCTCTTGCTCTCTTTGCTGGGAGAAGACAAGGAATCGCACCCCAGAGGGTGCTTCCCAGACGGAGGACAGAGCCCGCTCTCCTGAGCGGGGCGGCAAGGTGCGGCTGTGCCAGAAGCCCGCCGTCGCCAGCGCCGGCCGGCAGCAGAGGGTGACGGATGCCGCTGGGTGTGTTCGTGGCTGACAGCATCTGAGGAAGGGCCCGCAAAGCGTAATCCTGGGAGCCCAGAAGGGCCGGTGTAGTTGGTGGGACGTGCGTGAATTTGAGCCCTTCGTAGACAGAACAGGACGACGGTTCCTCCGTGCCCACTGCGCTGGTGTGACCTCGGCCTGCACGACAGAAGCCTTTTGTAATGTCCCTGTGTTTTATCCTCATCCGAACCAGCCAAAATAAAAACCAGAAGCCCCGGCTTAGCCAGCGCCCACCTGTCCATGCCCGCTGGGAGACAGACGCCCGCTCCGGCCAGGAGGCAGGAGATGCGCCTACGGACGTCGCTGCACGCGCCTGGGAGCGCCGCGGCGTAATTGCCGAGGGGTGAATAATACCAGTTTATCGTGTTCTGGGATCCGTCCCCACGCACGCCCACTTTACGTGCTTCTCTCCCCCTCGGAGGGGAGATGATCTCAGCCCACAAACAGCCCTGTAGCGAGGCAGCTTTGCGCAGCTCTCCTCCGTGCGGCAGAGGCAGTGGTGAGGATGCCGGGTGTAAGGACACCTGTGCACCGCAGGGCCTTGCCCTCCGGGCCGCTCCGCTGCTGAGCACCCTTCCCAGGCCGTCTCCTTTGGCCGCTGCGCGGCGACGCACCGTGCCCACGCCGCGTCTGCAGCACGGAGAGCCCCTTCCCGGCGGCGGGGGTTCGCAGCCGCTGGAAGAGGCACCGCTGGGAAGAGGTGTCAACACCTGCTTTAGGATGCTCCCGTATCCCAGCACAGCACAGGTGTCCCTCGGAGGCTGGGAGGGGTGGCCCCCATCCAGCGCACCCTGTCTGCCCAAAGGGTGTTGCTGCAAAGCAACGAACTGCCTCTTGGGGACAGGAACGAGGTAGGTGCGCTTTAACGAAGAGCGGCTTTAGCTTCACCACGAGTCCCGGTGTGGGAGGATCGCTCTGCTCCGGTTCAGCGCTGTGGGTGGGTTCACCCCACCCCACCCCACCCCTCCCCACAGCCACTGGCCCCCGGCGCTGCGGGATCGCCCCTCTGGCTCCGGGCAAAAGTCACCTGAGGTCTCTCCTTGCCGGTGGTGCCGGTGTTGGCGAAGGAGGCGATGAGCTGGACTGATAATTGTGTCTTCTGTAGAACGGTAGATAAGCAAACATTTAGGAGGAAGAAACTAGCGAGGGGAGAAAAAGAACCTGTTATTTCTCACGCCTTCGGGCTACTAGTGCTTGGCTGACAGGCCGATGCGAGCTGGGGCTGTCTCGAGCCAGAATGTTTTAACGGGGCAAAAGGTCCAGCTGGTCTTGGAGGCTGACCATCTTCCTCCTTTTGTACAAGTCGAAGGGCTGTCTCCCCAGTAGGTCTGCTTTGATTTAATACTCGCCTGAAAGGAGTCAGGGGTGCCTCCACAAGCACCCAGTGCTTCTGTGAGCCGACAGTTCATCCCTACCAACGTGCACGCGGCTCTGCGTGTGCCAGAGTTTCAGCTCATGGGTTATCACAGAGCATTTTCTGCTTCGTTCTTTTCGTACCCTTTGTAAGAGTTCCCCATTTTTACCCTCAGCTCTTACTTACTGAGTTAAAGGGATGCACTTGCAGAGAGTATTCACCCGTGGCATTCATCCCAGGTTGCCTGGACGGCTGCCTGAGAGCCTTCGTGTTTGTTCTTACCTTCATGAGCCCTTGTCCCATGGTAGAGCTTCTCCTGGCATCTGACCCTAGCGTTGCTCCTCCATTCCTGTGCCCAGTTTTATGGTTTGCGTGTTCGAGGCTACGTTCTGCTTTTCTATCTGTCTAGTTCACAAACACTCGCTGCTGAACTGATCCTCTTAACTCTGAGCTGACCACGAGATGCTGCGTTCAGCAAAAGCAGGTTCGCTCTTCAAAACCTTCCCTGCTGCCTCTTGGTGCAGCATCGCTTCGTGAATCAGTGTCTCACTTCTAACGGTGAAGAGTCCCATTCGTAGTCAAGATGATGTTTCTGGCCCTGAACATAGCTGCCTTCTGAAAAGTCTCTCCTGCTCCTCTTTAATCTTCTCCCTTTTAGCTGTGTGGGTTGTGCGTGCTCTGCTTCTCAGGAGGTACTAGATGCCCTTGTCTGAAGACTCTCGTGAAAAGGTTTTGCTTCTTTTAAGTGAAACAGATCTTTGGAGAGCCAGACGCTGCTAGCGTGCGTTTCCTTCCATGCTGTAGACAGTCTCCCATGCTGTTTTCTGTGAGTTCATTCTCGGTGCTTCTTGCCGGTGTCTCTCTGGACCCTCAGTTTGTATCCCCTTTCTGCACACGTTGCTTTAAAGTCATTCTTCCTGCCTTCACGGAAAGGCAAAAAAATCCTCTCGCCGCGGTCAGCGCGTTCCCAGGATGCTTCGACACCCTGGAATCCCTGGTAGCTGCCGCCAGGTTCCCGCTCGCCTGGTGGCCCTGCCTCCCCATCGCTCTTGGCCCTGCCTCCACTTCTGATACGAAATCAGCGTTCTCGGCTGGTCGATAAGGTGAGCCCTGCGGCGGAGCGGCGAACGAGGAGGAGTCTTTGTTATAATAACAGGTTAACAGGTGAAGGGGGGGAAAGCTACCTTACCCTGTAGTACCAGTACCAGCTGACGCCATCTGCAGCTCTTCCAAACAAGAATCTTCTGGTCTCCTAAAGGCCAGTGGTAATTCTGACTATAATCCATGCAGGGGGACCAGACTTTAAAGTCCTTGTCAGTCTTCTGTCCCTTTCCACTGACACCAGCCCATTTGCAGGTCAGCATGTTCATTTTTAAGTTGCTATTAAGTCTACAACACTGGCATGGCATTTTGAAGTAAATTCCGTAGCAGAGGTTGAACGACGCTCACAGATTACTAATTTATGTAGCTTTTATCAAAGAAAAGTACAAAGATGCTTTTAAATAATAGTCTTTTATTAATACCATCAATACTATTAGTACGCGGTCCTATCAAACATACAATTTTACATTTAGCTGTGAATTTATTTTACAGAAAAGAAGACGGTTTGCAGTTCCAGCTGAAGATATTTCTGGTTAAGAAATGGTGTTGTGTCTAGCATGGCTGCTGCCTTTGATTTCTCGTCTGGAACGACGCGATTCACCGTTGTGTAAAGCAAATACGCGCTCTCTCGCTCTTCACTGCCATTGGGCACCTGTAAGTCGTCGCAAAACTTAGCAATATGCAAAGGTTTTCCATCCAGAATTGAAGCGATGGTGCTAGCCAACACGTTGTCTTCAAACAGAAGTTGCCTCAAAAGTATCAGCTGATATTTGACGTGGATTGGATCAAGCATTTGGCAGGGCTTAAAAAAAAAAAAGGCAGCTGACTGACAACTGTGGAGGCAGATTACTTTTCTTTAATACTGCTTTGAGGGAGGGCTTTCTTGGTCAGTGTGCTGTCCGTGGTGTGACCGTAAAGTCTGAGCCAGAGCCAAAGCTTACCAACTCTTTTGCTCGGTGTATGTTTGATTTTGTGAGGGGTGGGATTACCCCCGGAGAGCGAGCACGGGCTGTTGAAGCAGCTGCACCTGTCTCCCGCAGGCTGCAGGAAGGGTGGGCTTTGCAGCCAGCCGTAGAGGTGTGAAGGTAACTCGAGTCCAGGTCGGCCCCAGCTCCTCTGCGTTGTTCCCATCGAGTCAAAGCGGAGGACTCCTCCGCTCTCCTGGCTTTCAGGCCGGGCTTTGGGTAAGTGAATTTTCTCTCTCTGTTTTTCTTCCTCAGCTACAAATGGAGCTGAAGGTGGCTGGCAAGGACCTAAGCATTAAGTTTTAGAGTCCTGGCAGGTGAACCTTACCCGCAGGTTGAACTGGTAAACGAAGCCGCACGCAGGCTCTTAAATGCCCGTCTCCAAGCACAAAAACGACTTGAAAGCCGCTCTGCCACCTTAGGACTGGGAAGATTGCAGGTACTTTCCCCTTTGCCTGGAGATACTGTTAGAAGGCAGCAGAGGCCCGTTTTACCGCCATAACAAGTTAATTAGCTCCATTTTCCCCCAACTAAGCTGAGCAAAGGTTTTGTGCAAGCCACATGCACTATATTGAGAAACAGGGCTTTTCTCCCACGTTCTTGCTGTGCCCGCAGTGATACGGCTAATGAAAGCTGTTGTCTTCTCAAAAGGAAAATCGTACTTCTGAATTGTTTCCAACGGCCTGGGTTGCTCTTTTGGTTTCTAACTAAACTCGCTGCATTAGGAGAAATCCCCGTCGCGAATTGCCTGCTGCCCTCACCAAGCCCTCGTGAATCATCCACGAGGGAACAACACGGCGCCGCTACCGTGCTGAGCGCAGCAGCTGCCAGGCTGCTCGCCTCGTCTGCTGCACGACGATGCCCAACATGAGCATTCAACAGCTTTCGTGGGTCGTTCATAGGACTACCACAATTTTTGGCCTTTTTTTCCCCCCCAGTTGATTCAAACAAGTTGTGCCACCAAGGTTTTGCAGAAGAGGTTTCCAGATACTTTTTCATAGCAGGGTTGCCTGTGACAAGAAGTGTAAAAAGCATCTGCAAACCAGGAAACTTATTCTGCGGTGCAGTCAGTATAGGAAAAAGTTCACTCGCCGCTTTTTGTGCTTGGCTCTGCCAGTGCAGATTCAACATCTCGCAGCTTCGATTCCTGCGAAGCACTCTCAAAATATTTGTCACAGGCTGCTTTTGCTCGAAATCTACAGGAGCAGAGCAAGCTGTGCAACACAGCGTGCCAGCATGCTTGTGAAACATCCCTTCTGGATGCCTGTCACCGCTCTGCTTAGCGTTTACCTTTGCACTCGCTATAGCCATGTTCTTGACCTTGCATTTACCTCCATGGCACTTACCCACTTCCTTGCTCAGCTGCAGATCTCGTTGGCTGGCCCCAACGTCGCTGCACATGCAGCAATCTGTCAGCTAGACAGTAACCCCACTGAGGAAGAGATGTGCTGATTTCATCTGACATTGGCACATGAATTTGATTAAAATATCAAAGAAAGAATCCATTGACGTAGGTGTTTTTGAAGACCCGTTTGCACGACTTCACAGACGTTACTCAAATAGATGGTTTTTCTGATCACCATAAGAAAACCTTGGGTTTGATGATGGAGCAGGAGTCGCCACCCATGCCGTAACAGCGGTGCTCGGGATGAAGAGCTGTGTAATCGGTGTGCCCGTGCTCCACAGCTGATGTTTTGCCAGCGATCCGTCTGGCCGCTGCGCTACTCTGGCTGCTGCTTTCACAGCACCAGCAACCACCGAGTCTCCTTTCTCTCCTGCGGCTGGATCAAGCTGAAAGCCAAGGAGTGGATGAAGGTGATCTGGGCAACTGCTTCGGCAGGGACTTTCTTCTGGGCTGTGTTAGGCTTGACCCTGGAGAAACAAGAATCGAGGGGAAAGATTATAACGCAAACCCGTCATGCTGCAGAGCTGCAGCAGGGCAAAGACATATTCCCGAAGATCGGTCAGAAAAGCAAACAAAAATGAAAGCTGTTCTGGTGAGTCGGAAATATTTGGCCATGACTGTCCGCAAACTACAACCTTTGATAACCAGTCAGCTACTGACAAATTCAGCGTACTCAACGGTGAGTTTTACGATCATCTCCCCTCTCAGCTACCAGATACTGATAGCTTTTTAGGAACATGGTGACATCTTTTGGGGCTCCTTTGCCCTTGTCCTCTCTCTTTGTGGTCTTCTCCTTTTCTTATCTCAGCAGTCGGGCCCATTCTGGAGCTACCTTCCCACCCTTCACAGAGACCTCCATAAGATGGCTGAACATCGCCTTCTTCACTCTTTCTCCCTCTCTTCAGGCTGCCGGGTGTTCAGCACTGGTTAAAGCGGGTGCCCTGGAGGGGTCTGAATGATGTAGATGCCGACACTGTAAAATAAGAAGAGTAAAATGCAGTTACTGTCCGTTGGTCAGTCTCCAGAGTGACAAAGCTGGAGACTGTTGGTGACAAGCCAAGTCATCTCCACAGCCTTGGAGCTCCGGGGAGGGTGGGTCCCTTCCTCGCCCCTGTGCTTTGTGGCAGGCTGAGGCACGGAGCCTGCCTGCTTTGGGGAACTGGCTTTGAGTGGGTTTCACGCCGCCGTGCTGGATTTCCAGTGCTGCTCCGGAGGAGGCTGTACCTCGGCGTCACACCCGAAGTGCCCCTCTGCTAACAGGGGGTAGCGGAGGAAGGGTCTAGACAGGCTCAGACCAGTGCCTCTATTTGCACTCCGGATTTAGTTCCAGTATTAAAAAAAACCCCCGTCATTAGATTCACATGATGGAGCGGCAAAGAAAGTGCCTATTTACGGAGGCTGAGGAGAATCCACAGAGATGTGGGCTGCTGTTATGTGTCTGACCGGCACCTCCTGACATCACGAGTGGCTGGAACGGCTCGTTCAGGAGCAGCGGAGAAGGCAGCTCTGCCTGTCTGTGTTAAAGCCCTAACACAGCACTTTCGGCACCTAGAATTGCATTTCTTGTCTTTCATGACAGAAGTCTTATTTTGCAGGAAGTTTCATGTGCGGAGAGGGTAATGGTTTTCGAGTCTTGTGAGAAAAATGTGCTCCTTGCTTCTTTGCAAAGTGACTTTTCAGCCACACCACAGCGATTTTACAAAGTATGACTAGGTGTATACGTAGAAGAGAAAAAGAAAAAGCCGTAAGAAAAGGTTTCACTAAAGAAAATTTTAGGAAGTTATCAACTGAAAGGAAGACACATCTGGCAGATCTGGAAAAGTAACAAGCAGTCCTGCTTTTCTGCACTAAGTTTCCTGTAAAGTAAAAGTGCAGTTTTGCAACAAAACTATACAAGGCTCAAGTTTTTTAACCAACCAGCGTACGTCAAGGAATTTTTTAAAATTCGTTTTTGCCCCTTGTCCATTTTATTTTGACTCCTGAGTCCTTCTTTAAGTGAGTAACCAGACACGCCAGTGGCCACCGTTGCTGGGTCCTCCTGGGCAGAACGCTAGCAAGAAACGCTGAGGGTGCCTTGGCATTTGTTCAGGTGGGTCAAGGAGAGAGCAGCTGGCTGCCCTGCTGGACCGCTTCATCCCGAGCTGTCAGTCCCCGGCACCCCTGCGCCCGCCAGTCGATGCGGCGTGCCCGGCTGCTGGGGACGGAGCACCGCCGGGCGAGGGCTTCTTTGCCAGCTCCAGATCTTGTGTCTTTTGGCAGCACCGCCTGGCTTTGCTGGAAAGGTCGCAGGGAAGCGCAGCCCGGGGGTGCTTATTCGAGACCGGTGGGAGCTGCAGGGCCATGTCAGCCGTGCCCCAGGATTAAAGGGAAAGGAAACGCTGACTGGCCGATGCGTGGCAGAAAGCGAGGCGCAGGACCAGCTTTGCAGCACACGCTCGACCCGGTGAACTTCACTGCGGCGTAAGCTTTGGAAATGCAAAATTACTTCTGACTGCACCAGGGGCAGGAGCTCCGGATCCCTTCGCCCTTTACGCCTCCGCAAGGCACGCTGTGGCGGGGCCGGGGCCGGGGCCAGGGTGAGCCCTCGGGGAGACACGCGGGCAGACCTGCCCTGGGCACCGGCGGAGGTTGCCCCTTGTCCCTTGGAGGCACAGCTCCGGGATGACAGTCCTTCAGTGCCTCTCCAGTATTCTTGCGGGTTCTTTGTTTTGCAGAAGCTCCGATTTGATACACGTCCTCTTTCTTCATACACTGGCCAAGTCTCATTCCTCTCTTTGTTTGGTGCTCATTTTCCTCCTTTCTGGTTTTTTTCCTTTCCTTTCTTGCTGGTTTTTCCCTTGCTGTGACTTTTTGTGATTTCCTTATCTCCCCCCCACCCTTTCCTTCTTCTCTTTTTCGTCTCCGCTGTCTCTTTCCCTTCTGCCCCTTCACTGCATTTCCCATTCTCCAGCGGCTCTGGCACCCATCGGAGAGGACGAGGCATCCCTGTGAGTCTGTGCCTTAATGAACCGATCCCCACCCCAGCAAAGAGGGGATACCGGAGAGTCCAGCTGCTGCCCGAGGCTCTGCTTTGGTTTTTGTTTGCCTGGGGGTTTGTGGGGGTTTTGGAGTTTTTGTTGCAAGCTGCTTCATCAGCCAGCGAGGTTGGTACCCGCAACTGGAGCGACGAGTGGAAGTGGGTGGCTTTCAGGGAGCCGCTGCGGATTTCTTTGCAGCTGCAGCAGCATTTCTGTAACGTGTGGGTGGACGGATCTGAACAGCCCCACCATTCACCCCTTTGCACCCGATGCTCTTCTCCGCCTCGAGTCCCCTCCTAAACCTGGTCGGAGCTCCCCGTCCCCCTTTTGGATAAAAAGAGAAGCCACCAAGCTGCCACCCGCCATGTGCCTTCCTATTACTGATCACATGGCACGAGCGCGTCTGATCCTGGTCGAGGTTCGCTCTTCGGGGCTTGGCAGCTGCAAATGTAAAATTGAAACTACTGGTTGCTCTTCTTATCTGTTTTGAGGCCGGTACGTGGCGTGCCTCTGCCTTCAGGCAGAACCTGCCGCTGGGACCTTGCTGCTTTCGGTTTCACCAGCACGCTCTCCTCGCAGGCCAGGCGTAAGCAAGGTTTGCGTTTGCAGCACCAGGTCTCAAAGCACTGAAACTGTTAACGAACCGGCTTGCCGCGGGTTATATATACCCATTTTACAGAGAGGTTAAAAAAAAGCGCAGAGTTACCGTGTTCCACAGGAAGAAAGGGAGCGTCGCTGCCGGGGGTTGTCGTCCTTCTGCTGTGGACTTTTACGCCGTGGACGGTATTTGTGCGCTAACCTTACCTACTGAGCGTCCTGCCCAAACACTGCCTTCTGTAATGTGTTAAGTCACCAGCAGCGTAGGAATATATACATGTATGTCAAAATACTGTCTTATTATTATTGTCTAACCATGTTTGCATCTATATAAATCTAGCATAAAATGTATATAATGGCACCATGCATATGCATTTGTGTAGCGTATACATAATGCACTCATTTGTATGCAAATACAGTTGTATACATATATAAATATGCTTTTCAAGCACGAATTCAACAATGGAAAAAAATACTTGTTTTTAAAAGTAAGCCTTTGTTATGCCACAGCCTCCGTGCTGATTCTGGCAAAAGATTATTTTTCTCCTTGATGACAGGAAGCTATCAGTTTTCCAGTGAAACAAAGGAAAAGAAGATGAAATAGTTGTCAAGCATCGCATTGTACCATGCCATGAATTTTCCTTCCTACAGGCTGAAGAGAAACCGCTGAATTATACCGTAACTGTCAAGCGTCCTGTTTTTAGTTTGTTGCTCAAACACAATAAAATTATTTAATATACAAAAGCCATCATGCGAAGCCAGTCAGTTTTTCCTCCAGCAATATATCAAGGAAAACAAGACATGAGAAACGCACCTGAAAATGTTGAAACACTGACCGTAGGATGTGGGAGAATATTTGTAATAGATCATATTTACGACAAAACAGAAACTCAACACCCTGGAAAACACACACACACCGCTTGAAGTGTGTTTACTTCCAGGCACATTGGCCTTCGCATAGGGGTGGGCCGGGTGATTCAGCTGAATCTGAAACCTGATAAACTCTTGCCTTCTGTTTTTACATCACAGCCAGCGATTGCACATGACACATTAAAAACAGATAACACTACGCAGATGCTACCTTTGGTATTTATGATATCGATCCCGGTAAGGACCATTTCTCGGGCATATTGTGCTTCAGTCTGTCACTTATGGATGTGTACACGTGGGTGCGAGAGGGTGTACGTCCAAATGGGAGGTCTCGAGCCTAGATTGTGAGAGAGTCAAGAGACGAGTTTGTGTCAAACGTGTTTTTTAGTTTACCTTCTGTTTAGGAAACGTGGCAGCAGACTGTGGTTCTCAGTAACGTGTGCCTCGTTTGAGCTCGTTCAGGGAATCTGGTTTTGTCCAAACGCTAAGTAAGAGCCACACCTAGCAGGAATTCGAGCTGCATTAATTGCACCGACCAGTAAAGTCGTATTATTATTTCTTTTCTTCGACTGGAAAAACACACAAGAGTTTCTGACATGAGCTCTTGCACAAGGAAATCTAAAATTAATTTCCGATTCCTTCAAATAGTGCAACTTAGAAATGGTTTCTGTGAAACCTTGCCCTCAAATCTTAATTGTTTACATTTTTGCAGATGCTGAGGACAAATGAGGAACAGCATCAAAGGAAATTGTCCAAAAATACATGGTAAATATTTTTACTAGCTATTTTTAATTAAAAACGTACTTTTTTTTTTTTGTACTGAATAATTTTTTAGATTTATTTAGCTAAACGCTTATTGCAGCATTTCTTTTAAGCCAGGGTGGTCCAACCTCAGCAGCCACTAGGTCTGCACCAAGATTTTGGGCGCCCACCCCCCGGCAGCTCCATCTCCCCGCCTGGGGAGCACAACCCCACCCTCGGCCCTCGCGACGGCTCCCTCTCGCCCTTCCTCCCGGCAGCAGAGCCCGCCGAGCCCTGCCGCCGAAGCTGCCGTACGGAGATTGGGGAAGGAGGAGGGGGGTTGCTGCGGGTTGTTGCTGTCCAGTTTGAAGACTCGCTGTTGATTGCTGGCAGTGAAGAGGAGGAAGAGGAGGAGGAGGAGGAGGAGGAGGAGGAGGAGGAGGAGGATGCAGCAGCTGCTGCAGGAGCCCCGGTCGCCGCAGCCCAGCTCCCTGGGGCAGGTGGTGAGGAGGTGAAGGAGACGGCGTTTGGCTGTTTGGGCAGCTCTCCCGTCGTCGGCCACGGTTCCCCACCTCCCCTGAGAAGGGGTGGGCTTGCCTGCAGGCTGTCTGGCGGCCGGAGCTGCCCCACGCTGTGCGAGGATCTGGCAGTTCTCGGCTCCGAAATACGCCCGGTGAGGCGGGCCGCCAGCGTGTGGCCCTAATTTCAGCCACACAGATGTAAATCCGGACGGGCCTTGCCGCCTCTGCGGGGGGCATTCAGGATTTTCCCCTGCATGTAGCAGGAGACGGACCTGAGACGAGGTAACTTCAAACCCCGCACCAGCAAGTACCCCGACAGCTCTTTGGGGACATGGATTTTTTTTTAAGCCTAAGGACTGGGTCTTGGTAGACCTGGCCTCAAAGTCTGTCTCTGCGTCCTCTGTGAGGTCCTCTGCACGTTGCGGGAGCTCACGGTGGCCCGGTTTCCCCCCTGCAAAGTAGGGCTGATCATTTCGCCTTTCTTTTGCCGTCTCTCCGCAGTGCCCGGTTAGCCTGCCGGCCCCTTTTCTTACCGTTTTGCTGCAGCCCCCCCGGGGTGCCTAGGTGCTCTCGTACGGCCGGTAACAAGAAATAATGTAAAAGTTTGTGCCAGGCAAGGCTGCGTGCCGCTTGTTTCGCTCGAGCGCGTGGTCCCTTAAGATCGGCATCGTCCTGCCCGTCAATTCTGGCTTGCACCGAGCCACGGGACACTTCGGGAGCCCCGAAAATCCTGGGGGTGCGATCGCAAGGGAATCGGAGATTACGTGTTTCCCACGCGCTATGAAATGGGACGGGTGGGATTTGCTGGCCCGAAGGCAGCTGGCCGAAAGCCAGCGGGAACTACTCGGAGCGAGAGCCTGGCAAACCCGTGGCCGGTCAGCTCCGCCATCTGGGGTGGTGAATCACCCGCGGCGGGGGGGACGCGTTTCCCTCCGTCGGCCACGGAGTGACCCTAAATGTGACACCCGCCCCTCCCTGGGCCAGCTGGACTCCGACCTGCCCGTGGGTGCCGCTGTGCGAGGCGGGAGGCGAAGGGCAGGACAGAAAGGGAGCGGGGGTGTTAGCACCTCCAGAGGGTGGCGGGGGACTGGCAGACCCTTGAACTCCCTCGGTGGTCCGTGTGGTTGGCGGGGAGAGATGCGCAGTCCCGGGGGGTAACTCGCGGCGGTGAAGTTACGCTCCCGCTCCGAAACGCGCGGCGGAGGGAGGGCCTTTCTCCGGTGGCTGTGTAAGAAGCCTCAGCCCGGTTGGGACACCCCGAACTCCCTTAGCTGGGCAGCGCGAATGACCTGTCCACCCGGGACGTGTCCCGGTCCTGCTGTGTGGGGAGGCCCTCAGTCCCCCTGGGCCGGGCGGGGATGTGGCCGAGGTGCCACGCCACCCTTCCGATGCCCGGGCTCCTCGGAAACGCGGGCTGCAAACCAAAGTCGATCCTTTCTGCGAGACGTGGGAGTGAACTGGAGGTGCTGAGCTCCCCCATCCTCCCTCAGAAAATAAGCCTTCTCCCAGCTCTTATGATACCGGGCGCAAACTGGTATTTCATGGTTGCTTTCTGTTCTCTTGAAACGATTGTTGCACTCTCCCACCGCATACATACATGTAGAAAAAGGAGCTGTACATAGAGTGCGAGTGCTTTCAACTTCATGTAATCTCCTGCTGAATTTGATCAAAACCTCAGAAAGTGAATTATACAGGCAGTAGTAAAAAGACAGTACAGATCCTTTATTTTGGCTGCCTCGAACCCAGGATATGAATAGAAGGCTCCGCTTTATTCCAGTGATGATAAAAGGCAATCTTCAGGTCTTTAATTTGAAAAAAAATACAAGCCGATGCTAAGGATGATAGGAGATATTGTACTGTAGAGGAGTGAAGAACGGGAGCAGGAGTAGGAGTAGAGAAATGAAAAGGTGGAGTGTGGGAGGAGGACCGTGGGAGTAGAAAATGAATTGTGGTGCATCCATCAGCATTTCGGCATTGTGGGAGATGAGATAAACCTAACACTGTCATCTGTAGATGCGGTAACATTTCTTGTACTGAGCCATGGCTGCGCTGAGCTGTTTTAGGAGGAGGAAGCCCCCCCCCCCCAGCTGCCGAACGGGCGGTTTTGTTCACCGCAACGTGTCGTGAGGGCGGTCAGGGGTGGTGGGGTGCCCTGGGGGAGCGGTGCCGGCGGGGTTAGGGCACGCAGCTCGCGTGGGCTTCAGATTGTGCGTGGCACGTGTGTCACTTCGTTGCTTTGACTCTAAAATGGGTTGACGTGAAAGGATTCAATCCCCAAATACTTGACGGAGAGAAGAAATCCTGCGAGGAAAGCAGAGGGGCACGTACGGGCGGACCGCCGCCGTACAGGACTCACTCACCCAGGCCGTTCCGCCGAAGTCGGGGCAGACTCACCCCAGGAAAGCGCGCAGCATCGTCTCGTCGGCCTTCATCCCTCCTCCAGCCCCCAGCCGACAGCACGCGATAGTCAAAATCCCCGCGGCAGAGCGAGGCTCTGCCTGTTGCGTGGTGCGTCACGGGGCCCCGCTTGCCCAGCACGTGCAGCGTTTCGAAGGCTCTGCTTTTATCGCTCTCTACCTCCGCATCCCTCGGCCCTCGCTGCAAGCTGCGGCCCGAATCCGCCGCGAAGTTTCGAGCTGCAAGAACAGCAGTGACACGGGGCACAAATGTGGCGGAGCCCCGCCAAGGCGGTGAGGTGGGCGACGGCAACGCCACGTGGGGCCCAGAAAGGGCCGCACAACCCTTGCCCTGCAGAGCGAGCGGGGCTGAGCTGCGAACCCACCAGGGCTTCCTAAAATCCCCCAGCAGCAGCTTTCTTCCCAGTTTTCACAGTTGGCATCCGACAGCGGAAGGCTATTTTTTCTTTTTCAACATCCGCGTATACCAACAGAGGTCAGGGAATAACATCCCTACTTTTGACAAAGTGGAAAAGCAAGGAGCGCGAGATATTGGAAAAATCCTTAGAAGAAGGCCCGGGCAATAAACCCATTTCCTTTAGCAGGATGGGTGCCAGTCTGGCTTTCAGATTTTTATTTTTTTTTTTTCCCCCCTCCGACACCAAGGAAAGCAAAAGAAAATGTTTCAGTGTTCTCGGGCACTTCTTTTGTTTTGGCTCCCATTTAAACACGTCCATTCGCCGGACGTCCCTGGCTCCTTCTCCCCATTATATAATCTCCGCTTCTCCAAGGCAGGGTGCTCTCCCTCGTTGCAGGGCAACTCCTGGAGCCGAGTTTTGTAACGCCGCCGGATAAAGCTGTTCCAAGCTGAAACGTGGCATGCAAGTTATTAGGTTGAGCCGGGACTATTTTGCTTTTTTTTTTTAAAAAACTGAAAAAAAAAAAAAAAAAGGGGGGGGGGGTTTGTAAAATCCGTGGGCTAGACAATACCAGTCGGTGGGCTGAAGCCCTTAGAGGGTTTGCAAAACACAGAAATGACTGGCAGGCAAAGCAACTCTGAAACTTGACGAGCAGCCAACCTAAAATAAGCTCTCATCACCTTTGGCATTTGGGAAAGCAGACAGGGCAAAACGAGCGCCTCAAAATCCGCGCGGCGGCTGCGCCCCTCTGCGCGCGCTGCACGGGCGGCGCAGGGAGGTGCCACCGCACCTCTCCAAAAGCGTTCCGGGGGCCGGGCGGCACGCTGGCCTAGAGCCCAGCCTGACGCTCCCCCGCCTTCGCCGCCGCTCCCCGAACCGTGACCCGCGTTCCGCCGACGCTAAGGCTCTCCGCCCCGCCCCC
>JAVKLA010000008.1:33280291-33304289 GCA_034782735.1 Sagittarius serpentarius
GTCTGCCGGCCGGCCGGCCGGGAGCTGCCGCCCAGGCTCCTCGGGCCCTCCGAGCCGCGACCCGGCGGCGGCTGCTCCGGCCCGGAGCTGAGGACGCCGGCGGGTCCTGCCGGAACGCTGCTGCCTCTCTGTTGGCTGCTGGGTCCCCGGGAGGAGGTCAGGCGAAGGAATCGCCTTTCCTCTTAGCAGTTACGGGGAGAAGCTTGCAGTGGCGCGCCACGTAGGTTTCCTCGCTGCTTAGCGCGGTTGAGGTACGTCCCTCGGCCGCTCCGGAGGGGACCGTGCCGCTGCCTTTGTTCCTCAGCAAGATCTTCCAGCGTCTGCGGAAGTTCAGGCGAGGAAAGCGATGCCTGAGCTGAAGTGAAAGATTCACGATGGAAGCGTTGTTCCAAGATAAATGTTTATTGATTAGATTCATTAGTGTTACTACAAATTTTTTTTTTTTTTTTTCCTTCAAACGAGCTTTGTGGTGACGTCAAAGCAGGTTCAGTTGCCAGAGCCAGAGCTGGCTCAGGTATGTGCAGTCGCTGTTTGCCTGTTGCCGCTGCTACGCCTGTCCTACTTCAGCCCTGCCTCTGCTGACGGACCCGCAGCTCAAACCAGAAGCTATTTGAAATTCAGGGTGAGGATACAGCCTCACGTGTGAGCTGATCAAATTGTGTTATGTAGCTCAAACATAAATAAAAATGCACTATGTGTTTTTATCTAGCTAGATATATTTAGATCTTGATTGATGTCTAGAAATCTGTAGTGAAGGAAGCAATACCAAAAAAGGGTGTAATTTTTTTTTTTTTTCAGATGTGAAAACCCAGGCTGCGACTGCATGTTTAACTCAGGGCAGCTTCACTTTTTCGTAGCTGTTACGGTATTCTTGGGGTGGCATCAGGCAGGGCTGGAAAGCACTTCTGCGTTTCAAACGCAGGTGGCACGATGCTCGGAAACCTCGGAGAATGGCGGAGAGGGTTGAACCAGGAGCTTTCTCTTTCGGCTCAAGCTGGGGGGATTATTTTTTTTGGCGTTATGTCCCCTTCTTCTTTGATGAATGTAGGCAGCCTGTGAGTAAAACTGTGGTGTCAGATCTTTGTGGCTGAGGGTTTGCCTTTGCTGCAAGAGCTGAGCGTCTCTCCTAACGTTGTGCGAGCGTGTATTCTAGCCAGTGGAGTACGAATGCTGGTCTCGGGTCTGGTCCCTGGTGCTGTCGGTGCGTTGCCCCCTTATCTGCAAATGTAGTAAATCCAGTCAATGCCTTCTTGAAACAAAAACGAGGACGGGAGTTTAAAGCAGTATTTTAAAACGCAGCCTGTTGCAACTGATTTTGGGAAAATAAAGAGATGCTATCTTAATGCAGACTTTTCCATGCTTGTTAGGAAACTTGAGTCACTCTTGAATAATCCAGTTTGTTCAGTCTATGAAAACCTGATACCGCGCTCTTGCCTATTTCTTCTTTACAGTCCTGTGGCAATGACATAGTAATAAGTATTAAAAGGAGAAACCATAATCTTCTCTGCTTGCAGTCCAAGCCAACGCTAGTCATTCCCTGATGCTATGAAGTCATCCTTTGCTTTGAGGTTTCTAACTAAGACTTTGCTCTAAGCGTCTGCTCTGGGCGAGCGGTAGCGGCATTAGTGGGGGAGTCCCGGTGCCCTCCCACTGCCTCCGACCCCTCTTCAGACCGTCCTCCTGTGGCCGAGGAGACCAGTTCTGCGAAGTCCAGCCCGTCCTTTGACAGCGATCCCTCCTTCCCCCTTCTGGAGCTCTGGAACAAAAACGAAGATGTAAATGAATTTGCAGTGATTGCACAACCCGGTTATGCAACGAGGCTGACGTGGTAGCGTATACATGTGTAGAAAACGCCTTTTTGAAGAGATGACATTAAACACAGTTTCACCACCTTCTCCCCAAAGACGAGGGCAACTGCCTTACTGGCTTCCCCCCCGGTTGGTTAACCTGCATATTAGAGCGCACCAAATGTTCAGCTTCTGCTGAGCGAGGATTATTGTTGATGGAGCAAAAAAAATAAATTGGTTCTTGTGGGCTGTTTATTTGGGAAGGAGTTTTTTAGCTTGGGGCCCAGAGTCCAGGCAATTAACATGACGGTAGTCAGTCCCGGGGCAGTGTCCTGCACTGTGGTGAGTTTTTGTACTGTCAGCATACTCTGAACCACCTGAGCGCGTGTTGTGTTTCTTTTTTCCAAATGAGGGACGGAGTTTCGGTTGGAGGCATCGTGTGCTAGTCCAGCAGGTCCCTGAGCGAGCGCTCAGCGTTCCTTGCAGCTGGGAACCCAATTCTGCACTTCCTATGGGGTTTAATTTCTCCGGAAGAAGACGTGCGGCACCGCTGCCTCCTGTCTTTTGTGTGAAGGAGGAGGACTGATGGCACGGGTGCTCTAACGGCGTTTTTGGGGCAGGCTGATTGGTGAGACTGCCTTGACGCTGAACGCGACGCAGGCGTTCGTTTTGTCGCTTCCGGGGCGAGTTGCCCTGGGCTGGTGGGCAGTGCCGCCCTGGGCGGCGGGAGCGGGACCGCAGCTGAGCGCGGGCGTGATGCTGGGCCCTCGGGGCTGGCTGCTGGCTGCCGGCCCCCTCCGTGGGGCTGTGAGGGAGCTGGGGGACCGCGACCGGGGCGGGGGCTGGCTGCCCGGGTGGAGCTTCTTGCAGACGTCTTGGACGTAATTGCTGATGCCTTGGGGCAGGGGATGGATTTCCTGAGGTCCCTTCCGTGTCTCCAGCTGCGCGGATTTGCGTTCAGCTACGGGGCCGGTGGGAAGGTGCTCTCCCAGCCTCTAGAAGCTGAATCCGTCCCATCTCGCCAGAAGCGGCTGGTGCTGTCGTTAGCGTGACGTGCTGCGGCTCTTGGCCTGACTCCGGCCGGTACTTTTTTACTTATGTGTGGGAAAATAAACCTTTTTGTCCCTCAGTTGCTTCCCGTCTTGCTCCTGCATTAATTCTTGATAAGTAGAACCAATAAATGACGATACCTTCATACATAATGCTTATTGCCAATTGAAAGAAAAATTCTGCAAACTAAGCAAGTAGACTGACCTGACGACTCCTCATGACAACTGCCTGGTTTAAGTTAACATTCAGAATATTTTTATCCTCATTTACTCCTTAGAGGCTAATAGAGTGCTGCTAGAGTAATTTTCAGATGAATCATGCCATCTGCCATGCATGCTTTGCTGTTTCAGCAGTAGGGGAGGAGAGGGAATGTATACGTACAGTGGTCTGAAACAGTATGTTTGCATTCACTGTAAAACCAATTCAAGTTTCAGAGCTTTTTTTTTTTTTTTTTTCCTCCTAGCAGGCTTTTTATGTTTCTTGCTTTGGTTATCGGTTTAATGTGCGGCTGGTATTGCTCTGTCGGTTGGTCAGTGCCAGACTTTGCAGAGACTCACAAGGCGCAGGGCATGCTTGATCTGGCCTGCTAGTGAGTTGAAGTGGACCATTGCAAAGTCCTTTTCTGAAAACACAGTTCGAATGTTGACCCTTGGGATTGCCAGGCTGAGCCAGCTGTCATTTGCACCCCCCGAAAAAGAAAAAATAATAACAAAACAGTTGTAGACAAATGAAACTGGAGCCAGCAGCCTGGCAGTATAGAGGAAAAGGTCACTTGTGGAATGAGTTCTGTAGGGCTGATGTTCAAGACTTGTTCTTCCAGGAGCTTTCCTGAGCCAGGGGAGGAGCGTCCCCAGCACGCAGCCATCTTACCTGTGGGAAGGAGCAAGCTGGCATTTGAAACCAAAGATTTGTAACCACAGAGGAGCATTGGATATGTCGTGTCCCATCTCGTGTTTTGTCCAGAAGCAATTACTTGGGACACTAGCCAGTCTGTTAGTAAGGTTCATGGGTTTGGATTTGAGTTTGGAGAGGGCTGGAATCGTAATCTCCAGGAGTTTGTACTTCAACCCCATCTCATCTTTGAGAACAGGCTATGATACTAGATAACGCTTTAATTATTACCAGGCAGAGGAAATTCTTCTGTTCGAATATATTAAAAATCTTCCCTTGCTGCCTGTCCTAAAGATCTAATTTTCGCATAAACTGATTTGGCTGGTGAACCGTTGCACCGAAAAGTACTAATAGATTTTGTGCTTTGTTCATGTCTTTAAGCTTTTTATGAGAGTTTTATCTCATGTGCTAGGTTTTAGTGCCCTGACAAACCATATTTGAAGAAATTGAGAGCAGACTATTGAAGTACGGAGCAATTAAACTGTTTTCTTCCCTTTTCATGCATTTCACTCCCACCCCTCAAGGGACTGATATATCTGGTAAACTCCAGAGTTCATTACGTGAGGTCAGTTGAAGGCCCGAACAATAGCGTGCTCTCTTTTTCAGGCAAGAAAGGCAATTTTCAAATGCCAGGAATTAAAAGCGAAGATTGCTTGCCTATAGAGAGGAGTTGTTGCACCAGATATCGAGCTGACATGCAAGCAGATCTCTGCTACCCTTAGACGAGGATTAGTTCATGCCTTGGAGCAAATGGGTTATTAACTCTTGTAATTTCATTTTAGCATGTTTAACAACAGATACTGTTGATTATAAAACCCATTTAATCCCTTTTTAATCACTGCAAGTTATTTTCCGGTAGTTATCCTGCAGCCGTGGGTTCCAATGGTTAGTTATTTACTCAGCAAAACATAGCAGTTGCCTGTTTGTCTGTGTATTTTTTTTAAGTCCTTCGTTAATGCCTTGAATTAGAGTTAAAAAAAAAAAAAAAAGGAAAAAAACCAAAGTTTGGGCCCCTACTTCTGTTGCCTTCTCCTCCCTCTTCCTTCCCCAACTCCTCCAGTACCTGTAGCAGCCCCTTCCTTTTGCTCTTCGCTCTTTGGGCTCTCTCTGCCGCATCCGCAACTCCCTTCACTTTCCCCGGGCCGCTGCTGTTGCTGATGCGAAACGCCAGCAGATAATCCTAGCAGATTTTTATTAGCTTGGGCTTTGCGCTGCACCTCAAGGCATTTATTGATAAATAGGGGCCTTGTATTATGGGATGTATAAAGAGGAGCATGTGACTGCCCTCTGCACTGGATTTGAGAACGTAGGAAATCACGGTGGCGTCACGATGCTCTTAAAGGAGGCCGTGCCTTTTCCTAGGGCCAAGGGCGCTGTGGGGGAAAGGCTGGCAGGCTTTCAGGTGTGCAGGAGGTTCTTCGTGTGTGAAGTAAAAGCCGTCAGCTTGAAAACTGTGTAGCTGAGAAGAAGTGTTTTCGTTTTCAAAGGTGATCAGAGCAAGAGCATCGTTGGCAGGGGTAGAGAAGGGGCACCAGGGGAGGTGGGGGCTGAGCGGCTCTCCCAGGGGAGAGCGAGCTGGACGCTGTCGGAGCTTGGAGAGGCCGCTGGGAGGGGGAGTAAGAGAACAGCCCACCGTTGTTACCGGCATCCTTGCTTGATCTTTTCCCCACGTCTCCTGTCTGCTCCCGGGGCCAGAGCTGGTATTTGCTGTGTTTTCTCGCCGCCAGCCAGCTGCCGCGCCAGGCAGCGCAGCCAGGCTGATGCCGCGGCCTGCCCTTTGGAAACCAGGCTAAAGCGAAAGCGCACCAAACGCCTTGAAAATCAAGTTACAGTCCAGGCTGGGACAGAGGTAAGGAATACTCGCACCAGAAATCACTTACCAGGTTAGGTGTCTTTAGCCAGGCACGTGGTGTGAAAGTAGCGGCAAACGACGTGTGCGTAAAGCGCAGCTCACACCACGGTCTTCAGGCCTTTTCCACTAGCCCGACTGTGACCCAGGGCAGCGCCGTGGCTGCAGAGATTTCTTCTGAGGCAGAAGCTTCCAGACTGCTCCAGTGGTTCTGCTGAACACCGGGGTTAGTAACACGCCAGCTGGATTTTGCAGCTGTGGCCCAGGGCGGCGTTGGTTTTCGCGAGCCGGCTCTCGGGGCGGCGTCCCCCCGGCTGGCGTCCCCGCGGCTGGCGTCCCTGCCCGATGGCAGCGCCCAAGGCTGGGGACGCGGGCGGGATGGGGGGGCCTTTGCTGTGCTGCCCTCTGTAAACCTGGGGGGTGACTGACTCGAGTCCTGTCTCCCTGCCTCGCTGGAGGTCAAGGAAACTGGAAAGGGAAAGGAAAGGGGCGTTTCGCTCTCCTGGGTGATGTGCGTTTGGAAACACGTGGAAGGTCCGTCTGCTCAGAAAGAGGGGTGGAGAGCCTCGAGCCGGTTCAGGTTGGTGGCTCGGTCCCGGCCGCTGTGCTGGGATCTTCCAGCATCTTGCAAAAATCTGTCCTCTCGGTGCCAGCCACCGGGACGCAGTGTAGCAGCGGTGCCTTGCACGTGGGGGTAATTTTGTGCTCTGTCAAGTGTGTGTCTGAAATGGGGTGCACGTGTACGTATATAAGCCACCTTCCAAGGCGGCGTGAAAGATGAGGAACGAGAATGAGACCGTGATAACATTTATGCCTTTCTGACTGTAGGAGCTTTGCCTCTTGGCTCTGACTAAGCCAGTGTTTAGCCCCTGAGTATTTTTTTTTTTTTTTCTTTTAACGTTGGGAGATCTGCTATTACAAGAGATTTTGCCATCGGGGCTGGGTGGCATAAAGTGAATACCTGACTGACTTGAAATAATTTGATTAGTCTGTCTTTCACTGGGAGAATCCCTTGCTCAAGCCTATCCCAGGGATAAATGAATCATGCAGAGGAGAAATTGAAATTGCCAATCAAGGCTTTAAGTTTGTTGCTGTTAAGTGACTGTTAAATGAGCTTTGCTGTAGGAAACGTGCCTTTTCCTAGAAATGTCTTTAACATGGTCTGAATTACACTGAAATGTGAAACTTCTTTCCAAATTTAAGGCGGGGGGGGGGAAATCAGAGGGCAGAATATGCTTTTATTGTCAGAAACTTCTGACCAGGTTTATTGCTTGTGCTGCTGATTTGCTAAAGTACCACATACGCTGCATTTTATTACACGAGGAATAGAAATCGAGTAGCAAAACATACCTGTACGGACCTGAGTATTCCCGCTCCCTGTTAACACCTTTTTCCCCCTGCCACGTAAATCTTGCATTAATGTTCGCATAGGTAGCACCAGTAAGAAAAGCAGATCTCGCTTACCATTTCAGATTTGACTTTTCATCTTGTACTGGCAACCTGAAGATCATGTGTCTAACTGCTGATGTTGTGCGAGAGACCGATGAGGTTCTGAGGTTCCTCTGCAGCATCGAAGCTTCAGAGTCGGAAACAGAGGTTGCTTCTCTGTCCCTGACCAGTTAGCTGGTGTGTAGACCCCAGTCCTCTGCTGAACTCTGTGTGAGGTTGCCTGAAGTTAGAAAGCCTTGTAGTTGCCTTTAGTTAAGCCTGGTGGTTCCTCTCTATGCGTCGGCTTTTGTGATTCAAAGTACCTCTTGATGTTGCAAGGAAAGCCCTTGGGTAACAGGAGAAGGGAAGGAAGACAGCTAGATACGAACAGGGTTACGGAGTCTGCTTTTAGCTTAGGAGGCGGCTCTGTTTGGGGTTGCTAGTCGGTGAAGGAGAATAGGTTCCTGCTCTAACTTCACAAGGAGAAACTTCATCAGGCATGGTGAATAACTCCCTAGAAAGGAGGCAGCCCTTACAAACATCCCCAGGGTTCCTTTTAGCTCAAATGATGAGACACCGTCAGCTTAGGGAAAAGGCCAAGGGGCAGTTTCAGGTGTTTACAAAATACCCTCATCGAATCAAGCCGGTGGTCCTGAGTGCATGGGACTGAGACGGTACCTCAGACCATGTTGTTCCCAGCTGATGTGAGGAGTTTGTACTTTGGCTCCTTGAGCGACTGGCCCGGTTTGCCCCGTTGTGCAGACGTTGAGAGTTTAGGAACCTCTGGCTTTCTCTGTACCGGCGGTATTTTGGCAAACTGATTTGGAAAGCAAGCTCTGGGCATCCTCCTGTCCATACCACCGTGGCCGCTAAAGGACCGGGAAGAAGGTTCTCTAAGAAGGGTTAAAAAAGCAGGCATCTCCTAGCCTGTAGGGAAGCCCGGGGAGTCACGTGCAGTAGCAACCGTCTGCTCCTCCAAGGAGGTGGAAAGGTGACAGTCTTACGTGGGGTTTAGCCAGCGCCTGACCCCCCGCTTGCCAGGGCTGGGAAGCCTTAGCTCCGGTCTCTTAGAGACTGAGCACAACCGCACAACTCACACGTAGCATAGACGTGTTTTTTCAGATAAACAGCCTAACTTCCATGCCTGTGCGGTCCCAGAGGCTTCTCCCCCTTTTGCATTTTGAAAGCAAGACCGGGGACGCAGAGCAGTACGCCGTGCATCCCGGTTCCTTATGAAGAAAAAGGCTCTTGGAGCCAGAGACGGCCAGGACATCCGTCAGTCAGGGGCTTGCCCGCTCCCGGGACAGACGTAACGAGTATCTGAAGCGCAAGTTGTAGCGTGCTTCCTAGAAAGTCGGCAAAGGCCGGATGGTTTCGCTATGGGGACAAAGGCTATAACGTGCCAGTAACCTCAGTGGGTTGCAGAGAAATTTCCTCATATTTGGGAGCAGTAGAGTTTTGAAAATCAAAGCAAACAAATGTGTTTTGGTTGCAGTATTCATAAGAAAAGGCGAGGGAGGAAATGAGAAGACTTTGAAATGTGAGTTAAAACGTGAATGCCATGAGTTGTTGTGTTTTTTCTCATTTTTTGCATTGTAAAATCCTGCTTTCTCTTGCTGAGGCTTAGTAAGTAAAGTTTTACTTCCTAAAGAGAAGACGATGTGTGTCACAAAGAAAAGGAGTATCTTAAAGGTATGTAATCTGCTACGTAACGGAAGGGTTTGTTATGGGGAACAACTGCAACAGTAAGGCCTTACAGGATTTCCTATCAGTTCAAAAAAACAATCTTTACCTGGAAACCTGAACTCTTCAATAACATTGTAAATGCAGATGAGAATAAAAGAAAAAGATACAGAATTACATGAATGTTATAAACAAGCTGCAATTAATAAGGAAGGTAACTTGCTGTGAATTGTATTTAAGAAAATGGGTATTCCCATGCAGAAGATTAAAATCATAGAAAGGCTCAAAGGAAGAGCTTGTATAATTCAAAGCTTGTCTCCTTTTTCCAACTTTGTTGTCCAGTACAAGGTATGACATCTGTCTGCCAGTCTTGTCTTTAGACATATGTATTCTTTTCCATGATCTTTGGGTCGGAAGGAAGAGATTTTTTTTTGCTCTTACTGGTGTAAGATAGAAAAGAGCAGACTTTTGCTTTCAGAAGCAGTGCTGCGTAATGTCATTGAATGGATCTGTTCAAATCACAAGCCAAAACGGAAATAAATAAATAAAAAAAAAAAATCCAGAAGCTTAAAATGAACCATTCTTCCTGCATTTTTAAGGGTTGAAATCCAAAGTGCGAAAGGGATTAGAAAATTCTAAGTGTATCTGTGGGATGTTTATAAATCCTAATTTCTTACCGTTCCAAGCGCTGGGCGCTTGTGCGGCCCTGTAGTGTTGTCATTGAAATTGTTTTGATTTGTAACACCTTTTGAAGTGCAGCTCTGATGTGAAATGTGGTCCAAAAATTATGGAAACTTCACTCAGTTTAGAAAAAACCTTTAATGAGTCACAGGGCAGTAATGAATCCAGCTTCTGTGCTCATCGCTGTAATATTCATTATTATGGCTAGCTGTCATAAAACATCAAAAAAAAAAAAAAAAAAAGAGGGTTCAGTTCAAGAGTTAAGTAGCCCTGCTTGGGACCTCCTGTTTTGCTCCTGGTGGCTAGCAGCTTGCTGGCCCGTCCAAGCTCTGTCGTGGACCCCCGCAAAGGGACGTTGTTTAGGAGGGGCCGAAGGGTGCTGTGGAGTTTGGGGGCTTGCAGTATTTGGGGGCTGCAAAAGATGGAGGAGTGAAAGTAGCTAAGTTGGAAAGGACTTGCAGACGGGGGGCTTGAGGCGATGCCCGTGGGAAGCTGTGTGGGACACGGGGTGGGGCTGGCGGGGGTAAATCTGCAGGAAACGGTGGCATGGCTTGTTGTGCTTGCCTAGCTCTAGTGTATCAACCTTTCACGTGACAGTATTTTCGCTTATTTTGACACGTGTTTGTGCTGAGGACAGCTGAGGGGAGCAACTGCAAGCAAAGGCAACCCTGAACGTATCGGAAACCTCCGCCAGATGGTCTAAAGCCTCGGGAGGCCCAAGAGGAGGGGGTGTCGGTGTCCTCGCCGGCGGAGGTGGGCAGCTGAGGAGAGCGCGGGGCACAGGAGCGGGCTGGAGCTGCGGGGGGGGCTGGTGGTGGGACCTGGAGCTGCATCTGGGACCGTGCGTCAAAGTCCCATGACTCCACCGCGAGACCATTAGTCCTTTTAAGTAGCTGCCTTAAGGGCTGCCAAGAATTAGGGCTGATGGACAGCACCAGAACAGACCTCGAATTATTCGGGGTTTTCAGCTAGAAAGCAGCAGGGGGTGGAATGCAACACTGCAGTGTGTCTCACAGGCGAACTCTGGCACCGTAAAACGTGCATGGGAAGAAAAAGGCTGGCCTGCTGCAGATCAGCTCTGAGTCCTGACCGCTGTTAGCCAAAGGATCCTGAGGTTTCAAAGGTCGCGATAAATTTGAGTTACCGAAGCACGCATAAGAAGCTGCAGGAAGGATGTGCAAGAAATGGAAATCGTTCATCTGTACGTTTAAAAAACTTGCAGTCAAGAGACACCGCTTTAAAAGCAACTTTGTATTTTTATCTGCGGTTTTGGTACAGTATTAGACTTTTGGTCGCAAATAACTTAGTAGTTATTGATGACCAGTTTATTAGCAGTAGTACCTCGGGAATTAACATTTGCTTTTCATACTCTAGTCTAAAGGTTTAGTTTACAATTTGTAATTCTACATATAATGCAGAAAAATGTCAAGTTTTTTTCCCTACAGTGAAATATTGGAGAAATTTTGTATTCTCAGTAGATGTTATTTTAATTCAAAGAATTTTGCATTCTTTGTGTGTCTAATGTCAATTACTGTATATTTCAAATATGCAGAATCATAGAGCTTGCAATTCTTTGAGACAGATATTTCCCCTGGAACCAGTCAGGGCTGTCTTTGTGATCCTCACCCCAGGTTTTGTCCTTTTACAGTTTGTGCGAATACTGGTCTGTTTGTGTTTTCTGCTATTTTAGGTATTTTTCTTTCTTTTTAAAAAATGGATTCTGCTTAAGACTTCTATATATAATTTGCTTATATATTTTTCTCTATTGTTCTATTCTATTTTTTTCTACCTTATTCTGTGTTTTTAAGTGTTCTATGTATGTAGGCCACTCTGTGTGTGTGTGTGTGTAAAACTACATGTGCTCCACATTTGAGCTTGAAATAGCCTTCTTAGTATGTCTGTGCTTTTTGTCGAAGTCCGTAAAATAACGATGCTTATTTTCTCCTACTTGTTGCAGTTCTTTTAGTTTGCGAATGGTGTCAGGACTGATTGCACCTTGCTTGCAGTACTCCTGCTGTTACGTATTTCTGTACGAGGTAAAGGATGAGTATTTGGGGGATGCTGGTGTTTCAGCTCTCTCTTCACACTTCCCAGTGGGACAGTTTGTGTGGTTTGTACGTGGTGTTTGGGCAGCTGTTTGCTGGCTAGCAAGAGATAGCACCTTTCCTCTGGAGCTTACAGCCGGAGGTCCTGAGTGTGCAAACGGACGGCTGAGCAGTCGTGAGGATGTTGCGAGCGCTGGGACCTGATTAGAGGCGGCTTCTTGGGAGCAAGAGTGCAGGCGAGGTTAGAGCCTAGACCTTTACCTCAGCACAGGCAACCCGTTGTTTACAGGAGTGAAGTGGTGGAATCACTCGGGCAAAGAGGCTATTGGTTACAAATTTCATATTCTTTGGCTGTTTGTGCAGTATTTTTTCTTCTGTATTTTTTCCTCAGGTATTGTTTTTGCAGACCATATTGAAAACATGCTGCTTTTTCTTCTCTAATTGGATTGTAATAAGGGCTTTGTTAATCAAAAATAAGTGCAATAAGGCAGAATGACTTAGTTATTTTTACATTTTCCTGTTTTTTTTAAAAAAAAAAAAAGCCTCAGTAAGCGAGCCACAATGAGCCGTGATGTATTTCCTCCATCAGGATGGAAAATAAGCCATTTATTATTTCAGCTCTGACTCACAGTGAACCTGCTGACACTGAGACATTTTATAATCATAAGGAACAGGTTAGGGCAGTAACTTGGACGCCAGGCTGGGGATTACCTACTTATTACAGTGTTTTACAACCTGGATGCTTTAGGTTTTCTGGCAGAATGTCCTAAACCTCACACTAAACACCACGTTGTTATTGTACAATTACTGCTTGCAGGTCTTGCTGTAGGTGGTGCCAGCTAGACAGATGCCTTCATTATAATTATCCTTTTTACTATATATAAAGATTTCATCCCTTTAATCCATGTAAATTTTACTGCTCTTGAAAGTGACATTAATAGTTATACTTCTCGCCCTTCCTCCTTGTCCTTCATTGTTCCCAAACCAGCCGGGGCTGGGCTTACTCCATCCAGAAACGGGAGATTTCCAAGGAGAACGCGGGTTCTGCGGGAAGCGGCGCTGATGACTCAGTAGACAGTGCTGGTGGTCACTGCACGGTCCCGCGACACAGAACAGCAGCGCTAACTCCAGCGTCCTGGCCAAGCTCCAGCTGAATAATTACTTTGTGCCTGCCTCGAATTCCTCTGCAGCTTCAGCTGGAGCAGTTGAGCTTCGTTGCCCTTCTTATAAACAATCCCGTAGTGTTCAAGCGGAGTGGCTGCTTCATCGCACCTTGGAGGTGACTGTATTTTGATGTCGGGTGAGTGACTTTATCCTCGCACTTGTGTATAGCCCGAGAAATGCTCTGGTGCGTTTTTGGATGAGAAGCCCTGGCTTTCATTCTTTGCGTTCGTGAAAGCATCTGTCCCATTCCGTTTGGTGCTTGTGTAAGTAACTTCAAAATGTATGGCCTGGGAATAAAAATAACCAGACCTTGAGTGTTTGACTGGCCAAGCCAACTCCTAAAATGCTCCTTTTACTATGAAATGTGTGACATCACCTAGTACTCCTTCAGTAACAGCCTGTGAATTCTATTGCATTTACTGATAAAGGAGGGCATCTCTGAAATTCATGGCCTTGTGATAGCCGAATGTTGAAAGATGACTGGGAAAGGAATATTGAGATCCTCGTTAGTGGATGAGCTAAGACTCTTCCTGTGTAGCTAATTAAGCACAGTAGGTGGTCTCTTGCTCTTTGATAACCTGTGACTGGATGTCTCTAGTCTACTCAGACCCACAGCTCCATGTATATAGTGAATCAGAGAAGTAGGAAGGTAGGTCAGAAAGCCATGTCTACTTTGAGAGCGTCTTCAAAAATAAGAGCGTAGCCAGCGCTCTGCTCTGGGCCTTGGTGTTCAGACAACCTCATCCCACCGTGCTGGGAGGAAGGTCGGCTCGCTCAAGGGGAGGGACCAGTCCTGCACGCAGGTGGGTGCTGTACCCCCTTCCACATACGGGGACTCTGCCAGCATGTCGTTACTCTTTCCTCTAACAGCAGAGACTTGAGGTCTGGCGCTTCTGAGAGAGGAGGTGGCTGGTGATGCAATAGATTGGTTCTTGCTGGTCAGTTGGTTTAATCTGGTATCTGGTTAGTGGGTTCCCTGAGCTGCATAGCTGAAAGACTCCCCTGTCGACTTGATTTTTGCCAGTGAGTGACAAACGGAGTGTGATTCAGATGTGCCCTTACACATTTAACACATGCAAAAGTTACTTGCAAGAGACCAACTGCAGGTAGAAGAACCGATTGATGCGGCTGAAGATCTTGGCCCCTTGATTTTGTGTGTGGGCTCACGTGCACAAGAGCTCTAATTACTTTCTTAGGAGGAAGATGGAGAAGTTGACCTCAGAGTTAAGCTTATGCTGAGACTTGCTGTTGAGTTCATCTGACAGAGGCTGTATAATCTTTTGCTTGCCAGATACTGAGCACACGTTTGAGTACAAACACTAAATCAAGATTCAGCGAGACTTCCTATGCATATAGGAGCTACCTTTTTGCCATTTATTCCCCTGAAGAAGTTAGGCTTTGCGTGATCCACTCTTAAACTGCTCTTTAATTGCTTCATCCCGTCTCTTCTTGATGAGGAGGCTATCCATGTCTTCTTGAAGCCTGCTACTTAACAGCATTCTGTAGTTAACCATCAAATCCTCTATTCAACACATATTTTACTGTTTTGTCTCTTCCCTCCCTGGGCGCTCAGAAAGTACACCAGCGTTGCAGCATTTCTGCCTTGCAGTATTGGGTATATGCAGTATTGGATGTTTGATGGGAGTCAAAATAATGGGTTGCTTAACCAATGCAGGTTGCCCACTTAGCTGTGCAGGGTAATTTGAGCAAGGCGTCAAAAAGACTGCTTGGTAGGTTTCCATAGCAAATTCTGCTTGGGGGTTTGTTTTTAAATCACCTTTAGGGAGTATCTGGTACTTAATGTGTTGTCAAAATCAGGATGCAAGAAAGCATACGGGTTAAAACGTAGCAGAGGGAGTCTGATAGCTTCAGGCTCCTTGGAAATGGCAAGACTGGAGGTACAAGCAGTTCATCGTAGTAGCCCAGGAACTTTGACTAGCTGGGCTGACGCTCTGGTGCGTGTAAGAATGTATGACAGCTGAAGGCATAGACTTTCTGAGAAAAAGATCTGAACATGCAGTTTTCTTAATAAGTAGATGTTAATGCCAGGCTTCATAACTTACCGTGTGATAGAAGAGGCGAACCAAGTTACTGGTCTCCTTGCTTTCATTATTTTTTTTTTTTTTTTTTTTTTTTTGGGAAGCAGAGCAGCCCTTTGTATGAAGTCTATCTTTTAAGCTGCTTCTTCATAAATGCATAATCTGTGCATATTTGCATGCAGAAGAAACTGAAGTATGCAAGCAGTGCAGTTCTCCTTAAATGGTCCAAGGATCCAAAACCTTACCTCTTTTTCTGTAGGCTTGTCAGCTCCCAGTGCCATGGGTCTGCGCAGATCTTCCAAGATGAAGAGGAATTACTAGATTGTAGGCTAAAATACTGGCATGTCTAATCCGAAAAATCACAGTACGGGAAGAAGTTATACAAAATACGCAAGTGGAAAAGCAGTGCGGGCCCAAGGGAGGACGCATGTCATGAACGCTTTATTTACGTATGAAGCATGTTGGTAATCTGTCATTTACTTTAATGAATGATGTTTTGGTGTTTTGTTTTTTTGGGTTTTTTTTTGGCCTGAACTCGTGTTGGAGGGAAAACCGGAAGGCACAGGTTTTGAACGGACTTTGACTGTGTTCTTTGCAAGACCAGAGAGGTTCTCCCAGAACAGGATGAACAAGCGAATATATGGCACTGGAGCTCCTGTGTGAGAGGCAGGTAGCGGGTTTGGAGACGGAGTTGTAGTCGGTAGGTGCCTTCTCTGGGGTCATGTGGATGCGTAAGTAGGAAGAGCTGTCTGATTTAAATTTAGAGTGAGAAATTACCCTTGCATGTGTATCAACAAAGAATGCGTAAGTGGGTGTTCCTTGGGAGTGACAAGGTGTTTTTTCAGTAAGATTGTTGTGTTGTCAAAATACTTTGTATTTTCTCTGCTGTTGTTACTTAGTCTGGCTGTAGCACTGCGTTGCGTGTTTGTTACAAGTCCTTTTCTAGGCAAGCCACATACCCAGCTGAGAGAGTTTTCTGCTTGATACTTTCCGTTAACCTTTAAAAGACTGATGCAAACAATTGTTTATGAAATAGCAAAGATGTTATTGCATGTGTTTTGGGAGAAGTGTTGAGATAAAAATGAGAGTTGCAGGACTAAATTCGAGGTACGCAAGTCCAGGTTAGTAAAGAGACATACAGGGCTTACATCTTCTCTTAGGTGCACAGTGCTGGATAATGAGCAGCTTCGCAATCATAAAGCAGGAACGTACTGATGATTAACTCTACACGTGCCAAGCATCTTTCTACTACAGTTGCTTGATACTATTAGCTTCAGATTTACTATGAAAGACTGGTTTAAGGCTAAGAATGAATTAAACCCTTCCAACCCCATATTCCCATCAATTTATCAAGCTAGATTTGTCTTAAGCTCAGATATGTGGGCCTCTCTCAAGCCATTTGCTTTGTGATAAGAATTCTTGTTGAGAAACTGTAGCTGAATATAAATGTATATTTTACTGTATATTTCTGGGGAAAACTTGGGAGCGTTCATTAATAAAAATTTGAATTTTTCCTCTAAGAACAAGTATTTATAATTGGACCACTTCTGGATTTGTCCTACAAAGAGACTGAAAAAATTCTGTGAGCAGTATTTTGCTAGAGCCTATTTGTGGTAGTTATCCCAAATACTTCATAGGAAGGGTCTTTCTAGGAAGCATATTATTTCATTAAAAAGACTACAGTGAGAGCACTGAGCTCACAGGGCAGAGAAAACCCAAACCATAGCGTGTCGGAAACCATGGTGTGATCCTTATTGCCCCTGGGTCTCCACTCACCTCGCTTCTTTGAGCCATTGCTTGCTCTGTGAACCCACCGCTAAATAACTAGCTAAGAACCCTCTGCCCCCCAAGGTGATATCCATGGAAAATCAGAGAAGGCAGCAAAGAGGTCTTAAGCAGTTGCATTGTAGGAAGTATTTAGGTGTGGTTTTGCGCCTTCTTTCTTTCTGGGACATGGGAATAGTCCTTTTTTTTAAGTATCGCCTGCACACAGTGCTTTTCTTGGGATGGAGAACTCCATTGGTTTGTGTAACTGTGCCCCGTCATTTTTTTTTTTTTTTTTTTTTTTTAGATTTAAAAATGGCTAGTTCTTCCTTGCTACAGCATTCCTGTTACCTTCCCTCCATTATAAAATACACACCTGGAAAAAGCTGCTCCCAGAAAGAGGTTCTGCATTGCAGCTAGCAGCTTTTTCTTTATACCGATCAGGAGATGGACCTTCTAATGATGGTTTCTACAGAGCTGGGGCAAAACCACCTCCCTGCGTCCTTGAACACCAGCCCGTGTGCAAGGCACGTGGGGATGTCGGGGCACGCTGTGGCCTGGGTGAAGCTGGCAGGGTGACGGCTGCCAGCGTTGTTTGAACCGGAGGCCGCGAGGACCGACCTGGTGCCCAGACGGCTTATTCTGCTTCTGCTCCACGCAGCCCTCTGCCGCACTGGGAGGAGCAGCCTGCAGTTTCGTGGGAGGACAGCCCTCTTACGCAGCATCAGTCATCACGCCAGCTTTGTAAGGCCGTGGTAGAAGAAGAAAGCCCGACCCTCAGTCCTGGTGCTTTTGCCCCATCCCACTGCCTCTTTTCCCCACGGCAAAGAAACCCCCGGCCTGGTGCTTCCTTCCCTGCCGCAGCAGCCTGGAAGTTGCCTGACCGTGATTAAGGGTGGCAGCAGGGCAAGGTGGAGAATGAACAGCTTTTGTAGAAGGAATGAGGCTTGGGCAGATGTGGTTAGTTGAGTCTGGGTTTGAGAAGACAGAGGATGGGCATGCTGTAGTGGGAATGTGTATGAGGTAGATGGATGGAGGATGTCGTGCTGCAGGGAATGGAAAACACCTCTTTGGGGCTCTTCTCAGCTTCCCGCTTACCAGCTCGGTAATGCCACCAGGTGCAATTTTGCCTACGCTGTTGGGAAACCTCGAGCTGGTCCTAGGCAAGTACTTTGTCTGGGTGAGGGTGTGATGCCAGGGTTGCTAATCGGGTCAGGAAGTCTGGGTGTGCTTGTTTCTACAGCAGCGTGTGGGCAGAACCCTGTGCCTCCCGCTCCTGCGGGTGGCTGAGCTTGCTGGGTTTTACAGCTTTGAGACTTTGGCCTCTATCACATGCATCAGCACGAAAGCGGTGCCAGGCTAGAGCTTCTCAAAGAGGCGTTTATGTGGGGAGACTGAGTTCAAAACCACCCTTGGAGTCACTGGCTGCAGTAATTGCTAGAGGGGCTGTAAAATATGAGGGAAGCATGAGAATATGCACAGCCAAAGCCCAGTGTTTCTGCTGTGAACGGCCTGGGCAAATGGGAGTTTTGACTGAAATGGGGTGGGGAAACACAAGTGAAAGTTGTGTTTTTATTCCAGTGTGTGCAGGTAAACGAATCAGAAACTCTGCTATTGCCAGAATGGGCAGCTTTTAGAGGATTTTAAACTCGGGTTTATATTGGAATTTCGGAACGTATCGATCAATGGCATGAAGTTAGAAATGTGGAAAACAGGACAGACACATGACCAAGTGTTTACGAACATCTGTCCCATCCCAGACCTGCAGTGCAGCATGTGATGTTGTTTCTCCTCCAGCAGAAGGTGAGGGGGGAGAGAACATGGTCACCAGAAAGGAGCGCGCATAACTTGCTTTAGTGTAATCTGAAATCGTTTCACAAGGACTTTTTAATTTAGCGCACACAGTACTCTGAATCATGTAAAATAAATGTGTGTATTTTTCAAAGCTCGTTTTTACTTCGTTCCTTATTGCACCATTTCTGTTATAGTCAATGTTTAACGGTGCTGGAGGCGGCAGCAGCTCTGAAATGCTCCCTAGTCCCTTGGAAGCCGCAAGTCCGTGTTTCGGTTTGGCAGATGCTTTTCTTTAAAGGACTAACTTGTTGCCACTCTTGGAAGTCATCTTGGGAGCCAGAGAAGTCCTTTCTCTACGGGAGGTGGTGCTGAAATTTTTCCCGACGGGAGCGAGAGAGATGCTTGCATTCCCCGCGTGGTGGTAAGACGCCGCGGAGCAGAGCCTGCTGTGAGCTTTGCAGCAGCGCGGAGCCCAGCTAAGCGGACTTTTCTAAGGGCGAATCCTTGAGATCTTCTGTCGGTGCAAACGTCCTGCAGCTTGTGCCATACAGTGGCTCCACACCACCGCGTACTTGGACTCCTTTAAAACGGTAAAGAGCAAAACATGTTTCCCCCTCCTCTTCCCTCTGCCCCCCGGAGCTTGTAGCCCTGAGAGGCCCGTTGCCAGCCAGGGCAGGGTCCTGGTCTCGGCATCATTTCCCGCGTGAACCTCTGCCCTCCCGTCTCGGGGCACCATAACTCTGCGGCCAGGCTGTCACAAGCTCCCTTCCTGCGATTGTTATCCCGACATCTCCCCTCCAGTTTGTTTTACAGCACAATGATAGCGAGCGCAGGGAGGAAGGAGCGGGGAGGAGCTCTCGTTGTAAAAGGATTTCCCCCCCTCGTATTGCTGTCTGTCTGGGGGAAGCTGTGCCTGGCTGTCTCGCCCGCGGTGGGCAGGACTGGTGTTCGGGGAGGGGGCAGGCGGTACCCGGTGGCAGGGCATCCGTGGGATGGAGCCGGTGAGAACGGGAGATGCTTGACCCATCAGGCCTAGCGTCAGGATTAAAACTAGTTCATCTGAGTGCGCTTAATCGCTGTCTGCCTGCAAGCTCTGTTCACTACCTGACCGCAGCCAAATGAAGTTTTAGAAGTGAATTTCAGAATATAAAAATGGCCTTTAGTGAATGAGGCCTAAGATCCTTCTGCTCTAGTCTCTTCCCTGCCTGCGTCCTACTGTATTTAGAGTTCAAGATCAAGGCGTGCGTCTATCCAGTGAAACACCTTCACATTCAAGCAAGGGCTTTGAATTTATTTTGTGGAAAGCATGTAGTTATAACTTAAGTAGCTGGATAGCTGGAACACACTGAATTTTCAAGTTACACATGCATCTTCATGAATGTTATGTTTTCATTTTCTTAATTTGTTGTGTTAGATTAAATGAATAGCAAATACTGCTAATGGTGTCACACTGGGCTCCTAAAATACGATGTCGTGCTACTGTCATTGGTGTGCATAAAATGCTTGTTAAGTTTTACAAGCTGAGAACCTTCATCCGGAAGGTCCTTGCTGCTGTTGAAGCTTTCAGTCCTATTTCTTGTTAAGAGGAAGAAATCACAAAAATAGTCAATAAAAAAGTGAATCCCGTTGGCTATCTTAAAAAAAACAAAATGCAGTAAGCGTCTCTGGTCTTTTAGAATAACGGTCGCTAGAACCATTATAACTTTCTTAGAAATGGTGCCGTGTATGTGCCACCTGAAGTCCTAGAAGCAAGAAGGCAGAATAAGGCTGACTTGCCCGTGCAGACGTGTCTGCAGATAGCAGTAAGGACAGAGATCGCGCGTCAGCTGTGAACGGGGCTGGTAAAGCAAATTAAAATACTATGGGTTGCTTTAAGTTGAACCTTTGGTTAAATATGAAGGAGCAAATGTGATACACAAAAAGCGATTGAAAACACATGCCAGGCAAAAATATTCTAGAATTTGTGTGTTGGTATGAACCTTAGATGAAAGTAACTTATCCGAGCCTGCCCCTGCTTATTCCCTCGGGGCTGGAGAAGGGGAAGGGGAGGCGTTACCGGCTGTTGTGCGATGTAAGCCTGCAGGATGCCTCATCTAAGGATACCTGCGCACACGTAAGGATATCTGTACACAAAATATTGTATGTATCTCTCTCTATAATATATAAAATATTAGTGCCTAGTTGCTAATTTGTGTGTGATATGTTTATATTTAAAAAAAAAATCAAAACGCTGTAGAATGGCCGATACACAGTGGTGCTGCTGGAAAGGCAGATGCTTTAATTGCGTGCAGCCTTTAGGAGACACGTAACATCTATGTGCTAAAATCCTGTTTCTGCAGCAGTTATTTTCATGTCGTGGATGTAAAAGTGGAGCAAATGCGTTGTGTCATTGTCTAAAGATTAAGGTGAATCAGACTCGAGACATTTCTACTGGTGATGAGGTCTTTCATTTTTGTAGTCTTACTGCGAAGTTTCCACACAAGCAGTTTCTTTTTGAATAGAAACTTTTGTTGCTCTTATCTTCTCTCTGTACCACGGGTCATGGTTATTTTCAGTCTCCTGGCACACGGTTTAAGAAAGCCCATTTTCATAGGAAGTCACTGAGTAGGAAATACTGTTTGAAGGGCAAGGCTTAGACAGCTGGGCTGTCCAGGGGGTTGTTTTCTGTTCTTACAGGGTTGCCACTAGATTTAATGCACAGCCTGGGAGAACTACTTTCAGTAATGTCTACATAACTAACTTGGCTTTAGTAGTGTGAATGGAACGAATCCCAAGACTCAATTTTGTGCTTAATCCATTTCCTCTATTCGCTTTTCCCTTGGTTGTTAAGGAGAGAAGATACCCTGGAAACAAAAAAATCATATTCATGGAATTGGAGGGAGGAAGAGGGATTTTTCACTGGATCATGGGCCGTAAATAAGAGTACGCTATAAGTTTTGCAGGTAGAACGATCTGCAATGCCAGAGCCATGTTCATGTGCAGCGTTTTAAAGGAAACTTTGTAGGAAACAAAGCTTCAGTGTGTGGTGCTGTTAATGAAGCCGCTAGCTGTTATGTCCAGAAAATGAATGCCCACTTTGATTTTGCCTTTGAAGCGTGGTTTTCTTAAAGAAGAAAACGTCTTGAAGGTAAACCAGTCCTCTCCCCCATGAAAGTCACTACGGTTTCGCAGCACGGTGGGAGGCTGGTGCAGAGTAGATCCTTCCAATTTCTGTCTCCAGATCAATTATGACTTGTAGGAGAAGCCTTAACGGGTAGGTGTAGGTGTATTTGGGAGGACGACTTGTTTCTAGTGTAGTACAGGCAGCACGTACCCTCCTCAGTCTCTTTCCGTGGCCTGGTTGTCCTGGGCTGTCAGCTCTTTGGGCCGCTGACTCGGTAAGCCTCCGCGCCGGGCACAGCGAGGCCCCTTTCTGCTCAAGGTCTCTGGGTGCTACTGCAGTACAAATATTTAATGATAAAACATGCTTATCTCCCGCCAAAAATCTGGCAACATCCTTATCGAGATATTATTAAATTGTCAGTTCAACCATATGCCGAGCATTTTAGGCGAACAAATGTTCACGCTGGCTCTCGCACAGTACGTGAAGACGCGGAGAGAGACAGGTGGCTGTGTTTACACCATCGAGTATTGCCTGGTTCCTTACAAACAAAAAGTTGCATTAAGTGACTCTTGCTTTATAGCAGCTTAAAAATTCATGGACTTGATACGCTTGAGACAATCTTAATTTGATTACACTTAAAACGTTAAGCGTAGATTGGCGGAACCTACAGAGTTTGCCTGTTAAAGATGTCTCTGCATTGCCTATGGAAAAGAAACAGGAGTAAATTTATCATACCCTCCACACAAAAAGCCCCACCCTTGGCAATGAAAGAATGGTTTAAAGTTTAATAGTATTTTTTCTTTCAGAGTAATTAATAGAAAAATGCCTTCGTCCATAAATGTCATTACTTCTAGTACTTGCCATTGATAAATGCTCAGGAAGATCCTGGTGCTTTTTTAGACACTCTGTTCCGTCTCTTCATCTGCTTTCTCCAGATGACATCACTTATTATCGCACCTTGGTTCTTGGAATACATGAGCTTTAAGATCCACCAAGTAATTGTCAACTCTTTCATTTTATCTTCAGTTTGTCTCTTTTTTAGGAGTGAGAAGTGAGGATGTTGTTCTGTCACTGTACTAGCATTTTTTCCCACACTTTTATTCTTGGAAAGTAGCCTGTCTGGCAAAAAATCAAAGTAGTCTGATTTTTGTGAACATGCTTGGAATTTTCTTTCAGAAATCTGCAGTAATACTGCACAGTGTTAGCTGTGGTTAATCAAAATGATATTTTGATTAATTTCAGTGTTGAAGATTTTTTTTTTCATCTCCTATGGTCTCGCTTTAAAAATAAATTAATAAATTATCCGTTGTGAAAGCTATCTACTATGACAGCTATT
Source organism: Sagittarius serpentarius (assembly GCA_034782735.1). Classification (NCBI taxonomy): domain Eukaryota; kingdom Metazoa; phylum Chordata; class Aves; order Accipitriformes; family Sagittariidae; genus Sagittarius; species Sagittarius serpentarius. Next base: position 33,302,906 of record JAVKLA010000008.1, read on the forward strand.
TGCATTCCTGTCATTAAGAATTGTATTCTGTTCTGGGGACCTGCTGCAGCTTGTGGGATTTGATATCCCCCCCCCCCCCTTTTTTTTTCCCCTGAAAGATAGACTTTGTACCAAACTTCCGTTAAGATAAATGAGAGCAGAGGGAGATGATATTTCTTCTTTCTTGTCTTTATTTGTTGATGGCATTTGAATGCATCGGGAGGTAATGAGCTGAGAATGAATTAGAATTTATACTGAACATTTTCTTCAGAAAAAGAAATGCTTTCAGAATGCTTAATGTAAATGAATTTGAAGGAAGTTGCTGATCTGTCCTTATTGATGGATATTACTTTGTAATAATACTGCTTTTTCTGCCTCTGTTATTTCTTCCGGAGAGAGACGTTGACTTGCCAAAAAAAGTTTATAAACATCAAGAACATTAATATTTGCAAGCCTTGACGCTGCCTTAGGTGAACTTCCCTTACTCGAAGCACTAGTTGCTTTGCCAGCCTTCGTTATCTTTTTGACCCGTGTGTTACTTCATGGCCTGTGACCAGAAGGCTGTCCGGCAGCTCCAAAGTACCAGGAACAACGTCACCCGGCCCCCAGGTGCCTCCTAACACCTTCCTCGCAGGTTGAAGCTAGAGGAGCCGGACTCCCCCCTGACAGCGCGCCCCGGGTCCTCTCAGAGGAGCCTTGCGGCTGGTGGACGTCCCTGGGGACGTAGAGGGAGCGAGGAGAGGCTTGCGGCTGTTCTGAGCAGAGCTCCTCATCGCTGTCTGGGCCTGTTCAGGGTGACTGAAGCTTTATCCGTACAGTACCTGAAATACAGCTTGCAGTGACTGCGTCCGAACGCTGTTATCCTAAGTAGAGAGACAGTAACATCTCAACCCATCTGCTCTTCAGTCCCTCCTGTGCTCTACGAAGAAGTCGTCGTTTGGTGACTGTATTATTCTGCAGGGAAAGTCCATCGTCTGGCTGAAACCTGCTCCAGAGCAGCGTAAAGCAAAGCTGTGCTGGGCCAGCTCTGTTCCGGGGGGGGGATAGGGTACGCTGGAGCTGCAGTGACATGGTTTTGGAAGGCTCGGACAGTGATGAGTCAGTGTCCAAGATGGTTTGGGAACATGAGGCCCCATGTGATTTTCCATTTAAGTATTTGAAAGTCTTTTATGCTTTTCATAAGACACAGAGAGTGCAGTTCCTTTGGAATTGCCGTGGGCCAAGTTGTCAAAAGAGCACAGAGGCAGCGTGGATCAAGCTGCTGTTTTAAGACAGGGTACGTGGCCATCCCTCCCGTGGCAGTGCTAGAGTCTCCAGGGGATATAAGACGACCATCAGTGGAGACAAGCTAAGGGAGAGACCACAGAATCACAGGGTAGTTGAGGCAGGAAGGAACATCTGGGAG
>JAVKLA010000008.1:33304299-33375467 GCA_034782735.1 Sagittarius serpentarius
ACAGCTGGATCTGCCAGGGCTGTGCTCCGGACCACGTCCAGTTGGGTTTTGAATGTCTCCAAGGGTGAAGACTCCGCAGGCTCCCTGGGCAACTTTTGCCACTGTTAGACCAGTGTCACAGCAAAGGTGTTTTTTTCTAGAAACTGGGAAATGGTGATCCCCTAGGGAAACAGGGAGGTAGCGCCAGGGACCTGATGAGGTGGTGTTATGAAAGCAAATGACCACTTTCAATTTGGCTAAAGGATCTGGAGCGCATTTCAGACAAATATGAGATCACTGTTGAGAAGCCAGAAGCTGCTCTGTGTTTGCACTGCGTCTCTAACGATGAGAAGAGCACCATGCTTGTGTCCATTCACAGTGTGGTTGCAAAGGTGGCACCCCATATCCCTTACTGGGCCATGTCGCATCCTGCCTAACCACCTCCTCCCCCCTCCTCTGTCTGTCGCAGCAGGTCCGAGTGTCTCATCTTCACTTTCAGGGCCTCATTTAACCTGCTGTTATTTTCCCTTCCCCTTTTACTCACTCCTGTGATGTTCACGCCAGCCTCTAGTTTGCCCGCGGTATCTGTCTCCATTGCCTACTTGATGCACCTGTACAAAACCTGTTTTGGTGGTCTCTTGTTGGAGAGAAACCTTCCACAAAACTGCTTCCTTATCCTCATTCAAAAGCCTATTTCAAGTCTTTGTAGTGTTTAGAAGGGCTTGGTAGCAGGCTGGGCTGCTGGTGTGCTCCTAGTACTCCCTTGCAGATGCACGTTCCCTCACCGACGCGGCGTTACGCTGCTCCCATACCACCGGTTGTCTGTTGCTATACTCTCCTCTCTCAGGTTGCAGCCCCCTGCCTGGGAGGCCACTGTTTTTCTCCCTCTGCGGAAGGCCCAGTAGAATAGGATGCAATCCCTACGTCGATGGGATAATCCGTAACTCAAGAAAATGGTGGTAGATCTATGATGTAGAGACCTGATCTGTTTTCTAGGTGGACTTGGGTGAACAGCTCCCTTGTTGGGAGAGCCCTGGGGTCCAAAGGGTAGGCAGCCAGGTTTAAGGGTTAAAGGGAAAACATACAAAAGGGGACAGCAGAAGAATCTTAAGTAGTCTGGTGAGGTGACCTCTGTTAGATGAAGAGGTCTGAACTCTTAAAAATGCTACAGCCTGGCCTGGGTTTGGGTGGGAGGGGAACAGCTGTGGGGTGATTTGGCCTCTGCAAAGTTGCTTTGCATCAGTTTGGGCAGGATTATCGAGGAAGATCAGCCAGATGAAGCCCACAGAAAACAAAACAGAGCAAGGTTGGTTGCTGGGAATTTTGGCGTAACTCCATGTGTACTCCATCCCTGGCTTTCGGGTGGTACGCTGCCCAAATCATCCGTGTGCTTGTGGTGGCAAGGAGCTGCCTGTGGTTGGGCTGGGGGCAGGGAAAAGTAACGAAGCTGCTGGTGAGTTGATGTGGTCCGGTTGGTCGTGGTGTTGCGACCAGCTGAATTTGGGGACCATTGGTGTTACCCTGTCTTGTCTGTGGTTGTGTTTGTAGTGCAAAGCACCCACAAGTTGGCAAGATTAGGTGGCTGTGAGTCCAGTGACTACTGTAACAAATTTTTCTAGAAGATGTTTTTCCCCCTTTCGAGAGGTGTAATGTAGGTAACATCACTATATAGAGAAAGTGAGTGGTCTTGTTGCGTTAATACAGAAAATGAATTTTTCTTTCTACCTTCTTACAGTCTATCATCTGTCTGTGGCCTAAAGCAGAAGTGTGTTCTTGCCGTGACTGAGGTACTGCAGATGTAAATGACACTGAAGTTAAATGAATCAATTTAAAACTAAAGTCACCTTTATAGTTGGATGCAGAAAGATGCCTCATCACAGCTGTGCCTAAGAGTTTTACTAGCAGTAAATCAGACTTCGGGATATGTTAGTAGTGATACAGACACGGCGACAGTTAAATGTTGGCTTCGAATAGCTGAGCTCTTTCTTAAGGGTTGCTCTCTATTGTGAAATAACTTCTGACTGAACTGAGGGTTAGTGGTGCTTTATCATTAAGATTACTGTTATACTGATGGCACCAAAATGCTAGTTTTAATGTACTTAATAGTGTTAAAAGCTTGGAATTTCTAAGAAATATATTTGTTCTTGTTATTTTTTGTTCTTACTGCAATGCCCAAATGCAAAATTAAGAAAGGTGGTAGAAGGTGGTTCTTTTGCTCTTAGCAGTTAAGCATATAGGAGCTCACTTGCTTGTCTTCAGCTGCTGTATGGACAGGAGGTTTCAGATGAGCGTAAAGCTGCCGGTGTCTTCCTACAGCCGGTATTTGCATGCACGTGTGGGCTGCAGGGGTCCGTCTTCTGCCTTTCCCCGCACCAAAGGAAGTCATCTGCAGTTCACCAGTTTTTAACCTCATCCAGTGTTGCTGAACTTCGGCCCCAGGTGATATAGGAAGGGAGCAGTATGCAATAAGGTCTTACTTGATCATGTTGCCATCTCTCCTCTTCAGCGGGGAACCTTCTACCCACTTCCCTTGAAATCCAGAGCTTCTGAAGCAGAGTTTGCGTTTCCGTGGGGTCCAGTAGGACTGCAGACCTGTAATTTGATTTTGGTTTGTCACTGAATGACCCTCCCCATGCTTCTCTTCTAAAGAAAAACATACCAGGTGGCACTGGGCTGTTTGCTTATCACTGCCTTCAAGTCCCTGCAGGTTTTCTCGTGCTCACGTAGGTAGTTCCCTTATTCCTTATTTGAACTGTGCAAAGCTGCATGTTTTGTTTTTCTCATCTAGCCTAATTTTTCCAGAAAGAAAAGAGAAGATCTTTAAAGAAAAAAAATTATTTTTGACTGTGATAGAAAATTTGGCATGCAATACTGCTTGTCCTGAGGAAGCAGGTTGTTTAATAGATCCAGTGAACACTTATTTAGGTACAGTAAGTATTTGTGGCAGAGAGCCTTGCCTGTGAATTCAGGCATATCTCTTGGCAGCAGTAATCTGTACGGTCATCTGCAGATTCTGTCCACTGATTTGACCTGCTCAAAACAAAGTTATATTGGATGAGCATTAATTCAAGCCTTCTGGCGTGTATGTGTGTGTCCTTTTTAAAAGAAGTTTGCCGTGCAACTTAAGCCGTAAATGTGTTGAAGCAACAAAAATGGCACGTGACTATCCAATGCGAATAAATGTATTTGGTCAAAGTAAAATGAATATGATGGAGAGCCAGTAAAATGCTGGCAAGTGGTTGAGTTTCTGAATTCATCAGCTTGATGCATTATTGTTGACTTTCGGGGGAGCAGAAACTAAGTTTTGGTCTAATTGTCATTTGAACTAATTATATGTTGAGAATAGTGTGTACTTTAGACGGCTACTGTGGTAACACCAACAGCTTTGCTTTTTCCTGAAAACTCAGGTTCATAAGTTGGAAGCTTACACCATGTCAGAGAATGAATAAACTTCAGTGTGTGGCTTTGTAATTATTATAACCAAAAATATAGGCGTGTGCTATATCTGCTGATGTTATGAGGTGCCCAGTTTGTTTTCTGTTCCTCTTATCACACTCCTTTGGGCTCTACCGAGTATGAGGAATCTTTTAGTTTAAGCCCTGATTTTTATGTCACCTCTTAAGCTTAAAAAAAAAGTTTCATTAACTTCATACATAGAGGGAAATGTGGAGGGGATGAAAGGAAAGGGAGAGCACTGGTTACGTGCACCAGACTGTAATGCTCTGTTATCATGAAATGTCATTATCCCGTTCTTGTTTCACTTCTCCTTCCCTCATATCCATATTGCATTTTAAAGTCTCTTATGCAAAATACGTCAAGTCAGTTATTTAATCATCTTAACGGAAAAGTTTGGTCTCGGTTGAGTGCTGAATTTCAAAAAATTGGTATTAGCTTTTTCATCTCAGGCTAGAGCTGTTAATGTGTGCCTGTCTCCTACCAAACATCACTGGCTTTGCATACCCCTTATGAACAGTACTTATAGATATGAAGTTGGCCATTGCCAAGGAAGACAAGCTAACGGTGAAACGTTTGTTGAAGGCTCTAGGTTCTAGGGGTCAGGAATACATTGACTAAATATGCCTTTTAAAACAAGGATCTGTTTTCTTACTCTTGTTTCAAAACACCCTGGAATTCCCTATCAGTTCAGTAACTATTGACCATAAAACAAAAAAAAATATAGTAAACATGATTGTCTTGCTGAGTAAGGTTCTCAGAACCAAACAGAGCCTTGGAAACAGCGCGTCCCAAACCCCAGGAATCATTTAAAAAAAGGTCAGTACCGTCCAATGAACTTTGCTTCTGATTCCCCTTAAAAAAGGGGAGGAGGAGAAATAACCTGCAGGTCTTAAATTCCTCCATCCCTGTTTATAAGAGTAGTCTCAGACATCTGTTTCTGTCACGGTGCAGTCATGCTCCGGCGCCCCCCCCACCAAAGCGTGACACGTCTCTGTGCCTCGGTTCACACGGCGCCCGCCCCAGTGCTTTGGGGAGGGCGAGTGTTTTGGAGGTGGTTCCAGCTGTGCCTCGGCAGGCTGGGAGACCCGAGCGGCGTCCTCGCATCTCCAGCCGCAGGATGCCGGCCAGGCGGTCCTGGGGCTGCCCCGATGCTCAGGATCGAGTCCATCGGCAGTAAAACGGCTGGCCGCACCGTAGCGTGCCGTTTTCTGGGTTACGCAGCCAGGACGTTGGACTTGGTTGCGTTCCCCCTTCTCGTGTATTTAGCTGAAGCTCAGACTCGAGAGGCTTGTGGTTAGCAAGCGCCTCGTGTGTGTGGCGAGGGTGGGACCCTGGGGAGGGACTGCAGTGCCCTGCTAAGTGAGCATCTAGTTTTTGTTTGAATTGAACTCTTATTTTTGGAACCACGGGTGACTTATTCTTGGAACCCCGTTTTTCAGAAACCCATCTGCACGCAACGTTGCCAGGATTTCTGGTACAAATATTTTGTCATTTGCTCTTGAGACAATCTGTTGTTTCAGTCCTGGATGAAGTTTTGTAATATGTTGCTTGAGATATCATGGAAAATTATCTAAGTGGTGGTGTAATCTTCTAGGTGAAAACACAAGGTTATAAATTTTTTTTAGTAGAAAACTGATTATTTGGTTTTATCAATGAACAAAATCTATAAAATCTTTTTTAAAAACCCCCAAGACTCTAGTGCATCTGTTCTTTTCATATCTGATTGCAGCAGTTGAGTTAGAAGTGAGCCACCTTTCCTTTTCCAAGGAATATTTGGAGTTCTCACATTTGGTGCTCATTTTGCTCTGTCCTTTCTCACTGATTTCACATGCTCAGAGCATTCATTGTGCCTGGAAGCCCGTTTGCTTTAATTTGATTTTTCTCCTTTCGAGACAGGGCTCGTTCCCTTCACTAGTACCTCCCTTAGCGTATGTACGAAACCCTGTCTTTGCTAGACGGCGGTACAGCAGAAGAGTCGGTGAGAACTTTTAGAAGTTGGAGGTTTAAAAACAAGGCTCACTCTTTACTTTTGAACGACGATGCATACTCTTTATCAGACTTGTGTGATGCTGGGCAAATTTCTCCATTTCCCCCCTATATATGTGTGTACAGAGGTAGGTGGTGCTTTGGTGTGCTGTTCCAATAACAAATGGCAGTATGCTGCAAATAAATGTCTCTGGGAACCTAGCCTGAGTACTCCGAGTCTTAGAGCCAGCCATGCTGGGTTGTTAGTGCTGACCCTCCTGGTGTTGCCAACAACGTGATCTCCCCTTGGGTGATCATGGCGGGGGGGCACAGGAAGATATTGTAGGCTGGTTGCTCATGGTAACACCATGAGTAGCTAGATCAGGGGGTAAGTGCTGAAATTCTGTTTACTGGGGTGATTTTTCTTTTATTTTTTAACTTTCCATTCTTCAGATGTTTGTATTACCCTTCTCTTTTTCTTCCAACCCCAAAGAATGAAATGGAAGAGTCCCCTAGTAAGGAGGATGTCGGGAGGACTGTCTTTTGTCACCGAAGGGGAAAGAAAGGGGAATAAATGCACTTGCCGTGGCTGATACTGGAGTGTATATGTTTACCTGTGCTCGTGGCTCTCCTATTTAATTGGCAGTCTCTGAAAAGTTAAATCCCCAACCTAGCAAATGGTTTAAGGTTTGAAATGAATGGAAAAAAATTTCTCAGTCTTCCAAAATAGCCTTCTGGAGGTGAATCTCCTGGAACCTGCAGACGGGCAGGTCCAAAACCTCGGGAAGCAGCTCCAAGATGCTGCGGAAGAAAACTCTACTTAAGAGTTAGGTCAGCTTTGTGTGTCTGGCAAAGCTGTTGCAGATGAGGTTTCTAACTGTAAAGAGAGAATGATCTCCTCCCGCTCCAAAACTGGAGCATGAGTCGGGTGGTTGCCAGGTTTATTTTGGCAGAAGAAGTGTTGGAGGTGGTGGCTGATGCTAAAGGTATGCTAAGAAAAGCTCCTTTCTGCAATGGGCGGCTTTAAGCTTGAGAAAGCTTCGCAAACCCCCAGAATTCACAGAGAGTCCTTACGAATACTGTTCCTTTTGGCATGTGCCCCTCTCCCCGTTCCTATAGCTGGGCCTGGGAGTAGGCGAGCGGCGCTCCCTGCGCGGCCATTGCCGAGCAATTCTTCCTCCTGGTGCTTCGCTTGCTCCTGGTTTGCTCTCTGGGCACCACGTGCCTGGCAAGCGTTCAAGCGCTGGTAGCTCCTCCGTGCCGGAGAGGTGGGCAGGTCTGACAGCACGTAGCTTTGCCGGTGTACCTAACTTTCACTTGTCTTCTCCCTGCAAAATAAATAAATAATTGACGCGTGAAGGGGAAAAGCGTGGGAGGAAAAATGTCAGGAAATTCAAAGGTGAAGCTATTTCCTTCCTCAGTAATATTTTTCTTCTGTGTGTTATTTCTTCTCCTCAAACAATGGGGTGAGTTTGAATCCATTCTTAACTATCAGCCTTGCCATTGTTTATTCTTGAATCCTTTCATGCGTGTGACGGACCTCAGGAAAAACCCACACTTCCATTTTGCGTCCTCTGGGCAGGCGCTCGGTAGTACGGTGCCGGTAGAAGAGGGCTCCAGTCCTCCTTTGGGGTCCCGGAGTGCCAGTGAATTAATCTTAACGATGAAGCATGTAACGTGCGTGATTTAAAGGTGTAGGCTGTGAAATTTGGGAACTCTGGCAAAGCTTAGTTTCTTTAAAAAAGCAAATAAATAGCCCAAAGGAGTTCTGACGTTTATTACTTAGGCGTCGTGGTGTTTGTTAACTTTTTGCCTGCGTTCATGTGTATGCACACACTCGCATTTGGGGGAAGGGGTGTTTTGCTGAAACAGGTGAAAGTTAGTTCTGTAGTATAAAACAGGAAGCAGATGGGTACTAATTAAAGCCCTGCTGATGATAAAAGGGTGACTGAGCTTTTGAAGCAGCTGCTTTCCTAATTTTATATATAGGTGGTATGTACTTCATATAAGAGACGGCCTGCCCACACTTCATTGTTTTCGTGAAGCCGGAGGAAACGCGTGTGCATGTGCGTGCGTGCTGCCGTGGCTGAGGGATGGCGCTTGCAGCCCTTGCTGTTTGCTTCCTTCTCTGCACTGGAGAAAACGGTGTTTTCCGAACGTCTGACAGAGGTGCCAGGCACCTCTTCGTCGCCCTCCTCTTCTTCCTCCGCCTTTCCACACGCGAGTAGGCACCGGGCTGGCGGGAGCGCCTGGCAGCAGTGGTGCTGCGGGGAAGGGAGGGCAGCTCACTGCCTGTCGCAGGTTTTCGTGTCTCGACTCATCGGGGAGAGCTGCATCTGGGAGAGAAAGTCATTCTTTGCGGCAGTTTGTTACTGCTCTGTTAGACTTTCGCAAAGTGGTTAAGACAGTCATCAGCCAAAATACCAGTGAGGGTGTCATCCTCCTCTGTGTGTGACCTGTGATCGTCATTATGGTCTTTAATCTTCACAAGTACTCTTTATACTGCCTTTACTGCCTTTTCTCTTATCTCGGGGCTCGTAGGATGGATAATAAGCTCACCTTCCAAAAAAAAAAAAAAAAAAAAAAAGGAAACAAAAGGGTTCGAGCATATTGCATTGAAATGTGGGCAAAGGAGAAATAGCAGCATAGCAGAGCCGATCTTTGTACGGTTGAACTAGCAATGATAATTGTATTTTAATGCCCTCAATAGAAAACGGGTGTTGGACAGAGAGAAATAAATGGTAAGTTTCTGTTGACTTCAGTTTTGTCCGTATATTGAATCGTTGAAACCTGTTCCTGGCAGCTTTTGCTGCTGGGAATTGGTGTGGGGGAACTGGTTTCTTCACTGGGGAAAGCGCCAGCGTTCAGTTCTGGTGCCGGAGATGGCATCACTCTGGTAGAAATAAACTTGGCGTGGGCAGGAGGAGAAAGAGGAGGAGGAAAATTTTGGGAAGCGAGAGGACTGAGTCCGGTAACACGCAGATTCAGGGGATGGCAGCTGAGGCGTGGAGGAGTATCTTCTGTATGGGGAAACTCTTGCTGCCTTGGCCGCATTGCCCAGGGAGCGGTGCTTGGGCATCGGGTCGGTGTTCGGCTGAGGCTCTCACAGGGACGCTCTCTGGGTGTCTATCTGAAGAAGCAGCCTTTCTATTTGGAAGCCGCTGCTGAGGCTGCAGGTTCCTGATTTCATCTGAAGCAGCAGCAGCTTAATTTGAGTGGCAGGCTCTGCTCCTATGGCCCCGTAAGCCCACCACTGCCTCGGAGGAGCCGGACAACCCGAAGTGTTCAGGGAAGCCTTGCCTGGTTCAGCGGCCGGCCCTCCTTCCCTCGGTGGCGCCGAGCGACTGGTATCTGCTGTGGCTCGTAGAGCGGCTGTGATGAACGTGCTGTGCGATACGAGTCATGGTCTTTACATCCTTCTCCGTTCGTGGGGGTTATTTCCCCCCCTGTCTTTTCACTCCCGTGGGATGATGACCACCAGCTGGTGGAGGATCCTAACCTGGGACCTGCTCTTGTTTGTTCCCTGCATGTGAGGCGCTGACAGGTCTTTCCGTAGGAATGATCCCAAAAGCCTCTTGCCCCCCGTAGGAGGAATGAGAGGGGGCAGCCGATGAGTCCACCTCTTTTCCTGTCCGTTGCTAACATTGCTGCGGGGTTTGTGGATGTCCCCTCTAAACTGTGCGCTTGTCCGCCACTGCGTCCCTCCCTGGCTCCTGGCAGCTGAGAGGAGAACCACTGGGTCCCAAAGCGCATGGATGAATGGCGATGTCGCCTTCTCCAGTGGACAGTGTGGCTCCTGGGGGATTTTCTTAGTCCGAAGTCCTCTGGGTTGTCTGCGTTTCTGGTTCTGGGCTCAGTGAGATGCGCTGCATCGCTCCAACCGAAAGTATTTGCTGGAGTTGACCAGGTGCGGGAGAGCTTTCCTTCAGGCACAGACTGCAGGGTTACAAATTCTCCTCTGCAGTACTGGTTTCTTAAATGTTCTGGTTTTTACAGCCCCTCAGTGTTTGTCAAGAAGCTGTTGCTGTTTGAGTGTACTTTGGCATCGTACTTGTGTTAATCTCCTTTGGCCTTATCCTTTAAATCGGCCTTTTGACAAAGTCTGGAGGCTGGGTTTAATCTTAGGTGGTTCTTGCTCTTTTTCTGGAGTCAGCAACTTAAAATTGTCTATTTTCTTCCTGCGGTGAGGGTGTATTTAAGCCAGGATTACAGAAGAGCCAGTGCAATCAGAGCGAGGACATTTGACCGCCACTACCTGCCCTAGCTGCCTTCTGAGGGATTTTAAAAGTATTTTGGAGGCCCTAGGAGCCTGTGGGCTTCAAGCTGAGAATAGCTGCTGTAGAAAGGATGTGAATTTTCCAATAGACTTGATTAAAACCCCTGAAAATCTGTGCGGTCCGGGCTGTTTGAGAAGTGGGCAGCCTCTGTGGCAATGCAGAGGAGTCACGCACGCCGATGCAAAAGTGGCAGCGTGCCCTCAGCTGTGCCAGGAAGCCAGCGCCTTGTCACTGCTGCTCTCTGGCAAGGTCTTTCTTAGGGTAAAAGGCCTTTAAGCCTGCTTTAAGCGTGTTTCTGTGGCGTTTATCAGCTAGCCATACCGCACAGGAATCGCTGGAGCTGGGGGATTTGTGCGAATCACAGAGTTCTCTACCACTCTCCGTAGGGGTGGATGTGTATCTTAACGCTTTGGCTGATCACGCTCGATCTTGAATGTTTTCACGGTTGAATACTTAACACAAAAATAGATGGAAATAGGTGAGAACTGCTAAAAAAATCATCTTTTCTGTTTAAAATGTCACTTATTTTTTTAAAGAGCTGTAGAGCCCAGAGTTTTGTATTTTTGTTGTCAAAATTACTCAGCTACTACCCTCCTTGGAAAATCAGGAAAATTAACTCTGAGCTTCCTTACCAGATGCCCCAGAGATGCCTGGCGTTGAAGGAAGGAGGCAGCAGTGGAGCAGTCAGTGAGGGGTCCTCGAATAATTGACGGAGGAGGGAAAAGGAGGATTGAGCCCATGGCCGTTGTTTTGCCAGTTTCGTGATTTGAGCCTGACGTCTGCAATGTGTTTTTAAGTGGTAGGTCCTGAACTCAGCTGATGCCTTGAGCGTTTCATTAAAAGGAGTGTCTAAGGGGGTACTGGACTTTGTTAAAATAGTAATTGGTGCCTAGATATCTTCAAGGTACTAGGTCCAGATCCTTCACTCATTGCTCCAAAGCTGAGTTTTGGAAGTACCTTTTTTACAAAGCCAGGCTTGGAAGAAATGTTCTTCTTCCCTTCAGCTCCCTCTCCTTCCTAGGTAAATGGGGACCATGTAGTTAAATCAGGGCAGTTGTTCATTGCAGTCCGTTTAAGAGATACAAACTTGATCTTGCGGCAAACAACTAGCTTGTAAATGCTGAGGTCAAGACTCTGCCCTGTGAGCAGATAATTATTCTGTTATCTTCTTTGATTTTATTGCTTTTATTCCAGAGAGGAAATAGGGAGTAAGGGAAGAGGAAAGGACGGAGAAGGAGAAGGGTAGGTAAGCTTTCCTGTTACTATTTAAGGCCAAGCACTGTGAAGTAGATACATTCAATATTGCTCAAGTGTAAAAGCAGGTAAAGGGCAATTATTTATGTTTACTCTCAACTTCCACCGCTGCTTTTTTGAAGCTTCAGACACCACCTTTGTCAGACAGAGGCTCCAGTACAATATTGCTCTATTGGAAAGGCTCCTTTGTAACTTTATCAAGCTGGCATACTTTAATTTAAAATAAAAATAGAGAATGGTGATGCCTGGTCTCAAGCCTGGCGTACATACAACTGGTGGTGGGAGAGAAAGGAAGAAAAATTAATTGATGCACATGGTCTTACCCTTAGGAGAACTATCTGTGCCCCGACTGTTACTGCCCAGTTGGCAGTAATTTGGCCCAGCCCAATCCCCAGATGCTGTGTTTCAGGGGCTGACATAGCAACTTTGGAAGTTTACAGCTCAAAAAGGTCCATGAGCTCTTCTGATTTACAGACAGGCAGGTCTGCTCTTTCTTGCATGTCTCCTTGTACTTTTATTTAGTTACACACTGGAAAATTGGGGGTGGGGGAAGGAGTTCTTCTGTGGCTGCTGGTTTGCCAGAGTTGTTCTGCAGGTAAGTTGGTAAATGTGTTCCACCTCCGAAAGAAGGATATTTTTGGATGGCTGTAGCACACTGAGGTTTGCTTGGGTAGACTGTAGGTGTCTGTGAGGAGAGGGAGTTATCTTGCCAAGCCCCTTTATTTTTGAGTCAGAAGTCTGTATTTTCCTAGAAAATTAGATCTTTCAAAGTTCATGTTAGGAGGATCCAAAATAAGGTGTTTTTAAATGGGGTCAGTCAGTCTGCCTTTCGAGACCAGGAAGGGTTGGTTTGTTGAGCCTGTGTGCTTGGAGGACTTCAGGCATGAACACGATGTTATGTCAAAACTCAGACTCTTAAATTTTGAAGATATATTTTTCACAAAGATGGCCAAAGGAAAACACGTAGTGAAACAGTCACGTTTCTTCCATCTTATTTATCGGGATTCCTAAGACCTCTCTAACGGAGGAGAGGCGGAAATCCTGCTGCATGAGAACTGAATGCTTGAAAGATAAGGTTCAACGTAACCCTATAGAAAAAACCCTTGAGAAATTCCTGAAATGTAGTTCCGTAATTTCTGCTTTGTCGCAGAGACTGTTTCGTACGGGTTGTGTGACTTTTGGAATGATGCCTCTTTTTTCTGATCCAGAGGGCATCTTCTGAGGAGTCACGACGGGTTACTACTCCTGTCCACAGCAGACTGTGATCCTGATGAGCAGCGGGGATGGCATGCAGTTCAAAGTCTCTTTTCTAACTCGCTGCCTTAGTGTCGGGGTGAACGTAGGCACACCGTGCCTTGTGGGGCTCTGCCTCTTCCCGCTGCGTTACCTGCAGTGCCTGGGGGCGTGCGAGCTGACGCCAGAAGAGCTTTGTTGGCTTTCCTGTGATTTCAGAACCAGCCTTCAGCAAATACGGCTACTGTGTGTTCTGCTCTTTTTTTTTTTTTTTTTTAAACGTCCAGTTTCGTGCTGCTTTTTGTTTGTGTTTTAGTCTGAGCATGCTTGTGAGCCAAATCGTAGCTGTGTTTACAGGTTGGAAAGCTGTGTGAAATTATGAATTATCTTCTTGCTGTTGTAATTCAGCAGCGGACGGGAAGAAAGTTGAAAATACTGAATAGGCAGCATACTGCTGCGTAGGCACTTAATGTTACAGTGTGATATAAGTTAAAATATTGCTTATTTCCTCTTTGCTGTTCAAAACAACCTGAAGCATGTTATGACCAGGATCTAAACAATAACTGAAAAAGTAAAAACAAATGTTTTAACAGAGAAAGGCATGGCCTGCCAAATACTTGGCGTAATTTATGACTACATGAATAATCAACAAACAAAATACTTGAAAACACCTGACTTTCTGGGGCAAGACTTTAATTTCTTTTAAAACAAAATGAAAATGTGGAAACACCCCCTGTAATATCTTCAAAACTGAAAATAATCCAAAAATTAAACAAGAGCAGCAAGGGCTGCAATGTCTGCTGGCGTTTGCCAGCAGTTGAACGGATCTGTGGACGTAAACCCGTAGATGTATCAATGACAAATTATTATAAAACTTCATAAACAAACTTGGCTAGATAAACAATATTGGAAAACAGGCCTCAGTAAACATGCTTGCTTTTTTCTGTTTCTTCCTTGTTTTTAAAGAGGCCCTTATGAGATCCACAGAATAACTAACTTCCTGGGTCTTGATAGCTATTGCAAATGACAGCTCCTCCTGCTGACATTCCTGCTGGTTTTAATCTGATGTAAGTTTGTGTCCTGTAAATTTTTTTTAATTTCTTTTTTGAAATGAGTGCCCCACTGTGACCTAGCAAGCCAGTTAGCTCAAGAAAAGAGCTCGCGCACCTTCGGAGCTGCACAGGGGGCTGCGGTGCTTCGCTCTCTGAACGTCTGCAAGAGGGAGACCAGACTGCGGTACTTAAAAGAAGCAAAAGCTGTCAGAAGGAGACAAATACCGAGCAAGCCCCTGTAGAGCGTCTGAAGACTTCCCTGTGGCAGCCCTTTGAATTGATTAGGGCATTTTAGCTCCCGCGCTTTAGTGCACGGCCGGGGAAAGCGGGAGGAGAGCTCCTCCGCCTTCCTCATCTCTGGGCAGAGGCACGGGAGGGATGGGAGGGCCGTGGCAGCCTTTGTGATTGCGAAGCTGGATGTTGCAGTCCTTAGATCTGAATAACTAGCCAGGCAGGCTCAGGCTGCCCGGTCACCCGTGGGCTTTTCATTGAGCGGATGGGAGTGACGATGGTGAAGTCTGCACCAAGTGAAGACTGCGATCGGAAGTTGATGAGAGCTTTTTGAGTTTGTGGGGTTAGCGAAGCGGGGTGGGAGGCTTTTCAGAAACTGTTTTCTTCTCTGCACTGCCGAGGGCGATGGCAGTGTCCTTC
Source organism: Sagittarius serpentarius (assembly GCA_034782735.1). Lineage (NCBI taxonomy): Eukaryota > Metazoa > Chordata > Aves > Accipitriformes > Sagittariidae > Sagittarius > Sagittarius serpentarius. Next base: position 33,318,167 of record JAVKLA010000008.1, read on the forward strand.
CTGGGACACCTCCGCTTGCACCTGGCAGTCCCCGGTGCGCCCAGGGCCGCCTTGTACCAGGCTGTCCCGTGGAATGGGAGAGTGGGTGAGGTCTGCTCTGAGCAGCCGTGGTGAGGCCAGTCCCCTCGTGTGTGTCACATGGAGAGAAATAGTAATGAGGGGAGACTAATCAGACCTAGTTAGCAGGAGAAGAATAGCACCCAAAATGCCTAATGAAGCTCGTTTTTGTGTATCAGCATCCCACTCTGGGAGCTGTCTTAGTTTGTGTCCAGCGTGGTCCTGCACCTCTCCAGCAGTAGGTGTGTATGTAAAAGGTCCCAAGCCACAACGGTGTGGCTTAGCTTCCTTTTTATTGTCCTCATTGTAGCTTTTTACTGTTTTAAAAAAAAATGGATGTTTGGGTATTGCGATGAATGCTGATGCACCAGAGCTCTTGGGCTTTACCCTGTTAATTCCGTTCTTATCATTAAAACCGTGGCTTTTTCTTGTCCTTTTTACTTTCCTTGTTTCGGAAGGAGGAAAGCATGTAAATACAGAGCTGATGGTTTAAGTCACTGTTGCCAGATGACAGTCTATGGGAATGTGGACTTGCCAGAATGTAGATTGTAAATAGTCCTTTGATTTAATAAGGGTCTGTTAAGTACAGAGCACAGCCTGCAGTAGTGAGGGAATAGGAATGCTTCCAAAACGGGTGTGAGGGAAGAAATTACCCTTTAGATTTCCCTCCACTGTGTGCCCAGCTTGCTCCGAGAAATACTACTCTGCCTCCCGTAGCTTCCTGAAAGTTGTGAGCGTGTCTGGGGGCAACTTGGTTCAGAGTCGGTGCTACATGTTTTGCAAGGTTGGGCGACTGTGGCTTTATAATACCGAACAGATGTCATAAAACCCAGTGACGAGCGCCAGCGTTTCTTGAAACTGCAGCCTGGAGAACGTCACGGAAAGCAGTGTCTGAGAGGAAGACGCTGGCATGAACAGTGCAACCACCCGTCAGGAGTCCTCCCAGTCCCGAGACCCTCTTGCGAGAAAATAAACTAAAAACTCGTTAAGTAGAAACCACACCTTACGTGAAAGAGGGTGGCTGCAACTGGCCAGACAGCGGAGAGGGGCAATGCACACTGGAATAGAGCTCAAGGCTATAATGAAATTTGGATGAGGGTTTTTTGTGGGCATTGTGGTAGTAAATCATGTTATATAAAATCTACTAGGCTATGGGAGGAAGCTTGAATTGGAAAGAGCTCTCCCAAAGAGAGTGTGCTGGTGGTCTGGCATGCTTCTGTGGTGGGGGAAAAAAGCACCAAGGCAAACGGTATTTAAAGAAGCTGAGTAGAAACACAGTACCTAGTGTATGTCCTGCCCCTTTAGGGTGTACAAAGAGGAGTAACTGGAAATTGGTGCGTGCTTCTTGTAACTTTGGAGGAAAGAACAAGTATGAAAAACAGAACACAAAGACAAATGAACAAATATTGACTGCATAAGACAATATGCTTTATCTTCGTATTTGCAGATGACGCAGTAGTTTAAAGATAACTTAAATCTGATCCTGTTTAAGCTATTTTAATAAAATATTCTGCTAATATTGTATTAACAAGATATTTTCTTTTTGTATGTGAGACAGATACAGGGAGAATTGGCTAGAGGAAAAATAGTAAAAAGGGTGGCTTTGTACACTGGACATACAAAAGAAATTAAAGGAAAGAGTAATGTCCCTGTCCTCTTTCCTCAGTTTCTCTTGGTTATGAGAGCAACATCAGGTACTTACAACATTGGGTGAAATCCAGAGGGTGGTTGTTATCTTTAAGCTGACACTGTCCCCTTACAAATGTGAAACCTTCAGTATCAAAGTATATATTACCATTAGATGCAGTAAAGAGTCTCTAAAGATGCACTAAACCAAACAAAAAATCCCGCTCAACTCTCTATTATTTTCTATTTCGTAGTTTTGGGGACTATAGTAAAATTTTGCTAGCCTATCCTTGCACTTCCTGTAGTCAAAATAAAGATCAAATGTGTAGTGAGATGTAGCGTAAGATACGGTTCAGCCTGTAAATGGAAGGCTTTGCGCTTCTTTTTAAAAGACTTGCAGTTTCCTTCAGCCAGGGATTTCCTGTGGGGCACAGCTAACCCTGCTGCAAAGGAAGCTTGCTGCTTTCATTGACTGTTTGTTTCTGAAAAACTAGTATTCAGTGACACCCATGTCCGGAGAATTTGAGTCCTTTGCTTGCTAAAGGAAAAGGCTCCCTCTGCTATGCTAGTACAAGTGTAATAAGGAGATGTGTTTTCTTTCTTCCATCTCCCCAATCTACACAAAGACTCAGTCAACCCAGCTTCTTCTGTTATTGCATGTGCATCCCCCTTGGTATGTTGCTTCCCAAGGTAAGAACTACACGCAGGCTTGGTGCCTTTCCTGCAAACAAGCTAGCATCTCTGCTGCCCTTGTCAGATGAGCTTGTGCCTTGTAGGAGTTGTGGGCGCAGTGCTGCAGGTGTGCTTGGCTCCGTCCCTGGATCCACGGCTGCAAACCGGCAGCTGCAACTCCTCCGTGTCCCTAAGGAGAGGCCTGTGGTCAGGCAGTGGGCATCGCTGCAGGTGAAGTAAGTCCTCAAGCCTCTCCAGCCATGGCTAGCCCATGGGCAGCACAGCGTGTGGGGCAGGTGTCGTGGGCTTAGCCCGGGGCTCCGGTGCATCCTGCTCTGCTTTACCGGCTTTACCAGGCTTTACCAGCCTCACTTTTAACTTATTTTCCACTGTGGTGGGTAGCCCGTTGCTTGTAAATCCATCAGGTCGTGACAATCATTCCAGCCCCATAGGTTATCAGTGATTTTGCGAAAGCAAATAGCCTTGATCCATGAAGATGAATCATAGAATCACAGAACTGCCTAGATCGGAAAAGACCTGTAAGATCATCCAGTCCAATCATTTAACCTAGCGCTGACAAGTCCCCCACTAAACCATGTCCCTAAGCACTACATCTGCATGACTTTTCAAAACATCCAGGGATGGGGCCATGCAGAGATGTTTTGTGGCTCCCTAATAAAGCATCCAGCTGAAAACGGACGCTTAGGGTTAAGTCTGCTTGTGCCTTTACCTGGGCAAGTGGCAGATGGCTGCTTCGGTCCTTACGCAGGGCTTTTAGCAGGTAAAGCTTATGTGACTTCTCAGGCAGGGAACTTTCCAATTGTTTCACTTACCTATTCATGCTTTTGGAGTAATCATATCTGGTTTTCTCTGCCCCCCCCCCCCTTTTTTTTTTTTTAATTCTTGGAAGTTCTGTGCATGTCCATAGGCCAATGCAAAAAATGAGCCCTATTTTCAGACTGTGATGTTTCTCACCTCTGTGGTTTACACTGAGACTTTGGCTTATTTCTTCCCTTATTGCTTCTTATTAGTGAGAATGGGTTTCTAGTGCTTCTTTTAAGACGATCTGCTGGTCTAATTAGTATTGATATATTTAGCATGTATACACATTTGTACCTCTTCACTAGAGCTAATGAGTGTCAATAAAAAGCAGCTTAGTTTTAGAAAGAAAAAAACCAGGGAAGCTTTCTATAAACAGCGCTGTAGTCTTTGTGATGAATTGGGTGTAGCCGTGGAGAGTGGCAGAGGTGAAACAGGCTGTCTGTTAAACAGGAAACGAGTGATTAACATTTTTTGTCCTACTGATCATAATTATTCCCACTGGCTGAAAAAAAATAAACGCCCTGTAGTCTCTCTTTGCTATAGTCGCAGAATAAAATTTTAAACTATTAGTCATTCTGGCATTGTATGGATGAACTGTGACTTTATTACTCCAAATTTTTATTTATTTATTTTAATAAACTTTCCTTATAATTGTGATTCGTGTTTTCCTTGCAATAACCTGCTTGTGCTCTGCGTTCAAGGACAGCCTTGCCTCAAACCGTTACCGCTGCTGCGGTGCCTGCGTCCCCTGTACAGTTGCATTCCTGGTTGGTGCATTAGAGCCTGCACTGGTTAATTGTAGGAGGGCTGCCTGCCCGTCACGAGTCACAGCAGCCTTCCTCACAGCTTACTGCGCTACAGATAATGTTAACAGTTGTAAGCCCTTTGACGAGCACACGTTAGCAGTGGTGCGTGGTGCTAATCTTGGCTGCAGTGTCCTTCGGTGTGGCACTGGCATATCTGCAGGTGTTCTCTCGCTTGCCTTTCTTGAGCAAAGGGTGTATTTTTCTTGCACATGTGACGGCCTGCATTCTGAGGGACTATTTTGAAAGACATTAGTTATATCCCTGACCTCTGACGGTTTATTAATTGAATCCTTTATCAGCTTTTCCGTGATAGCACCTGGGACTGATGTCAGGGCACCCGGGCTATGCATGCGTCCTCCTGCTTTGCTGTTTTTGCGTTACTGACGGAATTGCAGCGCAGGACGGGCTGCTTGCGAGGGCCGGCGGTCTGAGGGCGCTTAAAGAGGGCGGAGAAGAGGCTCCCGTTACCGGGGCATCCTCGCTTTGAAATGTTCCTCTTCAGTGAGGCCCCAGTGTTGGCCTGTATCCCTAGTGACCTCGGGAATTGCTTCTTCATCGTAAGCTATATATGTACCTATGCATATATATATGTGTATGTTCCATACCTGTGTGGAAAACAGGAATGATTATTTACAAATATAGAACCCTTGTATTTGTCAAACGCTTGTTTTCCGTCTGTTGGAATAGAAAGCGTACAGCATCAGTTTTGTAAAGGCAGTATTAGGATTTGTCTGGATCACCAAATACATAGTTATCCCTGCTAGCTTTGAATTTTTTTCATGTAATATTTATTTCTTCCCTTACTTTCTACACTTCACAACTTTTGTTTTATCCTGATGGCTATTTTGCTTTTTCTTTTTTTTTTTTTTTTTTAATAACACTGTGCTACCTTCTTACTATTGCCTTTCTTTCACCCCTGAAAACTGATAGGTTTTAGACAAACCTGTTTTCTGTCTTGGCTTCCCAGAGGATTTTACCAGAAAGGGAGGATGTTCCATTTGACAAATCCCTTTTAAAAATCTCACAATTTTCATATGCATCTTCGTCTGTTGTTTTTCCTAATCAGTGTCACTTAGTTTCCTTGGCTTTGCAACGCTAGCAAATGTTTATATATTTGGTGTATGCTGTGTTGATATTATATCACGCCTCCATTGTGGTTATAGAAATAAATGTAGTTATAAAGCGGAGCATTGGCACTGGTGTAGGTGATCGTTAACCTTGTTGTGGCTCTGTCTCTCTCTCGGAGGTACAGAAAACATAAGGGTGGTCATAAGAAGTTTTGTTTGGGGTCATCACATGTGCAACAGTATCCAGGTGTGTGCTTGCCCTGTGTGTATACTGCGCCCACCGTGCTTCACCTTGTTCATGGTTTTTACGCTCATTCTTTCTAAATGCCCATGTAGGCAAAGTGGGCAGGTATTCTCACCGCACTAGAAACGTCCAAGCTGCCATTACGGAAAAGTGCTTCAAAGGAGTCTGCCCGGAATGAAGAGGAGGGTGTCTGGGGATAGCAATTTGGAATTGCTCAAATAGATGTCAGTAGAGTTGCCAGTTCTGACAGGTAAGTGTGCACAGCCAAGTCCCTTAAACATCAGTGTCTGGGGCTGTGCATGTATTTTCTGCTACTACGTACCATGTTCCAGAGGAGAAAGGTCCGGTGGCTGTGAAATCCCTTTCAGTCCTTGGTGCCACGGGTGGCAGCAGGACGCAGCCTGGAGGATGGCCAAGCCCCTTTCGTGTCCACAGTTTTTAAGTCTTCTACAGCTATGAGAAGGAAGCCCAGGAGAGTATAAATCTGCGGACTTAGCTGCAGAATGTGCAGGACTTAGATTAAAGCCACTGATAGGTGGTCACAGGAGACCCCCCCCTCTGTGCAGGACAGACGTGTAGAGACCATGTAGTGATAACACACGGTCTGTCCCATTCTTGTACATTTGTGCATGGAACAAGGGATGCATTGCTGAAATCTTAGAAAATGAAACAGTCTATGAAAGTATCTCCAGGTGCGGAGATGGTGTTTCATGGGTGGTGGTTTGGGAACGACTCTCGCTATGCCACCATCTGTAATGAAAAGCACAGAGAAACAGTGCAAAGTCCCTCTAGTAAGACTGAAGTATTTCTGCACTTTTTCCAGCTGACACTTCTTAACTGTATAACAGCGCGGGACAAAGCTGAAGTCAAACAAAAGCACCCCCCCCAAGAACAAAGGACCCAAAAAAGCATGACCTGTTTGGGAGGAAATCCTGTCCTTCCACCTTCATGCAGCTGCAGGTGGCAAATTGCCAGCATCTTCTAAATAATACTCTTTGACCTGAGGCTGAGTGACATGCTTTCTGTCCGTGCTCTTACCTGACAATGGAGAAGGTTTCTGAGCCGTAATCAAAGAATGCTGCAGTTGGGTGGCAAAGATAACTATTTCATTAGCATTTGAAGCCTCTGACGCTGCAGCCAGATGTGCGGTTGTGTTGGTGAACACTGTAGTATCAGGAACCCTTTTGAGAGAGAAATGAGGCTAAGGCTGTTCTGTGAACAAGCGTGCGATCTGTTGGCCAAACGCTTTTGAGTGTCCAGCACTAGCTCTGAGGCAAACCCAAGCCCCATGTGCAGCGCCTGCATCTGAACTTCTTGTATCTCATAGTCATTTAGATGAGACAGACAGGATTGCCTTACACCAGACTGTTGTACCAAAGGAAATTCTGGTACGTCTGGAGTTACCCGTGTTCTCTTTCCTCCTCGGCCTCCTCACCCTGCCCCTGCAAACGTGGCAGGCTGGTTGGAAACCACAGCAAAGCGGGTGCAGGCAGGAGTCTCCATTCCGAGCAGACCTGCCTGTTTCACCCAGCTTGGTCTAGCTTAGCCTTGGAGAGATGCTGCGGGGGGCACTCGCCACGGTTAGCCCCTGCTGCTGCTGGCTGGCTGTTAATGCTGAAGGAACCCTGAGCAAGTGTGCTGGTGAACCTCCTGTCCTTTGCATACTGCCCTAGGAGGTGTTTTTATGACTTCTTTTTAGAGTGGTGCTCGCCACTGAGGCATCAAGGGGAGGGTGATTTGAGCATCTGGACCTGCTGTAGAGTCCCCATACACAGACCTGGGAGACAGGTCTGATGCCCTACCTGACAGCATGTGGAAACACTGGGGTCTTCCCTTCTCTGCTGCGAAGCTTTTGCTTTGGTGTCGTCTCCGCAGAGGGATTCTGCTGTTTCTGATCCTGCTGTAAGCTGCCGGTACCCGGACACGCTGACGCAGCTGGCTCATGTGCCAGCCACCACTGATCACAGCAGGCACCTCTCAACAGTGGTGACGTTAGCTGATGGGTCTCTAAACTTCTCTCCTACCAGTCCTCAACCCTGACTTTTTTGCCAAGCATGTTCCTATTGCAATATTCTCCAACTATCAGTTTAAATAAATAAATAAATAAATAAGCAACCTCACCCCTTCTCCTTTTTTTTTCTTTTTTTTTGAATTGTGATTATCTTAGAGGGTTGTGGCAGAAGCAGTCTTGAGGGTCATATTCCCTGAAAGTTTCTCTCCAGCTTCCAGATCTGTTTCAGATATTGTTTGGAGAGATCTGAGAAGTACAGTCAGATACTGTGCCCCCGTCTGTATTTGCAGCCATTTCAGCTGATGGTAGTGCAAGCTGACTAGCAACATGCGCACACTGTCCCCTCGGGTGACATGTAGGAAGCAGTGGACTGCTGACATGTCTTCTGAACGAAACATTGGTGGGCAGTCATTAGAACGTTGATTTTAATAGAAATGCTTGACCTGTATATTATGGAAGCGGTCTTGCTCTTACGGCCTCTGACTTTGTTACAGCTGTGTCTGCCTCCAGCGGCCAACGCCTTCTGCCTTTGTGTTACTAGTTACTGGTGAATCTCTTTTCTGAGATGCCATGGCGCGCTTTATTGCAATACCATCAGCGTGCGCACCTCGATAGCAAACCCACTCGGTTTTGTAAAGCGTATCGACTGTTGCATCCGTTCCTTGCTCTCCCTTTTGGTGGCTGCCGCAGCGCTGTGCCTGAACGGGTGCTGCCTGCCTGCGGGTGTGAGGGTACGAGGGTGGGAGAGGCTGTTGGCGCTCGTAGGTGCCTTTACAAAGCTCGGGTCTTGCAGCTCCCCGGATACTCGCAGGCCCGCAGTTAGATCCTGCTTGGAGAGCTCTGCAGTGGGGTTAAAGAGGAGCTCCGCAGCAGGAGCTCTGCTCCGCTTCCCTCTCCTTTGCATGCTCCAAGGGCCGGGGCGGAGGAAAGATGGCCAGCCTGACTCCGTGGTCCGGCTTCAGTAAGTGCCGGCCTACAGCGTTGTCAAGTTTAACAAAGCAACTGTGTTCTCGGGCGTTTCTCTTTAGTAAAACACCCAAACAATTTACTGAAAAAGTAATTAAATACCTCAACTTTAATTCTAGTAGGGGTATGATTTTTTTTCAGCAATTAGTCAAGTTAAACTGAAGTTGCGTGTTTTATTGTGAATATCTTGGGTTTAAATGCAGCATTAGGTACCAGCAGAGCTACTTGCACCCAGGAATTAAATGGCTGAGGCATTTATTTCTTTAATTGCTTTAAACTGTAAAGCAGTTTGACTTTTTTTTTTTTTTTGGTTGCTTAGAGGAGCGGCAAGCAGGGCGTTCGCGCAGCAGTGCGCTTCGGCTGTAGGAAATGTTGGACACGCAGCTGAATGATACAAATGCGTCGATTCAAAGGAATCGCTTTCTCGGCTTCACGAGTTTCATTACCTGGTATGTGCTCATCACATTGCGTTTAGCAGATACTCGTTTCGCATATTTTGGCTCTTAAACCAGCGCGTAGCGGTAAGCATACCCACAGTTCCCGGTCCCTATGCTGGAGGACGGCATGCAGTCGGTTCGTGGGCCGAAGGGGAGCGGAGGCTCTCCGCGCCCTCTCTCAGAGGTGGAAACTCAGTCCCAGGAAACACCCCACAGGTGGCAGCAGCCCTGCTGCCGTCCTGACCGAGGTTTGGATAAAATTCCAGCGCGGACGCTCTCCGGGCGATCTGGCGTGCCTCGCCGCCACGCGGAAACCCACCTCGAAACGCGGCCGCTCGCTTTTCGCGTCATTCAAGCCAGGTTTTGGGAGGCTTTGCTTCCAAGTGGCGCTGAAGGCTGCGGCTCAAGGCATCCCACAGCGTGCCGGGGCCGGCGGTGCCGCGGAGCACCCCGGCCGCTGACAGCCGCGCCGCTCCTCCGGCTGCCAAGATCCACCGCTGAAACTATACTTTTTTATCAGGTCGTGTTTGCGTCTGGCAAAGATTTGTAGACACAACATCATTAACAGCAGTGCATATTTTCACAAGATCTACCTCTTCAACACTTTTTCCAAGTTAGTAAATCATAGCTTCTTTAATGTCCTGCTGGCTGCGTGAAAAACAGGAATTTATGTAACAAGCTCTGGGCCGCAAACCTTTTCCTGTTAGGAAAATTTTTTTTTTTCATTGCTGGCAGAGTTAGGAGACAGCTCTGTTACTCAAAGAGCGACCTCAGATGTCCTCAGTACAATAATACCAGATTATAACATTTTTGATGACTAAGGAATAGCAGCAATTTCTTAAATATTTAACACTTTGGTTGCAGAGAAGAGGGAATTGAGCCTCAGCACGGTATTTTCTCTGCCTGATGTTTTGTGTGTTTGATATGCCTATTTTGATAGTAAACAGTAAGCCTGAGCCAACTGGGTATGTTTACAAAATACAGTAAAAAAATGAACTGGCGCAGGCGGTTTTTTAATCAACAGACGTGCAGAACAACTTTCTTGCGACATTGCTAGAGCTGGACTTGTGTCAGCCGGGGATTCGGCTGCGGCCCTTCAGTGAAGACGAGGGGCCGCGCCGGGCCGGCCTCACGAGGCTTCTCCGTCAGCCCTTGGGGCCGCGGGCAAGCCGAAGGTGGATTTTTGGGCTTACCCTCCTGACACGTTAGCTGCACCTGGTGAAAATATAATTTCAAGGCCTTCCCTAACGCCCTGTAGCTAGATAGAGGATGAGATTTTGATTGCAGGGTTACCTGCAGTGGAGCGAGACAGGCCTGCGTTAATTAGCTAATACGAGAATGACTTCCTTTCAAAATTGCATAAGGGATTGCTCAAATTGCTGCTGGTGTTTGTTTAACTGGGATAATTTGTGAAAGATGGTTCTTTGGAGAGGGAGGAGAGGTTGGAAGGGCTTCTGAGGTTAGGCACACGCTTTGACTCCCTGCCGTGCGGGTCGAACAGCGAGCTGCCACGAGGCCGCCTTCTGCCATGGTCAAAGAGCGCCTCGTGCCCCTGTTTGGGGTGACGCTGCGCGCCGGGGGGGTCGTCTCAGGGCGCTGGCGCCTGTAAGGCGTCACAGGACTGCAACACCTCCTTGCTGCCCTCCTCTGCTGTAGGTCTCCTCTTCCACCCCAGAGTAACCGTTCCTCTTGAGCTCTGCAGGTGGCCAGGCCTGCTTTGGCTGGTTGGCTTTTCGTGGTCCACCACACGTCATGGCCCTCGCAGGGAATCCGAGCCCGTTGCCTCTGATTTGAGCCAGGCCCTGTGAGATGACCGTTTTCACCTGGCATGCCTCCTTACTGTCTTCGCTCCTTTTCTTCTGGCAGCTGGGCGTACAGGCAGTGGGGTGTGTGCGTCTTTGAGATGTGCAGGTGTACGTGGGAGGACAGGTCGAGCAGAGGAGGTGAAGGAAGACATTTCTGGAGACGCTGCCGTCACGGGCAGCACTCTGGGTGAGGACATACAGCAACACCAGGCAGAGAGCAGAGCAGTGGCTGCGTCCCTTGTCCTCTGGTTTGCCTCACGAGGCGTGCAGAGCTCCGTGAGCTGTATCATCCTCATGGTTGGTGCTGTCGTGGGTCTTGGGGGTCGGGTTAAAAACTTCAGGTAGATGGGAGGAAAAAGGTAGGAAAACAGGAAAGACAGAACAGGGTTTTTGAAGGTCCGGTAGCCATTTAGTCTTTTGAGATAATTGGCCTACTGGCTTGCTGGTCAAGATCAGCCTTACTGCTGCTTTCTAGAAAGAGTCTTTCTGTTTTTGCTCCCCCAACTTGCTAAAAATGACTGTGTATGGAAGGCAGCTACTGCATCACTGATTTCTCTGCCATGGAGCTCCAATTTCTAGTTTACCCCCTTCATGTGTTATTTCGTGGTTCCCTCCTACTTGTTCTGCATGAACTGCAGTCCTAGCGCAGACCGTGGGTCCCCATGTAGACTGTGCTACTGTCCCACCCTCCTACCAACATCTGTGACTCTTTCAACTTGTGGCCTTTTCTTAGCAGTCATGTCAAAATATAGGACAGCTTTTCTGTTAATACAATGTTCTTTACATGTGCCCAGCAGAAATGAGGAGAAAAATGTTTATCTACAGCTTTGTGATACAAAGGGTAGTCTCTTGTTAACAGGTCAACCTGTGGGCTTGGATTTTGGATTTTTGGATTTTTTTTTTCTTCTTTTTTAAATTGTATTTAAGAACAAAACATGAAACATTACTTGTGGCTGAAGAGATCATGAAAAGCTTCGGTACCTCTGGTCAGTCTTGGCACAAGATATCTTGTGCCCTCAGGTATTAGAAGAGTCAGTTTCGCATGTCAAAATGTTGATCTTGAAAGAGAAAGATGGTTTTAAGACTGAGGTTTTAAATGCAATTTTGTCTATGCTGTTTGCATTCCTTTCTGCCTTATGATTTCTTAGGCAACTTGTGATGTTTATTTATAAAAAATCAGAACTTAGTCCTCAACTGGTTTTCTATATGTGTTTTCTCGCATAACACGAGTAATATAAACCTCACTAACGCTCAGCAATACTCGCAGGCTGGCGTGTTTGCAGGGTTTAGGGATGTGCAGGATGAGAACCCCTTACAAGGACCATGGAACAGGATCTAGCATTCCTGAACTTTGCGTAAAGTAACAACAAAAATCAATCCCTAAATGCAATCAGGTTCAGCTTACTAGAGTGAAGCTGGTAATGAGATCTTCCGTTGTCTCCTTGGTCTTCTCGTATATTTTGTCTCCTTTATGAGGAATTTGTATTTCAGAACAGCTCCTTCAGTATTTTATTTAACTTTTTATAATGTCAGACGTGATCGGGCCACATGACAGACAAATTGACATGGCAACTCTTTGCGGGCTCGTTTCAGCCAGTTCTGAACGGTAAGCTGATAAAAGATTTTTCCAAACTGGCATGTTTTCCCATTTCATTGTTACTCTATGTTTTCTAACACAATGAGAGTATGTTTGCAAAGACAAATACTAGTATGCTCTAGAAGATGCATGTTTTCTCCATTTCTTACACCTTATTTTGTTTTTCAGAATTCAATCCGTCACAACCTGTCACTGCACAGCAAGTTCATCAGAGTGCAGAATGAGGGAACAGGGAAGAGTTCCTGGTGGATGCTCAATCCTGAAGGAGGAAAGAGTGGCAAATCTCCTAGGAGGCGAGCGGCGTCCATGGATAACAACAGCAAGTTTGCCAAAAGCAGAGGCAGAGCTGCCAAGAAAAAAGCATCCCTTCAGTCTGGTCAAGAGGGAAGTGGTGACAGCCCCGGATCGCAGTTCTCAAAGTGGCCTGCAAGCCCCAGCTCTCACAGTAACGATGACTTTGATAATTGGAGTACATTTCGACCTAGAACTAGCTCCAACGCTAGTACGATTAGTGGAAGACTTTCTCCTATTTTGCCAGAGCAAGATGATCTTGGAGATGGGGATGTGCACTCCATGGTATACCCATCGTCAGCCACCAAAATGACTTCTACTCTACCTAGCCTTTCAGAGATGAGTAATTCTGAGAACATGGAAAATCTTTTGGATAACCTTAATCTCTTGTCACCTAATACGTCAATGACTGTGTCAACTCAGTCTTCATCTGCTACCCTGATGCAGCAAACACCGGGTTACTCTTTCGCATCCTCGACCACAAGTATAGGTTCACCAAATCCAGACTACAGGAAATTTACGTACGCTCAAGCTAGCATGAACTCTTTGTCCCAGATTCCTATGCAGACTCTTCAAGACAGTAAGTCAAGCTATGGATCGATGAGCCAATATAACTGTCCCGCAGGACTTCTGAAGGAGTTACTGACTTCCGATTCTCCACCGCACAACGATATCTTGGCATCAGTAGACACTGGTGTTTCCCAGGCTGGTGGCAGGGCGCTGGGCCAAAGTGTGCTGATGGTCGCTAACTCGGTGATGCCAACTTATGGCAGTCAGCCGCCCCACAACAAAATGATGAACCCTAACGCCCGCCCTCACCAAGGACATAACCAGCCAACACCTGCAGTTAATGGTCGTGCCTTGTCACACACAGTGAACACCATGTCACATACATCAGGTCTAAATCGCTTGTCGACAGTGAAGACTTCGTTACAAGTGCCTATGAGTCACCCGATGCAGATGAATGCTATGAACCCGTACGCCCCTGTTAACAGTTGCAATGGCTACGGAAGGGTGGGAATTGTTTCCCTCCACCAGGAGAAGCTTCCCAGTGACTTAGATGACATGTTAATTGAACGATTGGACTGTGACATGGAGTCGATTATCCGTAATGACCTTATGGATGGAGAAACGTTAGATTTTAACTTTGACAGTGTATTGCCTAACCAAAGTTTTCAGCACAGCGTAAAGACAACCACACACAGTTGGGTGTCAGGCTAGGATGTAGTAGGAGGTAAGCTGTGCTTTTTATAATAAATCTGAAAAACAGCTAAAGGGAAAAGAGAAGTCAAAATGCTTAAAATCTGGGTGGTCTTCTGTGTTGGCATGTGAAGTGCCTCTATTACAGTCAGTCACTTTCCAGTCCTTTGTTAGTTTGAAAATCAGGTTTGCACCAGTGCCTTGGGATTGCCGTGTACCAACTTCTGTTACTTCATGTGCAGCACTAGTGTTTTGCCATTAATATTTTAAACAAAAAGCTTGCTGGTAACTAGCAATTGATGTATACATTTTTTTCCCCCGTTTAAGGTGTCTTGAAGTTAGTTTGAGCATATTTGAATAGATTTAATCATTTGGTGTGAATGTTAATGTGTTCTTTTTGTTGTTTTTTTTTTCTTCCTAGGCTACGGTTAAATTCTCCAGACTTGTCTGACAGCAGGAACTGAGAAAAGCAGTACAAAGATGTCCTTCACCTTCCTTTTTAATTTTCTTGACAAAGCTGTGTGCATGCACTAGCTTTTTTTGGGGTCTTTTTGTTTTTCTTTTTTTCTTCCTTTCGTCAGAGTTGGCAGCAGACAGAGTATTTTCCTGTACAGGATGTTTGCCCAAGGTTTGCAGGTTATGTGCTGCTGTAGATAAGAACTGTGCCATTGGAAATTTCATTACTCTGAAGTGCCAAATTCACTACACCATATAATCACAGCAAAGACTCTTACTTACATCATGTCGTGCTTTCGGTTTTGTACAGAATGATCTGTAGAAGAAGAATTGTTTTTTAAGACTATCTGTTTTGGTCCAAGAAAAGTTTATAAACTTTTGTAAGAATACTGTGATTATCTCATGCCCTAAGTAAGTTTAGCCTTCGTTGATGTTACCTGTGTTTTGATGAATTGAGATAACTGTGGACTTCCCTTGCAGCAGTACGAACTGCATTATTTTACTGAAAATTGCCACACATTTCATATGGGAACAGAATAGCCTGTTAACTATGTCCCTACTAAACTCACTGACTATTCAAAGCAAACAGTAGGTTAAATGCCATTTGATAAGTTACCTGTATTCATGTAAATTTATGCAAGAATATATCTGGATTTCCTTGTCAGACTAATGACTTTATTGTTGGACTTAAAATAATTTTTGGAATACTTTCCAAGCTATTTTTCTTATAATTAAAGTCTACTTTTGTTACATAGGCAACTTAAAAAAAAAAATTAATCTGAGATCTGGCAGCATTCATAACCTCTTCATTTTGTACAGTATTTTAACTGGGTTAAGTACATGTTTTTATAAATTTCCCTAGCACTTGGGAGTGCTAATAAAGGAAAAGCTTAATAAGGACCTTGAATACAAAACATTTCTGTCCCTTTTTTTGTTGTGTGATGTATAAATATAGACAAATTTATGTTTAGGAAATATTTAATCACTTTTATATATGCATTTTTAGAAATGTCATCTGCTTCTACTATCATTTTAACTCTGACTACCACAAAGTGTTAAGTATTCATTGTTAGATGCTTGTACAATGCTTCACATTTATATTTATTTCATGGAGGTCTCATAATGTTTGTGCACTCAAGAGCAGGACCTTTTGCAGAAAATTCATAATTTTAGTAAAATGAGTGACAAAATTGTAATTTGTCTTAATTAGCACTAGTTTGCGGGTTTGTCAGTGTTTCTGTAGTACTGCAGTGCGTTTGAAGAGGCAAAAGTGCTACTTTCGAGTGGGAGGCAAAAACTTGTGTGATGCCCTGTTGCAGGAGAAAACATTCCTTTTTTTTGAAATAAGAAAGATAAAGTAAGTGGCAAAGTTAGTTAAACAAATAATACATGAGCTTTAGGGCAGGGGAGAGCATTAACGACAGAGGCCTTGTTCCTGTGGAAAAACTTGCTCTTGTTGGAGTAGGTACACTGACAGCTACCTGGGCATTTTCAGGATTGGGTCTTGGATAAATGATTTCTGGTTTCTCATATTCGCACGATGCAGTTTTCATGGATACGCGGATAACTGGCCTCACCTGTCTTTTCACTGGTTGCTACACATCATTTGTGTTATAGAAATCCCTGGAGCTTTTTTATGCGCTGACAGGATAGCACAGTTTTTGTGCTATGGCTAGCTGTTGTGAAGAATGGGAGAAATAAATATTTTTCCACTGATTTTTCTTTTGTCTACGTAGCCCACAACTGGAAGACGGTCTAATTGAAACTTAACTTCCCTGTAGCGATGGCATATGGTGGAGAAAGAAATGGGATGTGCCAAGAGAACGAAGTTTAGTAACAAGCCGTATATTTAATGATCCTGTTACGACTTTCCTAAGGCTCTGCAATGTACTTATTGATGTGCTAGCATTTAGCTCCCTGTTGGGCTTAAATCACTGCTAATTACAGCTGGTCCTGCTTTTCTAGATACCCTGTTACGGTTTTCAGCAGTTCCAGAGGCTGATGTTAAGCTGTCCTGTGATACGGGACCTCCCCCAGCGTGAAATTGGTCTTGGAACTTCTGCTGAGCAAAATGAAACGTTCTTGGCGCTGAAGCCTCCGTGAAGCCTCCTGCTTTTACGGGCAGATATCTCTAGTAGCATCGTCACCGTCAAGGTCGTAGTCTCTGAAACGTGCTGGTAAATCCTGGCAGTGGAGCAGGCGGAGGGCTCACATACAGGTTTCTGAAGGTCCTTCTTTCTGCTGCGCGTGCAAAAATGTTTGCTCCAAATGGGCACGGGTAGGCATAGGCCAAAGTAGTTGTAAAATCCACCTCTGCGTGCAGAGAAGGCAGTACTTAATGCTGTACTCCATGGGGCTGCAGCTGAACATGCTACGTTTAACCATATACCTCCTGTTTCTTATTTACTGCTACTGTATAACTTCCTGTATACAGATATTTTCTGCATTTCCTTTTATAACTATGAATAACATAAATGTAGCCGTTCCTTAATTGCAGCAGTCTCTAGGACGCCCCTTTGAATTATTGTGAGAAAGCAGTTGTAGGTAATCAGAGGTTTGGGCTGTGTGGTCAATTTTTTTTTTGTGTGTGGTGCCATTCTAATATTTTGCAATTTGTAATTCTGGAATACTGTGAAGTCTGGTGAAGGGGCATATTTTCTGCCTTGAAAACAAACATTATGTGACCTCTAGTAATAAATCCTTTTTCAGTAAAAAGTACCAAGTTTCTGGAGTAACGTAGTTTGTCAGAATTGTTGTAAATGATTGGTTTGTGAATTGTGCAGATGATCTTACCTATGCAGCCTTGTTTTTGACTTTTCTCTGGTTTGTACTGTTATTAAAAGTTTATTGTATTATAGAGCTGTTCAGATATTTTAAATATAAAGATGTATTGTTTCCATAATATAGCTATATGATATATGTTTAGGTAGTAGATGCATTAATTGGAAAGCTCTGCTTTGATAAACTGACAATTTGCCTACACTTATAAGCAAAAGTCATATTGCTTATTATTGGCTTAAGTCAACAGAGCATCCCTAAGAAGAGAAGTTAAAATTGGACCAATTATAAAACGGTATAAAATTTGCACTTGTTAAACCACTGGATGTATGTTAGTACTTTTTTATTTTTTTACTGATTTGAAATTCCTATTTTCATTATGAAATTGCTAGGATCCTTAATTTATGACTGATTTTAAATAAGGTATTCTCATTATTATTATTATTATTATTATTATTTTGGTAATCATAATGTAAAATGCAGCATGGTTTATGCAAGCAAAAAGCAAATTACTTGGCATTAAAACTGGCCTCCTTTTTGAGGGTGTTCCACAAACCAGCAATATCGTGCGAGATTGGCATGTACATACTGCTAGTTCTACTTGCGAGTGGTGTGACAGCTCTTCAACGCTTCACTGCTCTGACTTAGTCACATGGCAGAATTAAAATTCATACGTGGATATTTTCAGAGAAAGTGCCTGATGTACTTCTGCAGACACACGAGAACAATCCCTGACAAGTTTCTTGTATAAAGCCATAAATGTATATAAATTATGTTTAAAAGGTTTTGTGTCCTTTCTTGTAAATGGAGAATGAGATTTGTACCAGGATTCTACTTGTGATTAGCAATCCTTCTACTCAGACGTTGTCGTAATCACTTTCCTTACCGCGTAATCTTTTTAATGATGATGATGATGATCCCATTTGGACAATCCTGATGGCATTAGCAATTTTGTACGGAAAAATACCTCATGGTACCAAGTCTTGCCTGGCAAGATGATACCATATTAATGAGCAAACACTAACTGCAGCATAGTTAACAAATTTTCCATTACTTGGTATAAAGGAATTTCTCTCTCTTGGCATTGCTTCTGGAATTGGAACCGTAGCAGGTAAAGGAACCTAACAGGGCTGTGTTACCAGTGTTTTATCACAACATAGTGTGCTAAAAGTAACTTGTTTACAAGTCTTTGAGACTAAGCGCAAGAAGAATCCATGCCTGACTCTTGGGGCTCGCGAGGGACCTTTGTGTGGAGACGCTTTGTTACTGGGAGCTGCGTTAGGCAGCATCAGACCGTGTTGCCAGTGCTTCAACAAGCCTAGTTCAGAGAAAGTGACAAAAAAAGTCCTGAAATCCTTTCAGAATGGGTATTTGTAAGTATAAGCTCTTAATAAAATTGCTATGACATGAGATGGTAATTAGTGTATCAGAATGTTATGTAATACATTGTTAAAGAAGAAAAAAAAAAAGGGATGCTAACATCCGTCAAACCGCAGGAAAGAATTAGTGTGTTAGTCGAAATTACATGTTAGATCCTAATGCTATTAAATGTGGGAGAGAGCCGGCTCTGGCGAGAGACAGTTTTCTCTTGCCTCCGCTCCCCCTGTTAAGGCGAGACCATTCACAAAGTCCTCTTGGCCCTCCCTTCCCTCGTTTTTGCCTCTTGCCTTCCTCTGCCCCTCCTGCCTTCCTCTGCCCCTCCTGCCTTCCTGAGGTACGTACCTTTTCTCGGGAGTAAGAGTTTTTTCTTTGCCAAACATCTGGGCCATATAGGCCAACCTGCGCGGTGCTGCTCCTTCCGCGGCCGTGCTTTACGCTCTGGCAGCAGCAGCGCTGCTGTGAGTGGCGAGAGCAGGAATGTCTAATTATTATTTTTTTTTTTTTTTAATTTAGATTGTGTTTCAAAACAGAGCTGGAAGAAAGGAGGAGAGGCTGCCAAAACAGACAGCCAATAACACCCACGCCACAGTAGTGTTGTGAGGCCCAGATCCCTGCTTGCCTGCAGGTGGGGAGGGAGAGGGGTGGCAGAGAGCAGGCTTTAAATGAATTGCTGGCAAAAATGCCAGTTTGATCTTAAAGTGAGCAGAGGTAGCCCTAAAGAGCATGGAAGAAGGCACTGCAGATAAACCCAGAGATATTTAAAGATATTTAAAAAATAATTCCCCCTTGTACTTTACAGTTCCATCTTTATTTTCGCTTTGCCCTTTTTTCTTCAGCGTATGTTTTGGAAGGGTTTTTACACATTAGGGGAAGCTGAGGATATCTTCTCTGCTGTTTTGAAAAGCCTGACTTCTGGAACGGGAGGGTTGTAATATCCAGAGATACTCTCTTTGGGTGTTCGCGAAGCTGTCGCTGGAAAGGATGCGCATCTAATTGGTACGTCACTCGTTACTGCTGTCAGGAGGGACAGTCAGAGCTTGCCTCTTGGGAAGGGACCGGCTAGCCGTTTATGCCAATCTGGCAACAAGGGATTTGAATCTGCTGACCAAGCACAGAAACCTCAGAGCGTCCTTGTGCTCTGAGTCAGTTCTGCATCAATGTAATAAACATGTTTTTGTACAGAAACATCAGCTATTATGTCACATCAATTGATAATCCAGTTAAAAGTACGAATAGCGTTAGACGTTGCAGCCGTTTATCCTGCGGCTGGTGTGCAAAGATGGGTTTTGTGAAGACCCTGAGAAGGAAGAGCCTTCACTGAGCAGTGCCCGTGGTCGTGCCCACTGCTGGAATTGCATGCAAATCCCTGTTCGTTACCTGGTGAGGTTTTGCCTCGGGTAATGTTTGGCATGTGCCAAAATGATAGCTAAAACGAGGAGGCAGGGGCAGCGCCCTAGCTTATTTATTTTATGTTTTTCTACTTGCTGTTGGACCCCAGGGCATTTTGCATGTATTTTTTGAGAGTAAACTTCTTGCGTGGGTGTTTATCACCAAGATGATGGGAAAAGGGATGAGGGCTTCGTGCAGTACAACTGGAGGAGCACTGCAGGAAGCTTCTGATGGGTATAATAGGGCTGTGGAGTGAAGAATCTGACAAGGAGCTTGTTCATAACTTGGAACCTCAACATTTTATGTCCTTGCCGTGTGCTCATCTATAGTTACTCATGCCATCCTTAAATGAAGAGGCCTTTCCCAGGGGTTGCGTTTCCTTCTCCGCGCCCTAGAGTGACACTACCTGAGCAGGCAACTGCCCAGAGCTTGCACAAGAGCTTTGCTGGGTTTTCAGGGAACCGTGGAGTTTGGCAGGAATGTCCAAATTGTTTCTGAAATATTCAATCAGCTGCGATTTTGCTGACGTCAGAAGGGCTCATGGAAAAGCCCATTACAGAAGTGCGTGTATGTGCACTGGAAAGGGAGAGGGGATGAGAAATTCTGCAGGTACAACGAGCTGTTTCTGGGATGATGAAGCAGGGCAAGTAGTTGCTTTGAAGGGCAGAGGAGGCTGGATTTCTCTGGGGTAAGGGCTCAGTGTAGCCAAACAAGAGCTTCCTCTCCGTCGGGCTTCGAAGTTGTGTCCCGTAGCAGCCACAGACAGCGCACCGTCCTGGCCTGGTTTGTTGCCTGGCTCTTTCTGACCAGGTGAAAACAAGTGCTGAGCTGCTAAACCCTGTGAGAACTGGAGCTTCATTTCAGGAGCCCTAGTAAGTCACCGCTTCCTGCTCCTCCCTTTCGTCCCCCTTCGCCCCAGCAATGTACAGCACTTGAGCGTTACTGTTTGGGGCTTTTTTTTACATCTTTCCGCCCTGCTCAGAGGGGTTGGGCTAGGCAAGGCCCTGTGTCCTTCTTTCAGCCCCAACAGCGATGGCTGAGCTGTGCTCAGGAAGCCCTTTGCCGCCTCCTCCTCTTCCTCCTCCTTCTCCTCTTCCTCCTCCTCCTCCTCCTCCTCCCTCAGCCCACACAACAGACCTCTCAAATTAACGCCCAGATGAGCCCCAAGGCCAAAGTTGATTCACTCCATGGATGACTCCAGGAGCCCTTTGAGGTGGGAAGTTTTGCCTGCCTGTGGCTCTCCTGCGGGGGGGCTTCTGAATTGAAAATAGCCGGGGGTTGGCAGGGGAAGTCCTAGGGAAGGGGCTTGTCCTGGGGCCACGCAGCGGCTCCGCCACTGGCCCTCTCCCACCCCGCTCGGTGTCCTTCAGCCCTTGCGCTGAGCCTTGTCGGTCTGCAAGGCAAGGCTTTCACGGGAGGGGTTTCTTAGCAGGTTTTCCGCAGCCCAGATGTCTCGTTCTGCTGTAGGCAAAATCTGCTGGTGTAAGCCCGTGCGTCTAGAAGTTTATTTTCAGCATGAAAGAAGAAGTGCAGCCCTCCTGCCCGCAGCCTCCTTGAGCAGCTGGCTGTCTACGTCTCAGGGGTCCTGGTGTGGTAGGTACGGTGAGCCAAGAGCCCGCTGGTGACCGAGCAGCGTGCCAGAAGGATGGGGCTGGTATTTTCTTCAAAAATACCATTAAGTAATAATAATAATATATTATATAGTATATCTATATCTGTATCTGATTATATTACATTACATTATATATAATAATATATTTACATTAAATATGCTGGACTCCCATATGACTGCTGGGAGACCCGTTGCTTAAGTAGGACTGAGTGCCAGGTAAATGAAGTTTAAAAAAAAAAAAAAAAAAAAGTTGATGCTGGTCTTTGCAAGGGGTCCTAGCATGATCGGGGGAGCTGGGTTTGACTTCCACGCAGGGTAACTTCACAGAACGTGTAAGACAGACTCGGTAACTGTGGAGCGACGGGGGGAACAGTGGCCGTGTCTCTGCTGGAGGGAGCTGTGCTTCGCAAACGTGGCTAAGTCAGCAAGCACGGGGACACGGGAGATCAGTGTAACCTGTTTGGATTTTCAGTGGCTTCAGAAATTTTCCTCATTGAAGTTCCTGAGACTCAGTGCTTACACGGCTTTAAAGGTCCTCTTAGTGCTTACACGGCTTTAAAGGGTTGGCCGTTGGAGTGCGAGTAGTACTTGGCTTTTCCAAACTAGGGAAGCTGCCACTGCCTTCCCTCAAGGAGCTGTGCTGTTCAATGAGTTTGAACAACGATCAGCAGCAGCAGACGATGACCTAAATTGCGGAGCGCATCGTTATACAGGGTAGTGAAATGTCAGGCTGTGCCAAGAGCTGCGGAAGGGCTTCAGGATATTTTGTGACTAGCTGATAAGCCAGCAGATGAGATTAAGTGTTGATAAATGTGAAATAATGCACAGGGGAGTAGGGAAAAATGAGTGTAGTGCATATGGACGCATAATGAACCCTGGATGAGGTGCTACCACTATGAGAAAGATCTTGGAGTCGTCGGAAGGATTTCTTGCAAGTCTCAGCTCACAATTACCTGTGGAGAAAAAGGCACAGTAGAAATAAGAGTAGGAGAAGAAGATGGGGAAACCTCTGTTGTGCTACTGCTTACATGCAAAATGCACCTGTATCATAAATACTGCATGCTGTTCGGTTTTCAAAGAGGTTATTGGAAGGCTACGAAGAGCCAGGAGCAGAGACTGAATAGACGAAGGGATGAGTGAAGGTGGGTATAGATGAGTGAGGTGATAGAGGTTTGTAAAATTGTGGATGCTGTGGAGAAGGTGAATAGGAAATAATAATTAATCAGTATTTCTCGTGACACGGTTGGGGGCACCCAATGAAATGATCAGGCAGCAGGTTTAAAACAAACAAGAGGCAGCACTTTTTCACACAGTACGTAATTAAAATTTGGAACTCATCGCCACGGGATGTTGTGGAGGCCAAAAGTATAAATGGACTCAAAAAAGAATTATACAAATTAATAGAAGATAGGTCCATTGGTGGCTGTTAAATACAATGGTCCGGATGTGGCCTCTCTCTCAGGAAGTCTCTAAATGGCCAGTTGCTGGAAGCTTGGAGCATGTACCAGGGAAGGGATTACTCAGTCCGTGGCCTGTTCCTTACGCTCTTTTCTCCTACGCATCCGCTGCTGGCTGCTGTCAGGGACCGGACACTGGCGTAAGTGGACCTTTGATCTGGCCTTACAAGGGTGTCTTCAGATTCTTAGTTGTGCTGGGAATAGGTACAGCCAGAAGCAGCTGCCCAACACCCTTCTGTGAGGAGGTTTCAAACGTCCGTGTGTCCTTTCCCAGTTCTCTGCCAGCGGCCGCGGACTGGCTGTCTCCGTTGTCGGGACTCTTACTTGATACCCTTCACTGGGAAGCCTCAGCTGAGATTATGTTCTCACCGTAGTAAGCTGCGATGTAACAAATGCAAAACACCTGGTGAGGTTTGTAAGCTTCTAGGGCAGAAAAAAGTGCACAAGGAAGACAGAGCAGGGAGAAACAAAATCTCTGTTCTTGGCGAGCGGCTCTTCCCTAGCAGCTCTATGGAGGCTGTGCTGAGGGCAGGGATTAGATGGTGTTACAAATCCCAGCCTCCCTTCCACACGCATGACTAAAGCACCCATTTTTTTGCTTTTGTTGGCAAGTAAGGGATTAAAGTCATTCATGTGGGCATGTGAAAGCTTTTCAGAGATAGTCAACAGTGATACTGGTCAGTGAGCCTAGCAGAACCGGTCTAGAAGTAATGGTGCGTCACTGGTAGCAGGTTCTCCAGTGCTGACAGCTGAGGTCAGCCAGAAGAGAAATGTGTGTGAAATATGCAGTTTTATCTCCTTCTAAATATTTTAATGATGTAGAACGGAGTTCTAGTTAAGGACAGAACAGCATTTTCTTGCCGGATCCATCGTTTGAGCTCCTTCCTTTTTATGTTAACAGAATGACACCAGGCTTGTTAACTCACCGTAACTGGTGAAGAAATGCTGACCTAAAGATGACGGAAAGGTAAGGCTTGTTATCCTGCCTGTAGCTGAGACAGCCCGTTGTAGGACTTCATGTGAAGAGACGCTGAGTAGACATCGCAACTGAGTCTTGAATGCCAGCAGCTATAAATACCGGGTGAGAGTGAATTTATGCTGTAGCTCACCAGTCAACATGCAGGAAATCACAGACTTCACTCAAGTGTTGAAAATATAATGCTAATGGACTACCATATGCATTGCAAACACAGCTTGCTTTCCTTAGATCTGTGTCCAAAGCTGCTTCCTCTGTGAAGCTTTGAAATGTGAAGTCTGATCAGTGCTGACTCTTCTCAAAACATTCAAAAAGAATTTTTAAGAAAGCTGTCACCTCTGTATGTTCCCCTTCAAGAGCAAGCGGTTGTTTTCTCTTGATTTCCACCATTAAAAGAAAATGGAGATATCTAAACCTCCATAAATGCAACCTGTAAGTTGTTTAAATTAACCTAATGTTTGGCACCTCAGCTGACTGAAACCTGGACTTTTTAATGTATTTCAAATTGAATAATAGAGAACCATGCATTTTATAAAGCACTGGTTAGGTTTATTATCAAGCAGATCCATTCCCTCTTCTCTGTCTTTTCCCACCCACCTTCTCCTTGGTGATAGGTTTGGTGATGGCTTGGGGACACCCAAGTCACGGGTGCGATGTCAGAGACTGGGCATCCAGATCTCCTTCTTGTTTATATTGGCATCTGATATTATTTAGCAGCTTCTCTTTGGCTCAATCTTATCAGTAGCACTCGCGAGGTGCGGAGCACTTTCCAAACATGATGAGAATATTCCTGTTTCTGAAAAAGCTTGCAACTGACAATTTGTAGTAAGCAATGGTTTTGTACGACCGGTTTTGAAGGCTGCTATGTCTCTCCTCAAAGTTTCCTAGTTTGTCCTGAACCCTGTTTTGACTGCCACTGACATTAGCCATTAGCAACATTAAGATGTGTTGAGGTCATTCTGAGAGCTCCAGGAAGCTCTCTGCCACCCATGCCGGGAGCTGTGCAGGTACTCTGAGGCTATTGCAAATGCAAAAAGTGAAACATGTGAGCCTACTCCCTCTGAATAAACTTAATTTGGAGGTGGTTTCTATCAACTTTTTTCCTTTATTTTCTCACGTGCAATGTCTGGTGATATTTACGCAGTCAGTTACTGCGGCTCTTTGGAGAAGCGGTAACTTCAGTCAAGCAGAAGTTACGGCTTCTTGCACCTTTGGCCATGTAAAGGGAACCCACAACCCAGCTGACTGTGACAGCTCCCTTATTCACCATGTTTCTGTGCGTCCGCATAATTTGACTGAGGAAGGCCTCGTAATGCCCTAATTTAAGAGGCAATTGCATACCAACATTAGAGTTGCCTTCCGCGCATTAGTTAACGGAGTGATGATACGAAGCTGTTTCTGGCAGCCAAGGGGATGAAATCCAGCTGGCAGACCTGCTGGCGCGGGGTCTCAGGCAGGCAGCCCTGCTCGCTCTGTGTTTCTGGCGCTGCCGTGCTAATTGCTGGAATGTGACTCCTACCCGCGGTGCGAGGGGAGGGCATGAACCCTGGCAAACGAAGGCTTGCCTAGCCCACCGCCAAAGCCTTGGCCGCCCCCAGCTCCGAAGGCCGCTCCGCTTAGGTGAGTCGCTGCCCCAAGGCAAGTGCTCCGGAGCTGCCCACAAAGAGCCCTGAGCCCTCCCTGCTGATGGCTGCATGAAGGGAGCGGTCCTTGCAGGGCACACGATGGCATCGATTTTCTGTTTCCTTGTCTAAGGATTTACTTTACCCAGTTGGAAAGCACTCATCAAAAGCGGTAGGTAGGGTGGTCCCCGATTCTGCGTGTTCAGGTTCTTAGAGGCTCCGGTGGTGCACATACAGTAACACATCACGCTCAGCAGCTGCGAGAGCAGCCTCTAACTTCAGTGGCACTGGAAACTATGGGAAGACAGCAGCTGGGTTTCCTTGGGATGCTCTCTACCTACCTGTTGAAAAAATGACCCACTTCTCCAGGCGACTCTCATTTTTTTAGGGGACTGCTGTTTTAAAACTTTAAAAGTGTGATTTTTAAGGTCAAGATGCATTTACCGTGTTTGGAAATTATTGGCTTCTGGTTCAGATGAGAATGGCTTCTGATGTATTGGTAGGAACAGGTTTCATGAGAAGGAGGGGGAGGGGTTTGACTTTTCTCAAGTCAAGAGAAAAACATGTCTCTGATCAGTGAATTTAAATGTAAAAAAAAAAATAATCTGTATTCCTTCATGCTCCTTTGGATTACAGACAATTCTGAAACACTTTTTAGCTGCGTATTTGAACAAGGCACATCATAGTTCTTAGGTATGTGCGGAGAGATAGTCGACTTGCGGTTAGTATGACACAGTCCGAAAGAAATCCATCAATCATGTGGAATGCAGATATAAACATAGTCCTTGACAGATGATGGAAATCAAGGGGTGCTAGGCTTCTGGGTACCTGGTTTTATCCATGTTCCTATGGTCCTCCTCTCTCTGAAGAGATTTATATTGCTACTTATCAACATTGTATATAGCAGAATGGGCCCCACAGGGCTGGGTGTTGGAAAAACCTACTCCAGGGAATCATTGCTGATTTGCAGCCTTCATGGTCTTTGTTGTGAAAAGGGAAGCAGGGTGGGAAAAGGGAAAACAAAGAAATGGATTGGGTAGCATGCTGGCAACCGGTGTTACGATCTAAGTTCTTCATATTTGATTTTGATGTGTTTAGCAAGAGAGAAGCTAAGGGGAAAGAAAACTAAAAGGACATGAGTTGCTGAAAGGAGTGGAGGTGAATGAAGTGGGATTGGGAGGAGAGGTAAGGGCCAGATGGAGAAAGAAATGGGGAAGAGCAGACTCGGTTGCTGGTCAGTGCACAACAGAGAGAGCTGGGGAGAGTCACCAGCCGTTCAAACCAGTGGCTGGGCAAGATGTTCCTGATCTGTGGTGCAGAAAGCCAGCAAAAATTGCTGGGGTTGCATGATCTCGGTCGCACGTCCAGGCAGAGCAGCTTCTCAGCCAGAATGTCCCATGTGGCAGTGTACGCTCTCTATGCCGAAGCTGATAAAGTACCCAAACCAATGAGCTTAATAGGGGTATTCATAGCTGAATGGGTATCTGTATAATATTACCGACTGTATTAAAGTCCTGTATAAAATGAGTAGTCTAGACTACATATGGAGGGTCTTTGGCCACCATGCTGCTGGGAAGCATGGACTCCCAGCTCCCGGAGGAGACATTAATGGTTTTTCAGTGGCTGATCGGGTGTGAACCAAAAAAGTGAACGTATTGCCAGTCGCGGGAAGAGTCTGACACTGGGCAGAGCCGTTCTCAATGCAAGCACAGTACCAGTGGAATGGAAATGAGGCAGACGGCAATGGAAATGGAGATTATTCAGAACTGAGAGCAGTCTTTGAAAGACAAAACGTTCCCTGAATCTCTAGGGCTGCAAGTGGGGATGTATCTTGGGTTTTGTTTCCAAGACGTCAAATCTGTTCTCAGGTTTTGCTAAATATATCTTTGCTTGCTGTATCAGCTTCTAATCTATCACCTATTTGCTCAGAGGATCAGGGTGAAGCAGATGAATTTGTGGTGTCGGGGTAGAGAGTCTCAAGAAAATGGTGGGTGCTCGCACGCCTCAGAGGCCTGTTGTCAAGGCTGGGGGGAGGGCCGGTTTTCTGCCCGTCTTTAGGGGAACTGGAAGTGGGATTCATGTAGCCAAGTGCGGGGTTTTGGGATGAGGCTATTAGTGGCCTGTGCAAACTGGCACTCACCTGCAAAAACAGCGGAGACACACCTTTCAGCTCCAGCCAAACCCGACACCCTCGGTGGCCCCACGCCTTAGTGACTGCAGGGCGTAAGCGACTCCGGCTACTTGGCCTGGCCCTTTTGCTGACCACGCCGGGCAGCTGCTCAGGGAACCGGCTCAGGGAGCTGATTCAGCCAAAAAATAACTTGCCAGAAAAGAGGTCTTGGGAATTACGGAGCTGGAGAATAGCAGCTGTGGCTAAGAGATGGAGCTACGCTAGGTCAGCACTCCCTCCAAGGCAAGGCACAGGGAAACCCAGGCATTACTATCCAGCCTAAAAGGCAGGTGCCGAGACCTGCACCAGTGACCGTGCTCGTGAACGCCAGTGACAGAGAGCACTGGCCAGACAAGGAAGCTTTCACTTTTGTGAAAGCCCCGAAGGACCATGCTTTAAGTATTGCTTTGCCCATGCCAGCTACAATTTTTCCCTCTGCAAAGCCAGATCCCTTTGATTAAGAGAACTCCAAACAGTGCTCCTGGTCTAGAAGCTTTGGAGAAATTTCTTCTTTTTATCTTTTTACCGACCTGTTTCAGTTGAGAGTGAGCAGGCTGCAAGCTAAACAAATGCTGAAGCTGAAACCTTAAGACTGGAACACAGTTTCGGATTTAGCAGCTTAAATTTTCCAATGAATGCAGTCAGCCCTGCCTGACCTGGGGTCTAAACTTACTCCTGGCGTGGAAACTCCCCAGTGCTTGTTCTTCCAGTGCTGGTCCGAGAAGCCTAGCCCCATTTATGGTGCCAGCCACCACATTGCCATTTGTTTGAGAGAATTCATGACAATTGACATGCCCTCTCCACCCACTCTCCCACCCTCTGGCAGCTCTGGTCCACAGTTTAACCCCCTAGAGAAACTAGTAGAAACCAACATACGCGTACTTTGCAGTGTAGAAGGATTTCTAGGAGGCCCTTTACTTTTAGACGTGGATGGGTCTGTGCAGAATACAACTAGTCGTACATAGTCTGTGCTCAAATTTAATCCCAGCTCCTCATAATTCTTTTGGAGAAAGAAGCCTGTTTGGAGAAGACTGAGGCTTCTTCCTCCTTCTATTCCTTCTTCATCTCTCCGTCTTTAGTCTGTGCAGTGTTGTTACTTTTTTTTTGAGCCTGTGGTTGGTGCGCAGTGGATTTCACTTTCAGAGAGTTCAGCTTCTCCTTGTAACGGCCAAGTGCTCCACAACCAGGTGTAGCAAGCTGCTTGTTTCCAGTCTAACGACCTGTTCAAACATGACTTTGTGATAAGGCATGAGCATGCCCACAACACATGATACTTGGAATAGGTCACTGTTGAGATATTTTGCTGTGCTTTTATTAAACTGGCGGATGTCCTCAGTTTGAACTGTCTGGTTCTAGCAATAAAACTCAGCAGCTGTGAAGTCTATCAGGTGCTGAGGGACCTTTAAGCATAGGTTAAGCCCTATGTCTTTAGGTCTGAGATGTTCCGCTTTGGAGACTTCATGCTATAAAACTGCATTTGTTGGAAAATTTAAGCTGCTAAATCCACAAATGTGTTCCAGTTTTAAGGTCTCAGCTTCAGCGCTTGTTTAGCTTCCAGCCGTCTCACTCTCAGCTGAAATGGGCTGGTAAAAGTTAAAGAAAAAAAGAACAAATGACTCCAGGGTTTCTACATCATGTGCCCAAAGCCATGGCGCTACCTACCTATTTCACAGGAGATTTTAGGAGCTTAGTGAATGACAGTTTCTAAATATTTTGAGTTCTTCGGATGAAAATCCGTATCTATGCCTTTATGTTGTTCCTACAGAGGCCGCTTACTTAGGCTAGAACTTGGCTCTCACCTTCGTGCACGCAGTAGAGAGGAGGTCTGTGTGTACGAGAGCCTTGCAGAGGAGAACTGAAGGAGCCCTTTGGCTGTTCCCTGATATTTCCAAGGAACTGAGCTGATAAATGCAGCAGGTGTTTGAGCTAACTTGGAGTTTGGGGCTCAGAGCGAACACGGGGGAAAAAGTGCCTGAAAAACTCCTCAGCTTGCAATAAACTTTTTTTTTTTTTGGTCACCTGGTACTACAGAAAGCGACCAGACGTCCTCTGTTCTCAGCAACTTTTCTTAGTAACGCTATCCTCTCTCCCTGCGGTGGCTCGACCATTTGTCAGTGGATTGGATTCTTGTTAGGCAGCTGTTCTTACTTGGTGTAACAGTGACCCAACAAATCTGACCTACGTGCTCTATTGCTGAACAGATTTCGCTTGGTAGACTGAAAACAGCCGTGCCACTTTCTGTTTCCTTTCCCATTGCCTTATTACCTTTGTTTCTAGGGCTGCCAGGACAGTGGGGGTCCCAGACCCAAGCTAGCACGGACAGGTTCAGCTGATTGATTGCTTCTTGGTCACACATGGAACTGTAATAGCCTTCGGCTGGGTTTCAGAAAGCAAAGGTGTGCAGTTCTGTGGCAGCTCCACCCCAGCCAGAGACGGGGGAATTACTCTCCCTCGTTTACAACAGCGAGAGCAAGCGTTCCCTCCCACAGAGTTGCAATGCAGGATGTGAACTGACCTAGCCAACTCCTGCTTTTCATTCGGCCTCTGCTTCACGCCAGGGCGGAACCTGAAGAGCAGAAAAACAAGCAACTGGTGTGAATCTTGTTATTAGAGCGGCTAGGCTGGCCTTTGTGGGTATCTTCTGTAAAAATCTCAGTTTTTACCAGGAGCACGGACAAACCAAGAAGAAATGCTGGCAAGACGTTATGTCTAGTTACTCAGCCCGAACTGACAGTACTTGCAAACCAATTTAAATGGTCTTTTTTGATATGTTTCTGCTGTCGTTCCTGCCTCGCTGGGTTGAGGAAAAAGATTGCTGCTTCACGAGGGATCAATAAACAGTATCGACAAGCCTTGCCTGTTTTTCCTACACGGTATGTCGCAGACTGGTGACTCTCCACCACTGCAAGGGCCTGTTGACTACAGAGGGAGTCTGAAGTGACCAGCCCTGCTGAAGATGCTGCAGCAGTTGCCTAAGCCCTGCCTTCAGCCTTTGAATCTCGTCCTCATATTTTCTGATAGACTGGATGAATTTCCATTCCCTTGTAAAGTGCTGTCGTTTTCGCTCTTAATCATCTTTGAGGAACAAATTGGAGTGACTGGCGGGAATCTTCAGAAGGCACATCTTTAAAACCCTTTAGTCATTCTCCGAGTTCCTCTCTGGTTTCCAGTGTTCCCCTTGACATCAGAGCTGGGTACACCGAACCGGCAGTAGTCACATGATTCCTACTGTGGATTTAGTACAGGTCTGTTCAAACATCCGAGGTTGCATTTGTGTTTTGGCCAAAGCACAGCACTGCAAGTTTGCTATCAAATCATGACCCGTGATCTGTCAGAGTCACGGATGCGTGAGGGGATTCTCTGCCTATGGACCATCCCTTAAGACAGTTGCTTGATGATTATTGCCATTGACATTTTGACAATACTGGTTGTGATTAAACTTGCATTTTATTGATTTCTTCATCTTCTGCCGTCCTGGCCCAAATGTTAGTGCCCATCAAAATACTTTTTACATAGTTAAGCAGTTCTACCACCCCTATTACCGCTATGAAAAACTGTGTCATGTTAGGACATCAATTTAATTTGATAGGATTTATTTTCCGTAAATCCATGTTGATTATCATTAACTATATATAATTTTACATCGTTCTCAATCCTTTTGTCAATCACTTTGTTATTTTACTAGGGTCACTATCAGACTGATAGAAAGGGGTTGACCTATTTATTTACCCTTTAGCCTGGGGTACTAATATGACATTACAATTTGTCCACGCTCTTCCTCTTTTTCCAATTTTCTTCCACCCTTGAGTGTTGAGAGGTTTTGAAGTCCTGATGCACCTCTGTCTTCAGCTTGCCTATTTCCTCGCCTAGTACAGCACTAAGTGGAGTCACAAAGAAGTTAGGGCATGTAGGAGTCAGAAATATAAGCATTTGGGCTGTCTTGATTATCTTACTCCACAAACATTGTTGCTTAAGAGTTGTAGTGTTCAGGGTTTTCATCCTCTGGTAACATGAAAATGTTTGGTGGGAAGCTTGGAAACTAGGCTTTAGAACGGGAGCAGTGATTTCAAAAAAGGTGGTTGTTTGTCTGCAGATCCATAAAGGTGAATAGTTTTGACAAAAATTTAAGCCATGTGAGGACTGTCTGTATCATTAAAGCCTAAATTAGTGGTTCCTAAATTGTAGTTTGTGGATCCTAATTACCTCTGAGGCCACGGTAGGTACCCTTTGTATTTCACTGGCACATCAGATTTGCCAGCTGCAATCTGGCAATTTGTCTTCCACAGGGAAAATGCTATGATGCTGATGTGCATGCTGGGAGTCGCCCACCTTCTTCAGCCCCCTTAAACACTGACCCTTTGCTCCGTGGTCCAATCTCCCATCACGCAAAGGATCACAGCACACTACTTTCTTTTCTGACATACCTCTCAGACCGCCAGATATGATGGGCTTTGCTACTACACTCCTCGTGGCTCTGGAATGGTCCATGGGAAAAAACACCCAGGGAACTAGGTGTGTGGAAGAGCTGGCTGGTGGTTGTCCTAGGACCTGGGGATGAGCTCTTGAGAGGAACGACTTGAGTGTCCTTAGCTGTTTGCAGCCCAGAGACTTCTGCAAAACAGGCCTAATTATCACAGAACAGTCACTTAGAGGCACTGAAAGGCATTGCTGTTTTGCTGTAAAAACAGGGTGTGGACCAAGATATACTGCTAGATGTTTGGAGACATAATTAAGAGGCCATCTACGATGTAAACAGTCCCATTAAAGTTGGCAGAGTCACCGCCAGAAGCTAGATAGTGAAAGCCAACCTAGCTTCTGTTAGCTCACTGACTACATTAGTTTATTGTCTTGAAGTTAAATCCTTTGCAAAGGATTTAATGATGTTGTGGATATTGGGTTTTTAGTTGTGCCTTTGGGTTATACCAGGCTAAAAAGATTTTGGAGACAAAGGAATAAACCTATAGACCTGCCTGACTGGTTGATCTTGGAGGCAGCACAACTATCTAAATGAAAAATATCTTCCAAGGATATTATATGATGGAAATTGATTTGTTTAGTGGGAGGAAATGAATATTATCCGGTGGAAGCTATTGCCAAGGTCCTTCCATTATTCACAGAATCAGCATATTCCTAGCTCTAGGGAGAGGTACTCCACCAAGCAGGTTCATAATCCAGGAGTTATTTCTCTGGGAACAAGAGGCAATTCAGAAACGCTGAGAAACCTGCGGAGGGCATGGAGTATTTGCTCTCCAGGATGGTTGTTCGTGAACAGCTCGGGTGATCTCCGTGGGAGGCTCGGGGCATGTCTCTGCTGATGGGACCCAAAGCTCGTGTCACCCCGAACACCTATGCAGCAGGGTGCTCTTGCCAGCTGGGGTCTCCAAGTCTGGAGAGAAGCCACTGAAGCTGGACCTGTGTTGTGTGCGTGGATCAGGGGGACCATTCCCACGGTTCGGCAGAAAGATCGAGGTCTAGCAGGGAGATCCTACTGGTTTGGGATAAGGACTCGCACCACCTGGATCGCTTCTGCCTCACGATGTACAGTGTTGATTGCCACATCGACATCCCAAAGCAGGAGATTTTAGCTTTGATGGAGACATGGTGGAAAAAGCAAACCAGACAACGGAAAGGGTCATTCCGGGCTCCAAGAATCTGCTTTGAAGAGTGTGTCGGTGTCTGGCAGCTAATACTTTGAAAGCCTACCTTCACTCAAAGAGGGGCTTAAGACCACCTTGATGCTGGTTTTCAAACAGAGTAGCAGCTAATAGTGCATGTCGGGAGAGGCAAAACGGAAAAAAAACCCTAAAACACACAAACCCTTTCGAAACTGAGGGCTTGCTGGTGCACATGCTGCTCTGCTGTGAATTTTATGTCTGCCTGTAGATCAGAACAGGAAGCAAGGCTTTGAGAGCTTCTGTCAGAAAACCTCAAAGCTTTTGATGGTATTATAAATGTCAAGTGTATTTTAAAATAAAGGAGGAAAGTACCAGACTCTGTTCCGTACAAGACAATGGGATCTTTATAATATTACAGGAAGCTGCATGTGAGAATTACAGAAAAGTTAAGGTCTGTGGTATTAATGCACTGTAATAACTGAGCTCTCAACACATTCAATTTATCCCTCTTTCAGTATATTCCCAGGCACACGCAGTATCACACTGGTTGAACTGCGGAGTGTAGACTTGTCATTTAAAAAGCACTTAAAGAGAATTTTTCCCCAAGTTCCGGTCCTCCTAAGTGAAAAGGTTAAAATAAAAGAATCAAAACCAAGCTCTTATGCTTGATTGTACATCAGATAAGTTGGTCAGCAGAGAGCATTGTCTTTAGCTGCTGGTCTTGGAAAAAACGAAACAGCGCTGTTAGGAGGACGGAGAGTGGGAAGGCAGGCTATTTCTGGACCCTGCACAAGAGGTGAGCTGGTAATTGTTCATATCTCAAAGGTGTTTGAAATAAGCAGGGAAGTAAAAACTTCTAGCTCAGACCTGGATGTGTGCTGAACATAAAAAGCGAAGATTACAATATGCTTGGACACAGTGTAGGAAGCTCAGAATAAGAAGTGACCCTGAAAATGCTTCAGCAATCTGCCACTCCTTTGCTGCTGGCCTTGTACCAACCATCTACGATTCTGTCTTGGCTGAACTGAACCAGAACCTATTATAATCCACCCAAGACTAAATTGTCTGTAGATAATTGGACAGTGGAGAAAGTGAATTATAAAGTACAAATGTATCCCTGGGAGAATATAAAAAAACACATTAAGGAGCCCTGAACAAGTGTTCTACCTACCTTATTCAGCAGCCTTTTAAGAGCATTTTTTTCTTCTTCGTTTCTTACCATAGATTGTTGTGGGGAAGATTTCCGAGCCGATAATATACATGGCCTGAAAGCACTATGTTAAACCTTTCAGATTTTTTTTTTCTGTTTTTTATCAGTAGGCCAATGTTGAGTGTGTATAAAGATGGATATGTGAAATCTAAAAAAAAAATTCAAGTTGTCTTTGTAAGCTGAGAGGGAGAGAGAATAACAAGTGGTACGGACTACCAGAGCCCACTGGGGCTATTTCGAGGTTTTAGTTTGTTGCTGTGAAATGTTTATCCAGTCTCATGAGTAGTAGGGGGAGAAGGTATCCTGTAAACTTAAGGAACATCTTGCCGTTCTAAAAACATTTATTTATGAGCTCAAGAAGAAAACCCCCTTTGTCACCTTTTTCAACTATTATCCTTTCCTGCTAGCCTTGCTAGAACATGCCAGCTCTCCCAGACCAATAAATACGAGAACAGTAGATGTGGTGAGGATAAAATTTCCTGAATTACTGGTGAGCACAAGGCTGAGCTGTTGCTTACAGCTGCCCTGTGTTCTCACCGGAGGAGTAAGTGCCAGTCTGCATGGCAGGCTGCAGCACGGCTCAGGACCCCCAGCGCTCCTTTTCCTTGCGTAAAGATTGTTTCTATTGACTTTTTTCCCGATCACATCCCTCCTCGGAAAAGCGTCGCGGGGGATGTCCCCTCAGCGGGCTCAGTGACCTGCTCTGCCCCGCTCCCTGGGCACCTGTCTGTCCCTCTTGCTGTTCCCCTTGTGACCGAAGCAATGCCCAGACGGGGACTTACCAGCCTTTTCTGACAGCTCTCTCAAAGCTTGCTTGGCTCTGCCTGCGTTCGTGGTAATCTGTAGTAGCAATCTTCCCAGGTCTAACCCAAAGCCCAGCGCAGCCGGGAGTGAGCCCGTGGGCCAGCGGGTCTGTTCCTGCAGCCGAACCGAAGCACGGGCACGACGGGTCGGGGACTGGACGCGGAGCTATCAGAGGGAGGTTCCTGCAGGTCGGGGCTCTGCGAGAGGAGCAGCCAAAAGGGTAGTATAGATTAGGGCGACTTGAAATTCACTTCCCAGCTGATGCCAGTGGGACTGGACGGTGTGCTCATTGTACGCGCACGTGTAAATGCTTCTCTGAACTGTGTCTTCTGTTGGTAGGGGAGGAACAAAGAGTAGGGAAAAAAAGCATTATTTTCAGAAACTATTTTGAAGCATTATAAAACTAGCCTCCTTTTAAGTCCAAGAAGTTAAACTTCACAGAGATATTTCGATGCTTTTCACTTGCAGGTTGAGATTTATCATGTCAGCGACCGGCACTTGCTTAGTGTTACTCTCCCGACTGTGCTGAATCTCTAAATCTTTAGGTTTTATTAGTCAGATCAAATTCCTGGTGCCTGGAGTAGGATTTGAGTAGGCAAAGAACAAGGAAGACTGAAGTCTGGGTAATCATTATTGTTTCAGCTCTGCCTTCATGCCTTCAGAGGTCATAAAAATCATCCCTTGCTGCAGATATTATTTTTCGCACACTAAAAGGAAAGATTACAGTGGGTTTTCTTTTTTTTGTCCTGGACTTAGCAAAAGACTTTCAGGAAGCATATTTCCCTTTCTCAAAACAAAAACACGAAGTGATTGAAATGCAGGGAATCATTTTCATATTGTTCATTTCCCGCTGCAGCTCAAACAGATCACACTTTGGAGCTCCCCAGATCATAGAAGTTTTGATAACACCGAAGATATGCTCAAGATCCAGTCACCCTTGAGTTAAAAGGATGCAAACTGTGTCTAGCAAACATGTCATTTCCATAGATTTGACTTGGTGTGCTTTTGTAGCGCTGCTGCAAAACAGGCACACAGAACCACCTCACAAGCAAAACAGAGGCATCAAAAAGACAATATACCTTCCTTCCTGAGGCAGATATTTCAGGAGTTGGGGAAACACAGCTTCCTGCGTTCTCACACGCCTTTAGATAATGCAACTCTTAACTGATTCAGAAAGAACAGAGCATTACACAGTTGCTTGAAAATATTACTACGTTATTGTACAACGTGCCACAGCATCAGACCGCCAGCTGTGGAGAAAACTTCTGTGTACATGTCCCAGAAAACAACCATAAGCCCCAGGCTGCGACTGGGCTTTCCACAATGTACTCATGGGGTGGGAGGAGCTGGAGAAGAGTGGCAGATGGGGTGGGGGAAAAGGTGTAGCAATAATGAACGTGAAGAGGTTGGAAATGGCTGGTTCATTTCTGTTCTTTTAAAGATGTGATTCTAGATGGGGCTGGTAGCTTTGGTTATCGTTAAAGTCATATGATACCGGGGAGCTCAGTATTCTGTTTTTAATCATTACTCACGTTCTCAAGGCTCAGCTATGTAGGCTGAAATTTTCAATGCAGTGTGCAGTAATAGGCAAATGAGGCCAGAGCGTTTGGGGTTCCCCCCCCCAGGAGAGTTCAAGATAACGTCAAAATTTAAAACAAATTTATTATCACTTTAGTGATTTTCCTTTTTTTTTTTTTCTGCTCTCGTTTCCATACTTCCCTCTGCTCCGTAGCAGAGATTCAGAGTACAGTAGGAAATGGTTGCTTTTCTATCAAACAAAGATGGCTCTTTTCCATCCCTCTGAAAATCTCTCCAGGCTTGATCAAGTTATAAGCCACGTGAAATCTGCATTTCGCACAAATGTGAGGTAGAAACTTGCGGGTCTTTTTAGAGTTCAAATCTCCTGAAGCTGTCTTCCTCACTAGCCACCTTCCAGCCCCGGCCATGTCCTCGTGTGCGCGCTCCATCCCCGCCGAGCGCCTGAGCCTGCGGCGGGCTGGAGAGCGTCTGCTGCGGCTGCGTCTTCAGCTGCTGTGGGCTGAGCCGGGAGCCGCTGCTGGAAGCGAGGGCGGGATGGAGAACAGCTCTCCTCTTCGTGCTCGTTTCCCAGTCGTAAGGAGGAGAAAGCTGTCTTACCCAAATATGGGGGGGGGGGGTAAAATGAGGACCTCGGCAGGTAAAGGTGACAAGAGGGGAGAGAAACAGCGCTGGGAGGTCGCGGGCTGGGGCGGGGAATTCAGTTGAGGTGGACGAAGGAACTAGCAAAGAGGGAGGCGGATGGGAAGGCCGCTGGGGTCAGATACTTGGCTGAAGAACAGGGGAGGCTGGGACTGGCTGGACAAGGAAAACTGGAAGCGGTGAAGGGAGGGGGATGGTCTGGAACAGAGGCTGGGACCATGGGGACGCAGAGGCATGAACTAGGTAGATGAGCATGATGTAGCCTGAGCCAGGGTAAGGAAGACAGACAGGGACGGAGGCGTTTTGGAAGGGGCTGGAGGAAATATTGGCCAATGTATTCGTACTCGCCCTTCAAATCCAGAAGTCCTGAATTTTGTCAGCTCTCTTGCTACTGGCAGGTCATTTCTGTGCTATCCAGTCTGCGTTGTTTCCACTCTGTTACGGGTCTTTTAAACCGGGCTTATACTGTTCAAAAGGAAGAAAAGTTCTACAAAATTTCAGACTTCCAGTACCTTGAATTCTAAATGGTAACGATGTTATCTGAAAGCTTGTGGCGTGTGATTCTCTACCCAGCATATGCTGTTCTGTACAGCTAGATGGGTCCATCTCCAAATTTATTTCAGTCCAAAAGCAAGATGAAGTGAAAGGCTAATGCAATAAAAAGGATCAGGAAAGTACATGGCAGCAGTGGCTACACACACGGTGATGGCAGAGGTTGCACAGGCCAAGTCTATTTTGTGATGGCAGAGGTTACACAGGCCACGTTTGTTTTCTACACGTAAAGAGACAAATATCTTTTTTTCTTTCTCCCTGCTGAGTTTCTGCAGACCTTTTTATCCCTGTGAGGCAGAGCTGGAAGCAGCAAAGAGCACTCACAGGATGGCCATGAGTCTTTGAGTCAGAGCAGAACTTAAAACTCAATGTTTGAGGTCCATTTGGCCCGGTGCGATAGAAATGTTCAGCGTCCAAGGTTGGATGTGTTCTTCCCCACGTGAATGAGGAGAAGGGCGAGAGCCTTTTCTCTTCAGACCGGAGCCTGACCAGGGCAATGTTAGCTCCTTCTCAGGATCCTGATGAAAGATCCATTAAGCAGGCGTGCTGTGCTGCTTCTGCTTCAAAGTAGCCACCTTTTTTTCCGAGCGTGTGAGAACGTGGAGAACCGTCACCGGTCATACTAATGTGGATTTGGCAGTATGACCTCTGAACACCTGAGGGTTTCTCAGTGCAAGATGGCAATATTGCCGTACTTTGGGAAAAGAGCAGAAAAGGCAGGCTGTGACTGGACAGGAATTCCTAGACCTCTTGAAGTATTTTCATTCCTGCTGATACATCTACGTGAGAGAAATGGGAATTTCTGTCTTTCACTTGATTCATGTCAGAGCCTTGCTGGAAAGCAGAATGCGACACCGCTGTTATCAAGAGACTTGCGTTCATATTCAGTTGAAACACTCGATGTACATGGTGGTGAGCAGTGCTGAACAAGCATTGCATCAGTGGCACCGCTTGTCGGGCTTGCCCATTGCCTCTCAGCATCAGGCCTGAGACAGCTTTCGGATAAACAATTTTTCCTGTCTTTGAGGGCATTGCCATGTCATGTTTCTGCTTGAACAGAAACAAGACATTGCTGAAAAACAGCTGTTGAACTTGGGTTAACAGCAAAATCATGGAACTTGAAAGCAATTACGAGATTGTTTCTGAACAAGCCAGCCAAGGTACGGTAAGGCTGCACCGTGAGAGGATGGGATACCTCTAATTTTAATGGGGGTTTCTGCTAGCTAATTCTGCTGTAGAATGAGGGTGCCTGTTTAACTTTACTTCTCCCATTTCCTTTTTCTCAGTTCAACAGAATTAGAACCGATGTGTAAAGTGCTTATATTACTAGGAACAACAGTAGGAAACCCTTTGTTAACCTCAATTTCCCATCTAATATTTCTC
Organism: Sagittarius serpentarius; assembly: GCA_034782735.1. Classification (NCBI taxonomy): domain Eukaryota; kingdom Metazoa; phylum Chordata; class Aves; order Accipitriformes; family Sagittariidae; genus Sagittarius; species Sagittarius serpentarius. The sequence continues at coordinate 33,357,350 of JAVKLA010000008.1, forward strand.
TGCAGCGTCAGCCAGTCTCCAAGGAGATAGGGTTGTTGACAATAACTCCAAATTGCTATGTAACTGTCAGATTGTGCAGCTTCTAAAGAGCAATTTGTTAATTTTGCCCCTGCTCATTTGCTGGTGGTTGCTGGGTTTTTGTCTTTCCCCCAGAGATCGTGCAATATCCAGAAGCTGTCACATCTCTTGAGTGTTAAGTAAGTGACAGACATGAGTTTCCTACCTAAGAAACAGGACATTTCTATCAAGGCCTAAATCCAGCAGGTTGCTGAGATCCTACTGTAAAGCACTGAGAATCCTCCACTTTTTAGGAAGCCAAGAGAAGGTGCGAGTACTCAGTAACATAGGAGTTACATAGTCAGTTGCAGGATGTAGAATTTGTCATTTAAGATGAAATCCTAAGATGTGCAGAAACCCTACTTGCCAGCACAGAAACCTGAAGGTGTCCAGCATGATACACGGTCCCATTTCTGGACAGCATGGAGGTGGGCTTGAGACTCCACCTGTACCCAGAAGAAGCGCAGGTATTCTGTGTCTGTGAAACTCTCTCGGTAATTACAACATTCCAAGCGTTTGTTCAGTTTTGCTGTTTTACACGGTCCTGTTGATGAAAGAACCTCAACAGTTCATGGAGGAAATGTTTGACTCGGTGAAACGTTGATGTTTCTAAATGTATTTGGTTCAACAGTTGTAATCTTCCAACAGAGCTTGTGCCATTTTCCTCACCACCTTTCTCTCCTACCTGCGGTGCCTGCTGTTGGTGTGACTTTCATTTTCCTGGCAGGAGGGAGTGTCAAGACTTTGAAACTATAATTTTTTTACTCAGGAATGCTAAGGAAGTGGTCTGCTCAAGATGTTTCACCCATTGCTGAAGTATGAAAGCAAAACAGAGGCTCAAAATAAGAACAAGTCTTATCTCTGTGGTAGAAGAGCTTTTCCACCCCCTGGAACAGTGGCAGGTGAAAGGGGAGTAAAGCACAGGTCTAAACTGTCATTCAAGCTCCATCCAACTCCATGAAAAGAATGTAACTTCCCAGGAGCCTCATTTTATGTGAATGAAAACACAGTCAGGTTTAGCATTTTGGTATTTTAGCTGCTCCTAGCCATTAAATAAATTTATGAAGGCTGGAAAATTCAAACTTAGGTTTTGGAACATCAACGTACTCTTGTCAAGGGGAAATAAAATACATACGGACGCAAAAAGAAAAGATGCGAGGTAAGGAACAAACCAAGGTTGAAGCATTCCTTTGCTTCAGTCCTGAAGGAAAAAAAGCGAGGCAATTCATAGAAACAGTGACTCAGAGCAGTAACGATTAGTGAAAGAAATAATTTGTTTATGAGTAGCCTTTTTTTCCTGTGTGTTCTCATGTCTGGGTAAAGCATATTGTTCTTACAAATGTTGAGCGGACATTTATCACATCCTCTGTCATAATTATTAGTGACAAGTCAAGTCTGAATGAAAACAAATGGAAGAAGTAAGTGTTTATCTCAATGTGAATTCTTTCTCATAATGTCTCATGAAATTCTTTCCATCTTGTACTTGCTGGAACTGAAGGAGCATTTTGGCCCTGGGACACACTGGGTGTATTACCGTCGTTAATTGAAAAGAGCATCCCCTTTAACTCCTCTAACTGTAGAAGAAAGAGGCCAATTTCATTCCCAGCAACTATGCACTTATATTGTTTTCACACTTTTAAAAAAGAATTGAATTGCGCTTAATTGAATTGTACAAGGTACCCATTTAGTTAGTCCCTCTGACTTGCTTGTGGAGCACCCAAAACCGTTGTGAAGTTTTATCCTGGGAGAGTTAAGCCTGGACGAGTTTCCTCCCATTACGAACTGGTTTTCCAGAAGAGGAAAAGTAAGAAAGAGAGGAGCTAGGATTACCTCTGATGGGTACTCAGCCTGAGAGGTGGGGGACCATGTTTTGAGGAGTAGCCCAGTGCTCTAAAAAGGGAGGAGGGATGAGATGAAGCCTCTGGCACTACTGCGCATTCACAACCTTTCCTACTAGTGGTGCGTTGATGCTGGGAGTTGTACTGGGAGGAAGGAAACAAACCTGTTCAGCAGAGAATGGGATTAATGCTGTTACCGTGTGTTTGCTCCCAGAGACTAGACTGGACTAAGAAAAGAGGGCTTAAAGGGGGAGACCTTCAGAAAAGCCTTGTAATGGTCACTCCTTTGGACCCGTGAGGTACAACGCCTGTGGGTTTCCGAGACAGCTTTATCCTAAGGATCCTGAACTGATCCTTCATTTCTGAAGCCAGCTGGCCCTGGGGTAACCTGAATCTCACAGATAAGGGCTCCAAAATTGCCTGAAGGAGAACCGCTTGGTTTTCTTAATGTTTAGGTAACACGCTTGAGGATTTTATTTAACTTTTTTTTTTTTTAATGCTCTAAGAAGCCTTACATTAGGTACAGGCTGAATCAACATTTCCCATGGGTTTAAGAGATGCAGTACATGAGCACTAGGCAGTGTGTCTGATAACGAGGTGTGGACTGGGTTGCTCTTCACTGTGTTGTGTGAGAACCGCTGGAGATCACTGTGGGAGATCACTGTGGGAGATCACTGTAGGAGATCACTGTAGGAGATCACTGTGCGGAGCACTGGGACACTGTAAGCGCTTGACTGTGGGGAGATTAGGTGAGTTCAAGCCGATCATGTGAGTCCTCCTGGGCTTTCATTGCCTCTTCATTGCAGGGCTGCTCTCCGGAACAGTCTCTGTTGGACTGGGGGAACACAGAGACCGAGGCAGGGGAAGTGATTTCAGAGGCACAGCTCAAGGTTTGGGCGATGAACCCCAGTGACTGGCTGTTGAAGGCAGTCTGCTTTGAAAGGGGAAGGACGTTTTTACAGGCAAGGCCCAAGAAAGCTGCTTTTCACCTACAAAGTGTGCCAAAAAGGAGCGTTTTCTTTATCTGCTTTGAAACCTACCAACCAACATGAAACACGTCACTGAACCACCAGATGTCTGTGGCGATTGCTCTAAAGCCAAGTGCCTTGAACTCTCTGCGGTTTTAAAAGACTCAGGAGCTTGGTTTGGGCTCCTAGAAGCTGAGTGCACCCATGGTAAAGAAAGGTCTCCTCTCTCCCTAGCATGTTAAGAAATGTCCTTGCTGTCCTTTTAGACTCCAGTAATGCTGACTTCTAGATGCCTTGTTATGGGGCGGGGTTGTTCAGGTGTGGGGATGGGAGAGGTGGGAGCCTGAGTCGGAAGTCTGAAACTTCAGGGAAACCAAGCCTACGGCAAAGCCTGTGGTTTAGACGGCAGTTTGAGCGAGTTGGGTAGAGATTATACACCCGGAACACGAACATAAAATCCAAGTCCTGTCCAGCACAGCGAGCTGTTGTCTGGCAGCGGGATCGGGCAGGTCAGCCGGTCTGCGGGTGGTTGTGGTCGGGCCCCATAACATGCCTGCGGTAGCAGGAACCACCTCTGGGACTCAGCCGCTTGTCGTGCTGCCTGGGACCTCCGTATAAACCCTATCCATAACGTCGCTCTCTGGTTTGGAGGGGGCACTGGTTTGCAGAAATTTGGTGCCAGTAGTATGCAAAGGCAGTGGGAACCTTATTGGAGCTGGTTCCACTCCTTTTTCTTGCCTTTCCCCCCGCCCCCCCGCCCCGGCACTTCTTCTTGTGACCTTGCTCGAGAACAGATCAGAGATTCCTCCCCCTGCATTAACTTGCTCCCGTATTCAGCCCCTCGAAGGTGTATTTACGTGACTGGTCGTGCAGCTTTGCCCAGCCAAGGCCAGGACCTGCCCCTGGCCCATAGAGAAGCTCAGGGGAAAGGGTCGGACGCACCCCTGGACGCTGCTGCGGAAAGGGGCCCTCAAGGCCGGCAGCCAGCAGTTGGAGAGAGGTGCCAGCCAAACTCCCAAGCAGTCACGTGTACTCGGGGATGAACGGGGGCTGAGCATCAACCCTTCTAGCTTGCTTGCTTTTGGAGAGGGTCCCTCAGCAGATGAATTGAATTGGGAAAAGAAAGCAAAGTCTTCTGGTTTTAGGCCACAGCCACGCTGGAAAAAATAGGGGAGAGAGAACTACTTGATGGTGAACTATGTGAGGCTGAAATCAAAGGAATTTGGGGAGCAACGAATTTGGCCGCAGCAGCAAGTGATCCTTGGTGAGCCTGTGGCACCGCACCAGTTTGAAATGGCCAGATCCCTATTTCGGATAATAGATTACATGACGGCCCTTAATCAGACAGCTTTCCTGAGGTGAATGAACTGAGATTACTTTCAGGTCACACTGCTTTCTCTTTAATTTTCCAGTCCTCACTGAGCTGAAATTACAGTAAAAAAGAGGTTTTTTTTCACGCGGTATTTCAGTATTTCCCTCCTGCTCTGAGCAGAGGAAGCAAAGAAGAATGGGAAAATAAATAAAATCAAGTAAGTTTTTCTGGAGGATCAAAAGAGTTTAATTTGAGTTTTTGGGCAGAAGTTTGAATTGCTTTTTATTTTCTGTGAGTTTATTTTCCTTCCAACCTGGCTCTGAACACTGTGTACTTTCAAGATAACATTGTTCAAAATCTTGTGAAATTTACACATAAACTGTCTTAAATGAAAGGGAATATTTAATTCTAGAGATAGTTGTAGAGTGTCATGATCTAATTAAAATAGCATTCTTGAAGGATAACAAGCGTCAAAAGAAATAAACTCGATGTTATGGAAAATGAAAGTAGGGCCAAGAATCTAAGGCTAGCCAGAGAAATTAAACATTGAGGCTTTTCCTTTGGAAGGTTTTAAATCAATTTAGCGTTGGTGAAAAGTGCCAGATTCATCGCAGAGGAAAATGATGCCTTTTATTTATTTAGAGGCGAGGCTGGCATGCGCCGGTGACAGCATCTCGTCTTTAGACTGTCGTGGTACTTTGACACTCGGCTGAACTGACCACCAGGAAAAGCAGTTGAAAAGTCCTTCTGTCTCTCTTCCCTTCTGTCCTCTGAGCTTGCCAGCAGCCTGACTGCGCTTTACTTTTGAAAGTGGTTTTGATCATGCGGATCTACCCACCAAGAGCTACGCCGAGACAAATGACTCCTCGCATTCAAGTCCAGGAACAGCTGTCGGATGGTAAAAAAAAAAAAAAACCCTCAACTTTTTTTTTTTTTTTTTAAATTTTTTATTCACATGCAAATTTGAATGCCTGTGGATCAAGAGATGGACCGGGGACAGAGTTTCTTTTTTTGGAGCACACAGTTCAGGCCTAGGTTTATTCACGATGTATTTCCACCATGCTTTGGGAATAGCAGGCAAGGAGACCTTCCACAAGTGTTAGCTGCCCTCCTGTGAGGCACCACGGTGAGGGGGCTAGCGAAAGAAGGTGGTGGTTTGCAAACTGCTTGCAAAGAGTACAGATTTTTGATGGCAATAAATGCGTCTTTTCTTAGTTCTTCAGAGCAGCTTTCTTTCAGGGCTGAGCCTTCAAAATTGGCTGATGCAGTAGGATCTGCACACTTTATACAGTCCCTGTGGGACTCCTTGTGGGACTCCTCAGGTGGTAGTTAAGTTGGAAGATCAGGAACTGTTCCATGAAATATAATTTTTTCATGAGGTTTTACCTCCTACTGAACGTAGAGCTGGGGCTGAATGAGGGAATTCAATTTTTGTTGGATGTTCAGTGAGCAGCTGAAAAGAGAGTCCTTTCATAGGGCCCCAGTTTCGGTGGTGGGGCTGAAGCGCATGGTGGAGGAACGCCTGGCTACCTGGAAGCCTCTTTAAAGCTCGACTCCTTTCTGAAACACCCAGTTCAAAGCATCCTATGGCTCCTGCAGAAGGTGCTGAGGTACCAAGCACGTCTCCTTTTGAGGGAGATTCCCCAGCCTTGTAGGCTCAGACTCCGCACTGCTGGCTGCTAAGAAATCAGGCCAGAGATGCTTAATACCTTCACGTCATTCGGAGAGCTGCGCGCAGCGGAGGGGAAAAAAGGCAGTGCCCGTCTGCAGCTGCAGATGACACAGCTTTGAGTCACCGGGGCTAATGGCATGCACGGACTAACTGGGTGGTTCCAGGAGGCAGCCGCTTGCCAAGGAGGTGAGGAAAGGGAAGGTGTCTGTCGGGATCTTGCGCTCTCTCTCTCTCTCTCTGGCATGCGGTACCATGGATGCTGTGAAATTTGGCCCGGGGTAAGGCAGGGCGGTTGAACGGAGCCAGTCTCGTGTCTGGGAGTCCAGGGCCTGGGTACTAAAACAAAGGCTGAAAAGGAAATGGTGATCTGGTTTGAAAACGAAACGCAATAAGGCATCGCGAGGAAAGACCGGAGGGGGAACTAGTGCTCAGAGGGCTGTTCTCAAACATCTGCAAGCAAATTCCGAGGAAAGGGACAGAAATAGGGAGCAGGGCGAGGGAGCTCCGGGAGCTGTTGTGGCCCCGGAGTGGATGAGGCCAGGGAGGCCCGGGTCAGGTTTTGTGCTGCCCGCTGTCGCCGGCGGCGGGGGGACCCCCGCTGCCCGCGTGAGCAGCCCCCTCGGGTCGCAGCCCCTTCCCGGAGAGTTTCTGCGCTGCAGCAGCCCCGGCAAGCTCCCCGTGACTGGCAGCCTTGGGGAATGCCTTGCTCTCTTGAGCAGAGAGAACGTATTGGCTGCAGGCAAGCCGTCGGCCGGCTCGGGACGCCGTCCTGGGGCGGCTGGCCGGTAAGGGCCGGTGCCGGGGGCGCGGGAAGGGCCGATGGCCAGCAGCCTCCCCCGGGGAGATTTTTCAGGCAGAAATGTCACCGCTGGGTCTTTCGGGGGAGAGAGACGGCTCCCTGCAGAATTCAAGAGGAAAACGTGAAAGTATTCGCCCCGCCTCGGGTAATGAACTTGAAATGGCCAGAGGAAGAAGTACTTAGCACTCGCAAAAATGTTTGGCTTATTGAAAAACCCCAGAGACAGCAGCACTTGGCTGCTTTGTGTAGAGGCTCTGCACTGGGAAAGGACTTGCCAGCTTTTGTGCACTGCCCCACCAATCTAAATTAATTTGAGATCTTTGGGACTGGCTCCAAAGGTGATAAAGTCGGTCAGCTTTCATTTCCTCTCATTCTTTGATCTCTCTCCTGAGGCTGCCTTCAATGGAACATAATGAATTGATTTTATTGTTATTCTGGATGATGAGATGACACAGGCCCAGTGGGAACAGAACAGAAATCATGAGGGGCTTTTTTGTTCTTTTTTTTTTCTCCAAACAAGATTTCAAGAATTTTAATTTACTGGGACTGTGTTTCAGGCGGGGTGCATTGCTCTCTGCTCATCTCTCTTCTTTCACGTGGAAGCTGGGGCTTCTTTCTGAGGTGTCTATAGCTGGGTGGTGTGAAGCTGGACCTCTGAAAATCCGCAGCCACCGTTGTGATCCATCCCTCCTCTACTCTTGAAAGAAAAATACGGAGAGTGGTTATCAAACCTAAAATTGTGTGTTTCTGTGATGGGCAAAATATATTTTTGTTGAGAAAAGAATGTATTTGTGCATTGCCTATATATGCCAAGTAATTAAATTTAAACATTCTTTACAGGCATTTTTTTCCGTGCACCTTATAGAAATCTTACATTACTTTTTCATATTTCATATTTTCACGTTTTAAGATGATTTAACAAGACCTACCTGTAGTCAGCTCTAAATCTTTGTCCCTTTGGAAGCTAGATTTTGGCTGGATGACTTTGGCACTAAAGCACAGCGTTATAACCGGTGTCACTAAGCTGAATCTTCTGAGATTGTCAGTGACATTAAAGAGCGTGGCGGCTGTTTGGACAGCCGAGGTAAAGAGAGTTTTACAGGACTGGTCTCACTCTTTTGAATCAGGGTTGCCATCTCTACTGGCAATTTAGTATGGAAAACTTTTACTGTTCCTGCCTGTGAGACAGGATCTCTTTGAGCATGCAGAAACGTCTCTTCCCAGTTTTCTGACCTCCCAAGAGAAAAGAAATGTCTTAAAGTCACCTTACACTTCTCTGTAATGTGGCTGCGTTGTGCCAGTGTATACAGTAATACCTTTGACTAGCTCGCTTTCCAACATGTATCCTCTAGTGTTTTGTTCATATATCGAGTGATGAGGAAAACAGGGAGACTGAAGATCTCTGGAGGCTCTTTTTTTTTTTTTTTTTTCCCCTTCTTTAATGTGGTGGTAGTCTGAGGTTTTATAAATGCTGAGGCAGGTGGAAAAAAAAAACCAAAACCCTACCAAAAAGCTGCTTATACCAAACTAAAACAGTTTCTTTGTCCATCCAGTGCCTAGTTCTGCACTCCTGTTAATCTGACCTACTATAAGCTCGGGCATTTGCAGTAATGGTTACTCTGAGATTGTCTACACAAGGAGCAATAAACGGGGGGATTAGTCAGTCCAGAAATAATTGCTTAAATGATTTAAGTATTTAATAAGTATTGAATTATCTAAATGGTTAGGGATTATGTAACCAGCTCCTCCCACCACACTGCTTTGAGGTAGAAGGATTAATGGACAGTACCTGCCCAAGCTAATGCTTCATCTGGCAATGGCTCGTAGCCCTAACCAGCAGCAAGCTTTACAGCCTGTCTTGCTTCCCCTGCCATCGCTTCTTTGTGGATGCTTTCGGTAGGTCCCTGGACGTCTATGTGCAAAGAAACACACTCCGTCCTGGAAGGAAAGGAAGGAGCATCGCCCTCGGAAAGGCCCAAATGGAGGCGCGGAGGGAGCGGGAGCGAGGCACCGCATGGATGCCTGCCTCGGTGGGGCCTTCCTCTGTTGCGAATCTCCCGGCACTGCAGGCAACCCTCTTTTCACAAACCGACTGTGCCCCATCTTAGAACTAATTTCATTTTTTACACCCTGTCTCTTGAGAGGCTGTTCCAGAGTCAGCCCCCAGCTTTCTTCTAACCGCCAATCTAAAGATACCCAGCCCTGATTTACATCCAAACCCAATTTACATCTCTGTCCTAACGCTGCCTTTTATCCTCAGTAACTCTGCTCCTTGCCTGGTGCTTTCAGTGATAGGTACGGACAGGAATCATAACTTTTCTTGTAAATTCAACTCATATGATGGACTCTTCATGTCTCTTATTATATTAGCCTGATCTTGTACTACAGTAACTCTTCAAGGTGAAGCTAACGTTTCTTGGGCATGGATGACTGAATTAGACATGCAAACATCATTTTTCTACCGATCAGAAAGTAAAGAAATCCCCATCCACATCAAATGTAGGAACTATTAGGAGCAGAACAGAGAATACGACACCTTTATGCCACTGTTTAAACCTGTGACTTCATCGTGCCTTGAATGCTTAGTGCAGCCCTGCTCTCCTTAGCTTAGAAAGGGTGTATTGAAACTGAGAGTAGGGCAGCAGGAATGATCAGGGATACGGACAGACTGAGTACAGGGGACCTGTTCAGCCTGGAAGAGGGGCCACTTGGGAAGATATCATAGAGGTCTACAAAATCTGGGAAAAGGTTGATGCATATTGATTGTTCCTTGTTTCATCCCGCACAAGTATTAGGGGCCACACAATGAAATGATGGGCAACTAGGTTCAAGACAAAAAAAGGGGGGTGATTCTTCATGTGATAAGCAGTAAATGTGAGGAAGTCCTTGCTGAAGGACAAGGTGGATTCAAGGAATTTACACTGGCTCAAGGGTAGATTGAGACTCATTTGGAGGATAAATCCACTGTGGGTTGCTTAGCAGTCGAATCACAACTAGTGAAGGAAATCCCCTGAGCTGAGAATGTTTCGAGGCTGCGGGAGTATCAGAGGGAAGTCTTACATGTGCTTGTCCTATTCTTATTCTTCCTGTTCTTACTCTGGCCACTGTTGAAGAAAGGGTAATGGGCTAGGAGGACCCTTGGTCTGAACTAGTATGGCCGTTTGTATGTTATTACCATTCCATGCTGCACCACTGCTTTATGCCGTGACAACAACTACCTGTCTCCTCTGGAAATAACCTTGGCTGACATATCCTAGGATCATATTTGCTTTTTCTCGTAGTTGCATCACTTGGTAGCTTAAGTCATCCTATAATTAACTAATGCTCCCTGCTTCTTTTCCTCCTCAGTCATGTCCAGATAATGAGCTCTCAGCTTCTGGTAGCAGTTCTCACTATCACTCCATGAATATATGATCTTGTGTTGAGTAGCTTTGACTTTCATCCCATTTTTCTGTCTCCAGTCAGCTCGCTCCTCCAGTTCTTGGCTTTGCAAGCCTTCCCTAGAGAAATGGGACCTGTCTCCTTTATGCTATGAGCAGATACCAGCAGCACACTCGCTTTGTACATCAAGGTCACTTGCAAAAACGTTAAACAAGATGGGGCCGAGGCTGCTCCCTGAGTAATTCTATTAGTAGCTTCTCTATGGACTGACACTTCCCCTTTTGTCAAAACTCACTGCTGTCTCTTCTTCACCTACTTCCTTCCCGCTTCAAAGTTCTGCTATTTGGGCCATGATTTTGCACAGCCTGTGCATGTGGAGGACCTTCTGGGCTGGGTCTTCAAAGGCACGTAGCACTGGGTTAACCCTGGTCTACTGAAATCAGCTGCAGTCTCCCCGTGCCTTTGACTTCAGTGCTGGTGGTGATGGGCCAGCATTAGTATCGCAGAAAAATGCCACTCAGGTCTGTTTTGAAAGAGCAGATCTACTTTCATAGCCAAATACTTGGTTTGTTTGCTGAAAAACATGGAAAACTACATTAGGTTAAAATTATGGTGTTTGCTTCTCTCCCATTTAGAAAAAGGACACAGCGGCACGTATAAGCTTTGGTTAAAACTTCATTTGCTTCTGAACTACGTTTGCCTACGCAACATTAATTGGTGGGCTATGGTTAAAGCCAGAAGGCTTTCCTATCTGATTGCTATGGTTGCATGTAATGTGAGGTCAATTACAGGGACGCCGCTATATGCCTGCAAGTTAAGAGACATTTTTAAGGGGAACACACGACCCTTGAAAAAAGGGTGAGTAGAACCTGATTCTTTTGCAGATGAAGATGAGGACGGCACTTGTGAAGATGTCATGCCCAGGGACTGCAGTTCATTTGGGGCTGGAGTTGCAGAAGTATCTAGCACCTGAATGTGCACTTGGGTGTTGGAGGTGATGGTTCCGGGGACCTGATTTCACTGAGAAGGGAACCCCTCCTGTGCTTGGATACCCGTTCCCTTCCTTCCAGCCTTTCGGGTACTTCTCTATGTTGCGAGAGACATTTGAAATTGTCTAATAGGTCTGTGTGTAGGTCCTGTGCAGTTATTTCTGTACACAAGGAGTAGTGCTACTTGGGCACCAGCACTTCAGGGGTTTGTGTCAGAGGAACGTGGCAGTGTAGGCACTTCCAAATGCTAATCCAGGTTTTTCTGGATCCTCATTTCCATGTGCCTCTCCTGTGGGGTTGCTCCTGGCTAAATTGCAACCCATCTTTAAGACTTGGTTTCTTAATCTGCAAAATAGGACCAAGAAGTATTTTCAATATAAAGAAGTCAATCAATGTCGCTCTTCGTCTCGGCAGAATGTTCCCTGTTTCCTCAAAGGTAGCGCTTCAAAAGAAAGTCCGGCAGACCTGGGGTCTGTAGCCAGATGCTCACGCCCCATATTCTTATTTACAGGAACTGGCCAAAGAAAAATTGACTTTCGTGGAGTTGCCGAGAGAACTGAGGTGGGGCAGGACAAGTGCTGCAGTCAGAGAGCAACTAGAGTTTTTTTAAAATTTCGTCATGTATCGCCTGCTTTTTTGGCAGGACTGCGTAACATAATTGCAGCCTTAAAAAGTGAGCTCAGCGAAAGTGTGGTTAAAGAGGTGAATGTTCCAGAAACTCATTTTGCATACACGAGCATAGCTGTAGGATGGCTGCCCTCCCAGCCAGCCCCTCACTCTCTTGCCTGTGCTGCTCACTTTACGGACTCAACGGCGTGGCTCCAGGGAAAACTAAATTACTTGGAACTTATCAAAAGGTTGCTCAGTTACTTAATCACTATAATGGCTCACTTGCAATTTCCTCCAACCTGTGGTATGTGTGTTTGCATTTTACAGAGACTCGAACAATCATTTTCACATTGATAATGATTGGACAGACTTTCCATTGGCATAAATGGACAGAACGCCACACGTCTTAGGACATGCACCTTCAAGTAGCAGCGCAGGGTCTATGGTTTAAACCGTCTGCCTGCAGAGAAAGGGAATTTTTCTGCTGTGTATGCTGAGTGATTAATTGCCCTGTGGCTGTTCATTGATTGAATACAAACCCATCCCTTTGAGAACACTTGCATTTAATTTGCAGGAGTGTGATAGAAGCTATTTAGTTACATTATCTGTCATTGCGGATGTGCATGGCAAGGACTGTAATTTTACTGTCCCCAGTTTAGAAACAACTGTTTGGAGCATTCGGTGCTAGTGACACTGATTTCTGAACAACTTTAGAAACAGCGTTTCTTCCTCTCATGTCATCTGGCCAAGGGTGATTTACAATTATGCTTTCAGTGAGTGAATAAGAGGGAATTATATTTTCCTCCTCTACTCATGGCAATGTCTTTTCCTCGTTGCTAAAGGAAGTTCCAGCATGGTGGCGATGTCTCTTTGGAGTGTTACCATCCCTCAGCTAATAGCTAGCACTTATCTCATGCTTTTGTGTTTGTGGATTTCCAAAGAGGGTAAATATTTTCACCTCTGTAAATGAGGCTGACAGAGACCTAGTCAAGTGAAATGATTTGTGCTGGAAAGAAAAAACACTCTTTCTGATGTTTATGCGCTTGCCATCACCTCCAGCTTATTGTGAATCACAGCTCGACTCCTTCTGAGGGAATTAAAGAGGATGGAGCTCAGCACCTTCCTTCTGAGGTCCTTTATTCTTAGCTATGGTGAAGCGACATGTGATGGAAATGAGCTTTGCAAGCAGGCGCAAAACTAAATCTTACATATAAGGCAATACCTAAGGTTTACGCATCAAGGCAACCAGGAAATAAACGGGGAACTTCAGGAAGAGGTGCAGTCTGTGAACCTGCTTGAGCTGTAATCAGAGAAACAATGGCCACCTGCGCACTGCCCTGGTTAGGGTGTTCCCAAGGGCTGCCCCAGTGCCTCTGCCTCTGCTTCTGCTTCTGCCTCTGCCTCTGCCTCTGCCTCTGCCTCTGCCTCTCCCTCTCCCTCTCCTCTCCAGTGGAGGGCCCTAAGAGAGACCTTTGAGTCCCCGTGGCAGCCCCTCTGGTGGTGTCTGCTGAGCTGTCAGAGGGCCTGGGTGAACCTGGGATCATCCTGCTTCTGAAGGGTAATTCCTATTTATTGCCTGGTGCAGCTGAGGGGCTGGGGTCCTGCTTGTTAGCGGTGGTCTGCAATGTGGATTTTGTCCTGTTCTAAGTGTCCTTCAGCATTTCCTTTTATCTAGCGCAGTCCCCTCTTCCCTCTGTACCCCGCTGTGACACATGGGTAATGTCTTTGCAACACCGTGGTGGCTGTGAAAGGCCTTCCCAAAACTGAGATCCTGTGTACATCTCTTCCAGATGAAGAAGAGGGTATGGGATTTCTTGCAGGGCTATGTGACTGCCATAGGTGACGGGCTGCCTTGGCACGGCCTGAACAGCTCACGAAGGGTCTGGCACCAGCGTTGTGTCACGAGAAACACCCTAAGAGCATCTGTAGGGGTAAGAGTAAAGGACGGCAGTCAGTTCTCCCCAGCAGGCTCAGAGTGGGCACCTAAGGACGGGGATACTTAGGGCAAGTGTGCACTTTGATGGGAAAGTTTTCCCGACTTCCAGCAGTTATTCCAACAGCCTAGGCACTTCCTCAGCTGGGAGGGAGGCGAGTCGCCTTGCACTTAATAGCTGCCAATAGGTTATATTTCTTCTTCCCAAGCTCTCAAAGTTTTCACAAGTGTCATGAACTTGTTCGGTTCCTTTTAAACAGTTTAGCATCCACAGTAGCCAGTTGAGAGGACACAGCTGAACTCTGTGTGTGTGAAGTGTTTCTTTTTGTTTGTTTTGAACCTGCCATCTGGTAGTTTCATAAAATGCTCCCTAGTTGTTTGCATATGAGGGGAAAAATGAAGGAAAGTTCCCTGCTTCTTCCATACCACTCAGGATTTGATACATGTCATTATATATGTTGTCATATTCTCCCTCAGTCCCTGTTTTTCCTGGACTCAGGTGTTCTTCTCTCCTTGGCTATTGCTTATACAGAAGTCGCTTTGGTTTTTTGTCTCTATATCAGCCCTTCACTCTACCCTTTCCAATTCTGCTGTATATTTTTTGAGGTGGAAGGCCCAAAATATGCCGCAGCGTTCAAGATTTAGCTACACAGTGATCATGTCTTGCCTGTGCTAAGGGCATTCTGCATAGGCCTGAAGGCGTGGGGATGCCGGGCTACCAGATGTTCATGCAACTGCGTGCACTATGCTGCACAGCCTTGCGTGGTCTCCTGGCTCTGCCTCCCTGTTGGAGATGCCTGTGTGAAGACAGGTGACCAGCGAGCACGAAGTAAGAGAACGGTGCTTGCAAGCTTTCCCACTTGGCGTGGCAAGGGACGTGCTCCCCGGTAGGCGGAGGAGCCTCCAGAGACTGGGTAAGCAGGGGGCGGCTGGGGAGCGATGCCCGGCGGGTGCTGCCGGCGGGAGCGTAACAGGAAAGCGCAGCACAGCCAGGAATACCTTCTTGCTCTGGGCAATCACGTTTGATGCCATCAGCAGTCTGTAAATCACTGCCGGTGCTGCTCCTTTGCTTCCATTTAATCCGTTGGCTAAGACAGATCAGAACTGTGCTTAGAAGTAGATAAAAAGATATAATCCTCTCCACAGATCATGATGTAATGAAGCTGAGTTCCTTGCTGTCCCTGGGTGAAATATAGTGCCCGCTGATGTGTCCCTATAGAACAACTTCCTTATTCTTTCGGCTAGTTAGAAGAGCATGCTGGGTTTGCTTTTCTTTTGACAAAGACAGGATAAGAGGCAGAAAATGTCTCATGCCCACGCACAAAGCGACCAACTCATCTTGCTAGCTTAGATTTTGCTTAGTAAACCAGACGTTACTGTGCAGCCCTGGCCTTGGAGATGGGGACCAGACCCACTGTGCCTTGATCTCATTAAAACACCATTTTCATAAATAATTGTAGTAATAACAGAAATTAGGCACACCATCTTTTCTGCAAAGCATAGTATTAACTGGGGGAAAAAAGATTAGTGATTGAAAGTAAAGAATGAGCTCTGTGGTGAATCAGCTGAAACTATTTAAGGGCATTGTAAGAGCTATTGTTCCAGATTAGGTCGATGGGAAATAGTTGTCAGCACCAGGATCGTTAATGCCTATTGGACCTATGCAGCAAGAGGCCTGTGTAAGCAGAAGAGAACATGCCCTTCACATTTCCTAGTTGTACAAAGGATGTATTTTATGGAAAGATTTTATTTGACTGAGTATTTCAGATCACTTAGCAGAGCCTGTTTGGTAGAAAATCTGCATGGTTTCAGATACTGAAAAATGTACGCCTGTATGCATTCACCAGAGAATAGCTCCTGGCTGACACTATCAGAATTGATTCTGCCGGTGCATTCCCTTGAAGAGGAAGTCTTGGATCACGGGAGTGGGTAGTGTGAGCTCTCGGCCAATTCAGGTGGGTGCTAGGACTGACTCCAGGTCAGCGGGATCACAGCCCTTTGCTGTTTCTTTGTGTCTTAATCTGTAAAATGGGAGGAATAAATGTCTGTGCAGGAGAGAGTTAGTGCTGTTGTTCATATCAGCAGGAAATGACTTTTGTCTTGACGGTTAAATCCACCCAGCTGAGGCCGTTCTTGGGTGACCCTCACAGAGCTGCTACGGCGAGCAGCTGGCTGCGGGGGAAAGCCTCCCCCAGCCCTGGGGTCTCTTGCTTTCCGCTCGCCTGGAGCATGCAAAGGTCGGTCATGCAAAGGCACTGCAGAGACATCTTCAAGGGTTGTTTCCAGCAACCCTTTCCAGCCCGTCCATTCCTCTGTCACGGCAAGGAATGGGGTTTTGTGTGTGTGTGTGTGTGTGGCTTCGATTCCGCTCTGCCTGCCCAAAATAATGCCAGCCTTCTTCTTCCTCCTATCACATGTGTTCTGTAGCCGTATATATGTCCATATAAATACAACGTGGCTAGAGGGCTTCTCCCACGAAGACAAACCTTGAAAGTCGAGGTGGTAGCTAGGAATAAGTCACTGGGAGCTGCAGTTTATTTTTCACCCCGATGACACCTGCAGACCATGCCCTTCCTGGGTAAGAGGCAGGAAGTCTTCATAACCCAGCACACCAGCTACCCGCTCATCCGTTCTGCACACTATTAGTGTGACTTTCCTGAAAACACGTTGTACGGTTGTTTTGCACGGAGGTGGTGGGGAGGGCCTGGCTGTAGGCTGCAAACAGCAGCCGTGAGATGGGTTTGTCCGCAGCGTTGAGGTTTGTGCCGGTAAGGTTAGCAGCCTCGCAACCTCACCTCTAAGTTACGAAGGGTTTTGTACAGTAACTTGTCATATGAGTTTGCATCTGAGCTGATATTCACACAGATAGCGTACCACACTTGGAAGCAGGTCCTTCACCAGACGTAACTCTCTTGCGGCAGCCTCATCTCTACTGCTTTTCCCAAGGCATGGGACTGGCCTCTTAAAGCAGTTTTGTTTCAGCATCGTGCCCTTCTCTGACTAGACCTTTTAATTTGGCAGGATCAAACAGCGAAGACCCTAATGGGGCCATTTTCTAATTTTCTTTTATTGCTGCATCTCTTTTTGTGCCTGACAGCAGCAAAGGTGCTTCCACTGAGTGTTTCCCCTGACAGAAGCAGCTTGTTCGTACGGTCGAGAGACAGAGACCCTCAACAACTCCTGGAAATACGTCTTTTAAGTGCCCCATGCGATGATTCTCACAACGCCCTGTGCAGGAATTTCTGTTTCTACCAGGTGACCAGGGTAGCAAAATTTGCTACCCCAGGCTGCTGTCATGCCCCCGTTGCCTAAAACCCCGAGGCAGCTGCTGGCAGTTTGATGAGCCAGAGCGCAGAACTGGGAACTGGCTTCCTCCGTTTTGTTATTCCGCAGGGATACTAAACAGGAACAGTTTCTCAGCGGGGTGAGCCCAGTGCTGCCTGAGCCGCAAAAGCACAGACTGCTCTGGCAGAAACTTTCTGGCCAGCACAACCTCTCCCAGGAGGCTCCGGCGTCAGGCGCCGGTGCTGGACCACTCTGTTGCGAAGAGGCTGCTCCCACAGCCCCTCCCAGCCCTGCGGTTTGTGGCTTTTCAGGTCTGCCGGCAGCGAGGGGAGGAAATGCACTTGCTGCTCAGCCTCCCTCCCTGGGGCTTGCAGACCTGGCCCTCAGACGTGAAAAAGCGTGCGTGCTCCCGGCAGCACGTTAGGGGCTGGGCCCTCCAAAACTTGCCAGAGGACCTCCCCAGGCCCTCGGTGGCTGCTCCTGCTCACGCAAGGGCTGTACTTCGGCTCCTGTTAGCTCTCTGTTAGCAGCACAGCTGTTTTTCAGAGAGTGCCGATGGGAATTCATGGTGGCGAGAGGAGAGCTTGTCTTTCCAGTAGCTGCCCTTTGTGAGACGAAGCTGTTTCCGTCACACAGGGAGGGCTGCAAAGTGTGGCACAGACCGTCCTGGCAAGTGGCAGCGTTTGGTCCTGAGCTCCTAGGATGCAATGTCAGGAGAGGCAAAGGCGTGATCTTGACGTCAGGACAGTCTCCGGCTCCACTGCCCAGGTGCTGGGGAATCTCTGTTTACAATGCACTTATCCTCTCCCTTTCCAGCTCCCTGAAGTGACCTGGAAAGCTTACTGCCGCTGGGAAGCCTTTTGCTTTACCCGTGGGGTTGCTGCCGGATGGGGAGTGTCCTGGTTTCGGCTGGGATAGAGTTAACTGTCTTCCTAGTAGCTGGTACAGCGCTGTGGTTTGGGTTTAGTACGAGAAGAATGTTGATAACACCCTCATGTTTTCAGGCTAATTCAAGGGCTTTTCAGCTTCTCCTGCCCAGCCAGCAAGGAGGCTGGAGGGGCACAAGGAAGTTGGGAGGGGAGACAGCCGGGACAGCTGGCCCAAACTGGCCACAGGGGGATTTCCTACCATGGGACGTCATGCCCAGTATATAAACTGGGGGAGGTGGCCAGGGCAGGGGGGATCACCGCTCAGGAACTAACTGGGCATCGGTCGGCGAGTGGTGAGCAATTGCATTGTGCATCGCTTGTTTCGTGTATCCCAATCCTGTTATTA
>JAVKLA010000008.1:33375567-33387795 GCA_034782735.1 Sagittarius serpentarius
GGCAGGGGGGATCACCGCTCCGGAACTAACTGGGCATCGGTCGGCGAGTGGTGAGCAATTGCATTGTGCATCGCTTGTTTCGTGTATCCCAATCCTTTTATTATTATTGTCACTTTCTTGTTTTTATTAGCGTCATTGCTAGTTTCTTCCTTTCTGTCCTATTAAACTGTTCTTATCTCAGCCCATGAGCTTTACTTTATTTCCGATTCTCTGCCCCGTCCCCCTGGGTGGGGGGGAAGTGAGCGAGCGGCTGCGTGGGGCTGAGTGGCCGGCTGGGGTTAAACCCCGACAGGGAGCAGCAGTAGATGAGGGGTCCTGGACATCAGAGGGATATAGGGCTGAGCCTTGAGCACTGTCGGGACGTGGGGCTGCTTGGAGGTAGGGCTTCTCTTCATGTGACCATGGCCTCCCACAGGTCCACAAGCACCGTATGTGGGCGCAGGCTCCTACTTTTACAAGTGGATGTCTTCCTTTCACCTGTCCCTAGCAGAACGAACGTTTCTGCGAGGAAAAATCTATAATGCGCAGGGTAGAATTCAACATACGGGGTACGGTGCAGATAGAGTTTCACCCCAAATCGCTGGGTACCCAAAGGATTTGTTCACCTATTATTTAGTTTTTATGTGACATCAGTGTCCAGAATCGGACGACAAAGGTCAAGGAAGGGAAGGAAGAGTAGTGGACAGGACTGGAGGCCTATTACGTTGCCTGTCCCAATCATACTGAGGAAACCTGGCCATTTTGTAACAAGTGGTGCCTTTAATCTGCCCTGGCAGAAGAACCTGGTCATTCATTTTCATCTCACGGTGTAAGCAGTGTGGGGTCTGGGACAAAACGGGTCTTCAAACTGGCCCGCCTCATGGCAGCAAAGAGAGAAAACGTCACAAAGCAGAGGCAGCAAAGGATGCTTTCCTAAAAACTGCTGATGTGAGGGACAGACGGATCTTCTCTCTGAGCTGGGAACAAACACGTGCAGCCGATGGGATGGGAGAGAGGGAGGAGGTAGGTCATTTGACTAACATAGTAGTACTGAGCGGATTGCTTCCGAGGGGGTACTATTTGCCATGATCACTAGGCTTTACCATACTCTTGCTGTAGGAATGAATGGCTATGTTTATGCTAAGATGCTTAGCATATTCTAGCAGCTCTTTATAAAGATCATTATCTATAATTAGGTAAGTGTGCGTAACTGTTATTGCTCTTGTGCTAAAAATTGCTGCAAATGGAGCTGAGGAGGGAGAGGATTATAATTTAGACATCAGATAATTGGACTTAATTTGCTTAAGAGAACTACTAGTTGTGGCCACTTGAAACAGTAGGTCTTAAGCTCAGGAACAAAATGCTTTTCTAAAAGTATTTAGTGTTGCTGTTCATATCTGTGTCAATATTTCCACTAGAGATAAGTGGGTTTGTGAGCAACACTTAGCATATGAACATGTCAGTCAGTGCACTGCGGAACATAATGGTCCCGATTTTGCCTTTTCTCACAGACGTCTGAAATTAGAAACAGGCTGCCATCTCCTAAACTTTAGTCGGTTCTGCTGAGCTATGGTGAAGTTCATTGGTCCCTTTCAGACTGATCGGATTTCCAGGCAGCGTTCAGAGGTGCGTTTGCTGCTCCTGTGGTCACAAGTGTGGTAACAGTGGATTCAGATGTGGCTAATAAAGGCACCTATGAAGTTGATGCCTGTTCCCTAAAGGCTGAACTTCACCCCTCTGCACAAGCCTGGCCCTGGGCTGAGATTTTAGCAACTGTTTTGTGCAAGGCTGAGCTGCCTTTACTTGCTTTCGGAAAGAAATTGCTAAGTGAATGCAACCATCCACAGTATTGTCTGCTGCGCTGCATTGGTTCCCAGCTGCCCCTACATTTCCTGAGCCTGCTCTGGGACCAGCTCTGCTCCTGCACGGCGTGGCTACCGCAAGTGCAGAGTGCTAGCCCTACGACGTGCGTGATGGAAAGTACTCAGGACTACGTGGGCGTCAGTGCAGCCTAAACTTGCCGTAGGCATCTGCAGGAGGATGAATTTTGCCCTAACTCTCTGTATCCCAGGTCTGTAGCCTGTTCAAATGCCTTTTTGAGGATCCTGATATACTTCTGACTTCTAGAAAGAACGGACCCAGCTCCCATGCTTTCAAAGCAACTATTTTTAGATGCCTGTACTGCATTCTCAGTTTTGTCACTGAACATTGAGCTGGTTCTTTTCTGCTTTCTGTTTTATTCTGGCAAGTCTGGAGCTGGAAACTGACTGCTTGTCTTAGTTAATATATGAAATAAACAAAAAATTAGCTATGCTGCTTATACAGAGCTGACAGTCTGTAATATTTGGGGCTTAGCATTATCCTCCGGGTGTGAGTCAGTGCTGACTGAGTAAGTTGTTCATTTTCTTGGGTTCCTGTGCGGGAGCCTAACCGCTGGATCGTGTGGGCAGTACGGGCTGATGGGCTCCATGGACAGGCCAGCGGTAGGCGCCAGGGATGCCCAGGGACGCTGGCCTGCTGCAGGCTGAATCCTCGGCAAGCCTTGTGGCAGGGACACGCTCCTAACGCCGGAATGAGTGAGAAATCCTGTGAACATGAACCCAGAGTTTTCATGGGAGATTATTCCAAGGAAGGAGCCTATATGGAGCAAAGCTCTGTCACTGGATAAGCAGGCAAGGCATGGCATGAAAGCCGTGGAGGCAGGAGAACAGTACTTGCCGTGGCTTCTTTCCCACCATTACCGCAATTATGCGTGAGGCCTTGAATCTAAAGGTATTTCAACAAAAGTTCTCTTGGTGTCTTGAAAACCATGGCTACTGAACCCAGAAAATCAAATCCTGAGCGTGCACACAGGATGGGTGCTGAGCTGGCTCCAGTCGTGGGGCGGATGTTGAACGCTGTACAAGTAGGTTATGGGGAGGATCTGCTCCCCAGTCTCTTGCATCTCAGATGAAGCCCTGTTGAGCAGATTGTAAAGCCAATCACCAATTGACATGGAATAAGGGAAGAAGTGAAATAGCTCTAGCTAGAAGCCCACCCCAGAATGTCTGAAATCTTAAGAGGAGATGTGCTTAGTCTACTCCAGCTCAGGTAGAAAAATCTCCTACAGTTTTCCAGGTAAGTAACCAGGAGATTTATGTGCAAAGGCAGTTTTTAAAATACCGTCTTCTGAGAAAATTATACAAAAGTATTCTGAGAATATATTCTGCGTGTACGTTCTTGCTAGCTCTGCACCCCCCGCCAGCCCCCAATAAGTAAGTTTTAAATCCATTATTTAATTTCAGTCAAGTTCAGCAAATGTAAAGAAGTCTCAAAGATACCAGATTTCTTCAATGGGCTTTTACACTGTATAGGGTGGAGATCATGTGTGGCTCCTAGAGCCGTTTGTTTGCTCCACAGGAGCAGGCTGATAGGCTTAGGTGGAAGTCATGAGAGAGCAGCTGGACGGCTAGCGAGTGTGTGAATGCTAACGGGTCCGCAGACACTGACGGCTGATCCACTTAGCCTCTTAGGCTACGTCTGTCCTGCTATTACTGTGCTATTACGGTGTTCATGCTTTATCTTGTTGACTGCTGCGGAAGAGATCCTGGGTGTGAAGTGATATACATGCAGTGTGGGTGGCAAGGGGACCAAGATGCAGGAGTAAGCATGGGAGCTAAGCTATTAGGTAAGGAAACAACCTATATATACCTTAAGCACCATCTCTTTCCTTTGTGTCTTTGCTAACTTAAGTGAAACCCAACTTGGCTGGTTTCCAGGACCTCTTTCTTTAGGCAATCCATGCTCCTTGGGCATTGCATGCACTTGGGGATGAGGATTCCACCAGAGAGTGGGGTGCTGTGGGGTCAGACATTACAAAAATAAGCGTTGAGTACCTCTGAGGACAGAGTCTGAAGTGAATGGTGGGATGAAGGATGTGAACACAAACATTTCATCTAGAAAAGATGCCGCATACTCTTTTTTTTTGCAGCAATGATTTTGTAATGAGTCTTAACGCCCTGATGAGGTGTGGCTGTGCCAGGGAATGCTTCATCAGCCAGCCTGAGCTATTGTCCCCTACCAGAGAAATGACTGAAGACTAAGAAAACTGTCTACTCCAGAACCACTGTGTGTTACCGTCACCTGGGGAGAAGGGAGATACAACTGAGTATCCATCTGCAACAGTCATTGCTGGCTTATTGGCTTGATTATTCTCCTTGGATATGTATTCACTCAACAGATCACAGCGACCCCAAAGAGATTAATTACATGTATTTTTAAGTTCCCCAAGAGCAAATTTGCATAACTAGCATTTTTAAATATTCATAAATACATATTTGCTTGATAGATTGTAGTGGCATCATTTGCAGCTTCAAAAAGGACCTTTACTTAATCAAACCAGAAATGTTAATCATTTCTTGAGGCTCAGACATGTGATCAGCATATTGTGACACAATAAATACATTGAGCGTCAGCTGGGGCACGGTAATTGAGTGCATGCTCCTACCCCACGGCACATGGGAGGAAATCTGACCCAGCTTAACCCCCTGTCACTGTGGTTTAGCCGGGCCCGCTTTGCATGTACTACGGACAGAAAGCAGACTCAGACGTAACTGCCATGGAGCAGCTCACCTGGGTTAAGCGGATCCTGCATCCTTGCTGGCTCCTCTTTCCCGGTGGCAGGAGGCTGGCAGGCACGCCGCTGTGGGCGTTCCTGGAGAGGGTGCGTGTCCGCACGGCACCCCTCACCCCCAGCCTCACAGGGCATGTCCACAGTGTTAAACAGAAAAGGCCAGGAAAGAAGCCCGAGCGCTGAAGCCGTGATTGACGCTACTGCGTAGCTCATTCCCCAGCTCTCTTTTGAGCTCCTCCAACGATCTGCCTCCAAGATACAGCCCCGGCACCCGGCAGAGTCCTCAGAACAGCTCATAGTGCCCACTGGAAGGGCACCGGGTGTGGGTGCCTCCACCCTACAGTCGTCCAGTGCTGTCTCAGAGGGCTAGGTCTCCTCAAACATGCCCACGTACCTTCTTGCCACCCCTGGAGTGTGCAGTATGGACTCTCGGTGCCATAACGCTATGCCCCTGGGGTGGACCCAAGCCCTCGCTACTTCAGGCGTTTTCAGTTAAGCAAAGCATGAAGAATAGTAACACTCGGTCACTGGAACAGGCTCCTCAGGGAAATGATCATGGCACCAAGCCTGTCAGAGTTCAGGGAGCGTCTGGACGACGCTCTTAGTCATACGGTCTAGCTTTAGGTAGTCCTGCGAGGGGCAGGGAGTTGGACACGATGATCCTTATGGGTCCCGTCCAACCTGAGATATCCTGTGATTCTGTGGTACTGTCATAGGGGACCACAGTGGCAGGGATCCAGGGTCATGTGCCGTGTGGTACAGACATAGCCTGTCTGCCACCGAGGGCCCAGTCCCAAAGCACTGTGAGCGTGGGCTGGTCCCTACACCCTTCCGCTGCAGCAGCACAGCCGGAGCCGACAGCAGCTGAGGGGGCTTGTATCTCAGAGACTGACCGATGTGCAGTTCCCCGTTCCCCACCCAGCCTGGCCGTACGCCCGTACCTAACTTTGGTTTCAGGGAAGCAGTCCCGCTCGTCTTCAGCTCGAGAGAAAGGGCAGTGTGACTTATTTACACAAGCAGATCGTGACCAGGTGTTACAACAAGAAGGGCTTCCCCCCTCCTTTTCCTTTGCGTTGCTATATGAAGACTCTTTGCAGTATCAAAGCAGGAAACCTCAAAGCAGGGTGACAAGGAAGTTAACTCCTTCTGGGCCTGCCTGCGAGGTGGTGAGTCAGATGTGAAGGGTGGTCCCTTGGCAAGCAACCGAAAAGAAGAAAAAAAAAAGACAGGCGACAGTTGTCGCCACCAGCTGAGTTTTGAGCTCAAGTTTGGGAAGAGAGGAGCGTGAATCCATTGCACACAACAAATGCCAAAATTTGCACTCACACGTAACAGCTCATGGCTGGGAAGTGGGGGCCGCTAGAAAGCGTTAAGAAGTGCTGCTCATGACGTGGGTCTGGTGGGAGCGGGTTGCAGGGGGAAGGCAGAGGGACAGTGGTTTCAGGGTGGTGGTGGTGAAGAAATAACCCAGAAAGAGGGAAGGAGGATGATTCACATGTGTCAGCATCCCTGAGCTCACAAAGAGGGTCCCCGGTGCCTGGGCTGTTGGTCCCATACTCACGGGTGCATTTTGGGGGCAGTAGTGGCTGGGTGCCCGCACATCTGCTGTGCTGCCCTGGGTGTGGGCTACGTGGCACCCCGAGGAGCTGCCAGCCCCTGGGCTGTTCGTCTGGGAGGAGGAAGGCCACCAAGAGGGAACCAGTGACCTGAGCTTGTGTGTGGTCCCTCCTCACCAGACCACATCCCTGTAACCCCGTTCTGCTGAGTCAGTGTGGGACACGTGTATTTTAGTTTTCTGCTGCGTGATATTGCATAATCTGTGACATCTACACCAAAGCAGACCCTCCCTGCCTTGGTGAGCGGGAAGCAAGGCTCTGAAAGCAAAGCCTACTTGGCAGGTTGCCCCAAAGCCAACCTTCTGTCCCAGCACTGGCGTTTTGAAACATTTCACAGCATCACATCTTAGCGGAGGTGATCTCCCGACTTCAATCCTTCAGGGCAAATTCATTTGGGAGTCCAAGGCTGGGGCTCAGTAGTTGATAGTTGAATTTTTTGTTGAGAAATTATTGTGGTTCGGTCCATTGCAAATGAGAGCCAAAATGCAATTACAAGTGTATAATTTTATTTAAAAATGGATACTCCTTTATGGCTGGATAGCAGCCCCCGCCCGTTAGAGCATCCCCTCTAGCCAGTCATTTATTTTGGAAACACACAAATTCCAGCCAATCATAACAACAGTTTGATCACTGAGAAAAAAAATAAACTTCTTATAGTAGCTGAAAGCCAATCTTAGCAGGTACCTGTGTTTGAATACATTTTTGTCAGGAACCTGCTGTCCTTTTGAGCCTCACAGCAGAGAACGGTGGAAGATCCCGAGGCATGAAAGCTTCTGTCATTGGTATTTCATTGCCGACAGTTCATTTTTAGCAGGATAAGGTCACCTCTATTTTTAATTGGAGCTGTAAAGAAAACCTACCCCTGCAGTTTTGGATGAGTCAAGATTGTGGTGAAAATGAATGATGAATATTAATTCCTGCTTCAGTGGTACCGACATAAGCACCTTACATCAAACAGGGAAAGCAGCCTTGCATGGAACAAGCTTCTCTGACTTGCCTTTGGCGAGGAGCAAAGGGAGGAGGGAATACTGAAGTGGATTTTTGCTCTGTACAGGTTTGGTATCTTCAGGAGAGGAATCTGGAGGCTGAGAGATACTGGGCCTATTCATTAATCTTTGAGTTCTCACTGAGTGGCTTTCCTTTGGATGCACCTTTTATGATTTTGGTGGGGCTGAATTCATAGGGAACCACAGAGCTCTGACGCACCTCGAAGTGCCAGACCTGCAGCTCGGCTGGTTTCTGCCAAGGATTTAGTTAGGAAAATAACTTAATGTCGGTTGTTCAGCGTACCCTTTGGGAAACTGTGACTTTTTCTGGCCACTCTAAACCCTCCTAGGTTCCTGCCTGAACAGATTTATTTTTACCATTAGCAAGTAATCAGGGTGGAAGACAAAAGCGCGCATACTTATTCTTTCTAAAACGAGCTGTTAACCAGTCCTTATCAGGATAAGGAGCAGGCTCTGGATGACTTCAGGGTGGGAAGGAAAAAGAGAGACAGCTTTAGACGTTTCTTTTTCTTCTTTCCCCAGCTATTAGTGCCAGGGCAATTTTTGCTGCTCAATACATGGAAGACAGAACAATTAACCGATCTAGGCTTATAATCTTTGGTTATATTTTCAACCAATGAAATTTAATATCCCTGTCTGACCATAATTTCTAGGTCTGTTTGTCACTGAGAAACAGGATCTCATGGCAATGTACGGATTGGTAATACAAAGCTTTTCTTAATTGCTAGTCATGCCCAAACTAAGATTAACTACTTCTTCTTTCTGATTTTTTCCTTCTTGCCGACTCTATGGTTTGGGCAAAATAGCATCCGTGGAGAGGTTAGGACCCTCTCCTGTCCCTACGTTCACATCTAGTCGCTGTTCCTTTTTGTGCTTAAAAGCGGTGGCCGGGGTGGGACGGAGGGTGGAGGCGGCAGGTAAGGGGCTCCCAGACCTGCGGGGCCGGGGAAGGCCTTTGCCTCGGCCGGGTGCTCGCTCGCTCCCCAGCCAGGCAGGGGCTGCTTCGGGGCCGGGCTGCTGGGCTGGGGCAGCAGAGCCGGCGCACCCAGCCAGCGGCTCCCGGCCCCCCGGGCCGCCCGTCCTCCCAGGCCCGGCGGCCGCCCTCTCGGCAGCCCTCTGGCAGGTGACCGCCGGAGCCGCGGCAGCCTGGAAGAGCAGCCTCCGGCTGGGGACAGCCGAAAAGAGGTAGCCCAACCTGCAGCTGAAAGACCGCGGGCTCAACCGTAGCGATCCTCTGACGGCTCGTCCTCGGTAGCCTGGAAAGGCTGAGCCTAAAGGATTAGGGGCTGCTGCCACCGCCTCTCCAGGAGAGAGCCTCAGCGCTGCTAAATGAAGGGGTCTAACAGGGAGTCCTGGCTGCAGCCAACCGTAAGCCTTTTTTGATGATCATGTCTGCAATGTGTGGACACTGCCAACGTGCTGACTGAGTTCCCACTGCCAGAAAATGAGAAGTTCGATCTAAAACCTGGGATGCATTATCTAGGAACAGTCTTGACTTCAGTTTTTTTAGGTCCTTGGTGAGGGAAAGTCAAATGCAGACATGCATGTGTGCGCAAACGCTCACAGAGCCAGAAGGCAGACCCTTAGCTAGGTATTCGTTCAGTTTTGCTCTAGGACCTGCCCCACTGACATATTCCCGTGACAGCTACAGAAATTAACTGATCACCTCGCCTGCCAAGATGGGGACTATATGGCCAAAACCTCTGAATGCTCCACGCCTTTGTGGTTACAGCTGTCTTGTAGGAGAAGTGGTCTGAAACGCCCTCAGGCAGGAGGAGGGCTTGCCCAGGGCTGCTTCTGTCCGTCCTGGTCCTGCATTGCCCTTCTCCCGCTGAGTCTTGAGGAGAGAGGATTGCCACGTTGTCCAAGTCCTGAAGAATCTCGAAGGGCTGGAAAGCCCTTTCTGCACTCTGCAGTCAAGCTCTAAACTTTCTTTCTTAGAGGTTACGTCTCAGAACAGCTTGCAGCCCTCCCCACTCTTTCATAGGTTCCTGCATCCCCCCAGTTGCCATCGTACGTCGCACGAGGCATTAAGTTGCCTCGCTAAGTTGCCCTTTTTGCGTCCCACCGTGCAGTAAGCCCTGACTGCGTCCTATCTAATTTTGGACGCTTAAAGGAAATACCTAATTTAGGATCCTGGACGCTCCAAACTTCTCCTGTCAACAGCGGTGGAAGAGTGAGGCCTCTGAGAGCAACGCAGGTCCTGGGTGGGCTGGAAATATGTCTCCCTCCACTGACTAGTGAAGTCACCAAGGGTGAAGAGGCACTTCAGTTACGCACCGGAGTTAGAGGGGGTGAATTCAGGCACAGGTCCCCTGGAAGTCCAGCGTGGGACCACTGAAAACCACTGCAGGGTTCATCTGCTCTCACAAATGGCTTGTTTCATGTGCCATCTGGTTCGTCCTTGGGGGGGTCGTAGGCTTTTCGTGTACGTCGCAGCCTCCCTGCACGTGTCTGAGCCTTCACACAAGCACGGAGCTTGCTGATTTTCTTGCCAGATAATGGAAGCAAAAAAGTAGGTGGCTCAGTGGGATCTCTCAGCCATCATTTGGATGAGGACCAAGTTAGTGCTAGGATCTGAATAGAATAAAATTTTAATGGAGGGCTTGTGATTGAGACTTAAAGTTTCTGTTTGTTTGGTTTTCTTTTTCTTTTTTAACTCTCATTATCCGGTTTCCATGGAAAGCTTTTTCAGTTGCGCAGCAGAACAGCTTCAATATCTTTCTTACGAAAGTTAATGAAGAAATAAGATGCGTCTCTATCTCTTTAAAGTTAGGAATCTCAGGCATGGAAAATTGAATTAGCCAAAAAGGCCTGAGTGATTGGTTTCTCCTGGCCTCCATTTTCCTTCTTGAAACATGCACAGCAAGTAAGAGCTGCTGGTCACAACACCATTGGAAATGCCTTTTCTGTTGCACCATTAAGCAACTGGTTTTTCTGCATCAGAACAGCCACGTGGGAAATAAGTGTGCATTCACGAGGCTGCCTGTCACTCAAGTGGTCCGATTACGTTGCCGGGAGTGCCGGTTTAAACTGCAGACTCAGTAGGCCTTCTTGGAAGCTGCTTCTTGTTGCTCG
Organism: Sagittarius serpentarius; assembly: GCA_034782735.1. Taxonomy (NCBI): domain Eukaryota; kingdom Metazoa; phylum Chordata; class Aves; order Accipitriformes; family Sagittariidae; genus Sagittarius; species Sagittarius serpentarius. Next base: position 33,385,860 of record JAVKLA010000008.1, read on the forward strand.
TCGGCAAAAGAACTTGGAATATATATTTGGCCTAATCCAGTCTAATCTGATCTGTTTCCTAATGCCATCTGGATCTCATCAGGGGCTGGATGCTTTCAGTATTTGACCCAGGCACTTCTCCCCTGCCCCCTTAATGGCTATTCTTTAAGAATTAAGTATTTTGGAGGAGTGTTGGTCCCAGTTCATTCCTATTCATTGTGTGGAAGATATCCAGGCGCAGCCACTGAGATATTTATTGCCTCTAAGGAGCCAATAGCTAATTGAATCTGAATCGGTTGCTATCAGTTGTTGTCTTGGGAGTGGCTCAAAAACATTTCTGTATCTTTCAAGGATGGCATATTCCTGACCAAATGTTAGGCCTAAGCAAGCACCTGGTGGCTCTGGATGACAGCACAGCATTATCTCAAAGCATTTCTCAGTGACTGATATGTCTTCCAGTAGACTATCCTACACACTGGGAAGAAAAACTTTCTAACGATAAGGATAGTTATGCTCTGGCACAGGTTGCCTAGGGAGATGATGAAATCTTCATCACTGGAGATTTTTAAGAACAGGTTAGACAAGCAGCTGCTAAGGATGGCTGATGTATAGTCAGTTCTGCCTTTGGGCACCACTAGATGACCTCCAGAAAGCCCCTTGAATATTTTGGTCACTGAGCTTAGAGCTGGACAATGAACCAACTGACGAGAAATCACAACCAGGGAATTGGAACAGATTTTTTTGTTTGTGTAAGAGTTAAAAGTACTAATAGAATAAAAAGCACACTTTGTAGATGACACTTCATTTAAAAAAATACCTGACTCATCAGAGAAAGAGGCATCTACAAAGATACATACCTAGGAAGTTAGGCAGAAATGTGGAGGATCCTCATTCCAGAAAAACAAACTGGGGAAAGCCTAATTACTGTCTAGAGATTTCACGTATAGGGCATAAGGGAGAGATACACAGTCAGAGAACGTGTTTTGAGATGGCCCGTTAGAGTACGTTTAAGTTACATGGGGATACCTGCACTTCACTTCTTACCCAGACCTGTCAGATACAGAGGGCTACATGCTCCAGAGCCTTAGACCCATCATTTAAGAAACAGCATGATGGAGACAGAAATTTATTTCACAACTTCCTATATAGGAACCCCTCATTCAAAATATATGAAAGAAATAAAACATTGTATCGCATCCGAAGAGGCTCTAACAACTTAAGGGCAACAAAGTGTGATATTGAAGTATAGAACTGAGACTGTTTATGTGGCAATTGAGGTAAAATTCACCTTGTGCAGAATACCGGGGGTCTCTTGGGCTAGGGTATGTTCCTCTCCAGGTCCCAGGGCATGGGATGACTCTCACCTTTACCCACGGCAGCAGAGCTTCGAGGGCAGGCTCGCCGTGCACGTGTCCCATGTGCATGTCTAAGCTATTTGGCGGTGGGCTTAAAGTCTTGTTCAGGAATATGTTGGACATGTTTCCAGGATGCTGTTTTTAGTAATAAACATCAACCACTGGACTAATCCTACAACCAGAATTGTTGTTAATTGTTTAATTGGTGAAGATCTTCATACATTACTGCATTTATACTATAAACAATGAATGTGCCTTGCTTTGCAACCTACAAATCAATTTAAATTCAAATGAAGAAAATACATTTCAAACCATGTATCCTGACAATCATCGTAAGCCATATATCATGACAGTCTTTAAAGTGAGTTAGATTTTTTCTCTTATCTGAAGAGCAGACCTCCAAATGAGCTTAAGTGCCATGCCTCAGTTTCCCCAGCAGGCCCTGCTCTGCTCCTCATCCTCCTCTGGCCTGAGCTGGCTCCAGCTGCAACACCCTCCTTGCTCTGCTACAGGGTATTTGGGAACAACACCTAGTCCCGACTTGCCCCTCTCCTCTCCTCTCCTCTCCTCTCCTCTCCTCTCCTCTACTCTCCTCTCCTCTC
>JAVKLA010000008.1:33387895-33480937 GCA_034782735.1 Sagittarius serpentarius
GTTCCCTTCCCTTCCCTCTTCTCCTTCCCTTTCCCCTTCCCTTCTCTTTCTCTCTTTCCTTTTCACTTTGCCCCTCTTTTGTCTTTGTTTCTCCCCACCCAAGTCTATTTCAAGTGGCAATAAATTACATTAATTTTCCCAAAGTCAAGTCTGTTTTGCCCATGATGGTAACTGGTGAGCGATCTCCCTGTCTTTATCTTGACCCACGAGCTTTTTCATCCCATTTTCTCCCCTTGATGCTGTTGAGCAAGGGGAGTGACAGAATGGTTGGGGGCATCTGGCCGCCAGCCATGGTCAACCCACCACACTCACGTGGGACACCCAAGCAGAGGGCTGTGGAGCACTTAGGGCGCCCGGTCTTACACGTGGCCCCCCGCCTTTTAACCGGTGCTGGATGGAACTCGCAGCACCTGGGTGGAAGGGGCCCTGAGCGACCCAAGACGTGACCCAGCACAGAGGAGAGCCAGGTGGACTCCCGCCAGCGGGGCAGGGCTGGGGTGGGTGCTCAGGAGTGAGTGTACGGCCGTGCCGAGGTGCAGAAGGCTGGAGTGGATGCCCAGCCCCATCACTTTCCCTCCTGCAGAACAGGTTGTGCCTCCACGATGGACTGAGGCCGTCTGGAGGTGCAGACCTCTTCCATCATGGGCAAGCAGAAAGCACTCCCTGGCTTAGGGATTTTTCTCTTTCACTACACTCCACTATCTGTACATGTATTTTTTTGTAACCTCTTGTCGGGGTTTAGCCCCAGCCAGCAACTCAGCCCCACGCAGGCACTCACTCACTGCCCCCACCCCAGTGGGATGGGGGAGGGAATCAGGAAAAAAATAGTAAAACTCGGGGGCTGAGATAAGAACAGTTCAATAGAACAGAAAGGAAGAAACGAACAATGACACTGATAACAACAATAAAATGACATAGTAATAATAAAAGGATTGGAATATACAAAACAAGCGATGCACAGTGCAATTGCTCACCACTTGCCGACCGATGCCCTAGCAGCGCTCCTCCCCTGGCCAGCTCCCCCCAGTTTCTATACTGGGCATGACGTCCCGTGGTATGCAATACCCCTGTGGCCAGTTTGGGGCAGCTGTCCCGGCTGTGTCCCCTCCTCCCAGCTTCCCTGTGCCCCTCCAGCCTTCTTGCTGGCTGGGCAGGAGAAGCTGAAAAGCCCTTGACTTGGTCTAAACACGACTGAGCAACAACCGAAAACATCAGGGTGTTATCAGCATTCTTCTCCTACTAAACCCAAACCACAGCGCTGTACCAGCTACTGGGAAGACAATTAACTCTATCCCAGCCGAAACCAGGACACCCCTAAATAAAGAGTTTCCAAAGTTCAGTCTCCTGTGACAAACGGTTACATTGCTTGCCTGACTGAAATCGTTAGCTGCGACCAGAATGGTTTCGTCTTGCTTCTTCTCACCCACCTCTCCTTGCTCCGGACTCACCTCGGCAGGACTTCTGCCCCTTGCAAAGCACAAATCCACGTGTTACCAGGATGCAAGAAGTAGGTCGCACACTCCCAGGCCAGCTTTCCCATTCCTGAGCCAGGGCTCGTTAGTGTCATTAGGGCTGCTCACTTGTGTACGTCTTCCCAGGCTGATCCGGCAGCAGGGCTGGGACGTAGGAGTGCAAATGACGCAAAGGGAAGACAAAGTGCAGGACAGTCACGTGCCAAACACCAAAACAGTCACGTGCCGAACACCACAGTTTAAGAGTGGTTCGTGTAATACATGTGTCTTCATAATTCAGGAAGAGATTTTGTTAATTTTTGATTTTAGGTAGCTGCTGTTGCTTGTTTTGCGTGAAGGCCACAGCAGCAGGACGCTGAAGAGATGTTTGGGTGGCCGGGTGGCTGCACCCCAGCAAACCAGAACAGGGATGAAATTCGGTGTTTATGGCTGGGGCAGTAAGATGGCAAAACTTCACGAGGAGAGAAAGGCAAAATCTGACTGCTTTCAAACACCTTCGTGTGCTCGCCGAGGGGTTCGGCGAGGTTACTGAAAGATGCTCCATGACACCTATATATTTCTGTCCAGTTCCTAAATAAGTTTTTGACATGCAAAAGGTATCTGTCTCCTTCTGACTGGATGGCATATTTCTGTGGGGTACAGCGCCTGCTCACTTGCAGGCACAGCCTGAGCTAAGGCATTTCTGAGGAGTCTGACAGAAGTCCGACAGAAGTCCAGATGAGCCATTGTTTGCTTCAGAAAGCAGATTTTGGCCCATGAGACTTCTCTGCCTCTTTCATTCCTACCGCTTACTGTTTTTCTTTTTTTTAACAAGCAGAAAAGATTTGAACAAAGTACCCCAATTCTAGTGCAGCTAGGAATATGATCTGGTTTGCCACTCTTTAGCAAGGGCAAAAAGCTCTCTCAGCATTTCTGAGATGGTGGTGTCTCACTGCACAGATTCCTCATGCTTTTTCATATCACTGCTTTCTTTTTTTGGTAAATTCCAGAAGTTTTTAAATCTAAAAGGCCCATTTTGAGGGGGCCGGAGTCATGACCAAACAAAATGTATAAATCTTTGTTTGTAATTTAAAAGTGAAATAAGAAGTCAGACGCAAAAAAGAAGTTATGATTTTTGTTGGAGTGTTTGGTTGGATCTGGGCCCAGAGCCCCAGCTGGGGTGCATGAGCAGAACATCTACCTCCTTAGCAGGTGCCTCTCTTTATTTTGCATGAGCTGATGGTCCTACCCCTTTCGTTTTCACTCAGGGTGTAACAGCTCACCTGTAAGGCAGAACAGCGATTCTCAGTCAAGTTGTCCTTTTTCCTGTCCTCAACATAGATTTCAATAATTAAAAAAATTATTTATTTATTGACTTTATTTCAATTCATTAATAATTAAATCGGATAATAATTTCCATTTCAATAATTTGTCCTCTTTCCTCTTACCCCCTCTCCGGTCCCCATCTTCCCAGATACGTAACCTCTGCTCTGTCTTGCTAACACCCCCTCCAAACTTTCTACCTTTCCCGGAGTGTAGCAGTCAGTAGTACCTACTCACACCACCTTCTCTCCCTGCAGCGATCCTTGCATTCCTGTTCCGGCAAATCCCTACGGGGGCCTGGCCCCAGGTGTCACAGGAAGGTGGGAGATGGGACTAGTCCGTGGGCTGGCTGTGGCACCCACACCGTGCTTGCCTCCGGCTCTCCATGGCTCAGCTAATCCTTAGGATCCTCAGGGGGCTGTCAGAGAGACGGAAAAAGGGGTGGGGAGTGATGTCTGGACAGTCCGCTCTTCTTTCCCCTCCTTCTCCAATGTGAGGACCACTGAACTAGAGGGTCCTTCACTGCGGTTGTTTCTCTTTGACATCCAAGATCCTTGGCTTTCTGTACAGAATGCATAATCTCTTTTTATTTGTTACTTCTGTTTAAGTTGGAGGCACTTAAAATAATTCTACCAGCATGTCGGTGACCCTCTTTTTACTTTGTTGGAAAGGCATTTCTATAGACTGACAGTGTCTTCTGTATTGTCCTGATTTATCAGGTTCTTTCCTTGGCTCTTACCTAGTCTTTATTCAGACCTCCCATTGACTCACTGAAATCAATGTGAGGAAACACTCTGGTTTTAGTTTCTTATCCTTTCATGTACTTTTTTTACCTTTGAGGACTGATTGTACAATGAAACCGCTCTGATTAGGCCAGGCCTAACTGACTACACAGATGTCAGAACTGTGTAGCAGCAGGTCCAAAGGGAATTTAGCTAATTAGTGACTAAAAAGATGTCAGGGTTTAGCATGAAGTGGATAACCCACCTTAATAAATGGAAGTGAAGCGTAATGCGGAAGAAGCATTGTTGCAACACTGAAAAAAATGTTAGGTGCTTCCCTCTTAACTTGAGGAGTGTCAAGAGGTGAGACAAGGGGTAATATCACACGTACTCAGTGGCTCACGAGCAGGGTGCTCTGATCCTGGCTTCACAGGAGACCAGTGGCCGCTAATTAGAGACTGCACTTTGTCTCATGAATCTTTCTCATCAGTTCACTTGTGTACCAGCATTTTGACATCATTCCTCTGGTACAAATACAGTCCTTGATACTGTAAGATTTAGACCAGAAGCATCTTGGGCATTAAAGAGGAAACTGAACTTCTTTTTCTATGACGGAAATTTGAAGTTCAGCATTACCAAAGATACGGATGTGTTTCCACTCAGTTTTATATCCTGCACAACTTGTCGTAATCAATGTGATAACGGGGGGTAAGAGGTGATGATAGGTTTGTTTTACAATCATCTGTTGCTTTGGTAAACAAATGACCCAGTAATGCAATTTGCAAAGGCCATTAAAATGAAATCAAATGCTTTTATAGGTTATGCATAATTACTGCTTTTAATTAGCAAGCAGACCTGAGCCATATTTAAGGCTTAGATCAATTGGATTACTTCCTCCAGCTCATCTTCCATATTAAATTCCAAGCCCTAAGAATCAGTTGTGTCTTAAAACCATCCCTATAGTTTGAAATAAATCTGCCAGTGTCTACCAGGTTTCTTGCTGCCTTTCATACCTTTTAAATCGAAGGCTTTCCTGGGGCGTGCAAAGCTTTAACGCAAAGTCTCCTGAACCCTGCTAAGGGGATGTTTTGGGGTACCAATAAAAACGTATGGGAGTAGGGACTGTAGCAGAAGACCAAGCAGGAAATAAGAACATTAAGAAGTGGAGGGGTAATGAAACTGAAGATTTAGACAGGAGGCAAGGAATGAAAGTTGATGGCAAGGATGGAAAAGTAAACAAGAAACGCATTGTGCAAGGCTTGTGTGTGAACGAGTGGATGGAGACAGGAAAAACGGTTTTGTAGGTTTGGTCTGTGCCCTGCCACACAGTTCTTAGAGCTGATTAGGTCAGGTACCTAATATTTCTGTCCCTCAGCTTTCTATCTATAAACCATGGGTGATAAACCCCCTGCTAACTCACCGGGATGTTTCGTGACGCATTTGTGCTATTTAGAAACAGGGTGTGGAAGAAGGGGCACCAGTGTGGCAGGAAGAAGGGAAGAAACAACCGAGACTAAACAGAGAGAAAAAAGGGAGGATGAAGCTTCTGAAAGACTGAATTAAGCCAGGCCAGGGGAAACCTAGCTGGTTCGGCACCCTCATTATGGATTTGTCCTCCAGAGATACTCCACAAGCTCAGTGTGGCCGCCTGCAGTGACAGCTGCTTTGAGGGGAGAGGGAGGGCGGGAAAGTCAGGGCAGTCACAGTTCAGCTTTTGCTTTACAATACGCCCAAGTCTTGCTGAAAGCAGGGATACTTAAGAGAGTCTCAAGGCTATGTCTCTCCCTCAAGGATCTTACGGATTTAAGTATTTGCAGCACTAAACCCTTGTTTCTTTTCACCAGCAGCAACCAATGCAAGTTACGGTTGTTGTTCCCCTCTTTCAACCCCCCCCCCCCCTCGGCTTCCCTTTCAGCTGACACTGAAGATTAGCTTCAAGCTCTAAGCTTGTAAAGTCTTTGAGGAAAAGCCTTAATGAGGATCTGATCCTTTTAAACTCTGATCTAATTACTGTTAGAGCAGTGTTTCTATTTTGTGTGCTGCAAACAGATCGAGTTTGCATGTTTGAAGGCGGCACTATTTGGTGGACAAGCAGCAACCCCACCCTGTAGGTTAAATAAATTTTCATACATAAATAAAAACATGAATAGCACCTATGTAAAGCAGCTGGCATTATTTCAGAGGAAGTTTGGGAGTTGAGCCTGGGGAATTACAGGAATACAGAAAGATTCCCCCCCCCCCCCGCTTGCTGTATGTTTACTGGTAGAATGGCAGCAGAGGAGATTTGGGGCCACAGTGGTGCAGCCTGTTGAGGGTATCAGTAGGGAAGAAGGGCAAAGAGGGCTGAAAGCTACAGACCCAGCCATGAAGAGTGCTCTGGAGTGCACAGAAGAATTACCCAGAGCATGATCGAAACCTCACGGGCTCTAACTCAGTGACAGCAAAGAAACACGAGGCTGAGTCCTACAAGCCAATGTTTTCACTTGATCTATTGCTGCAGCTTCAGTGTTTTATGTGCTTTTATTATGTTTTTTTACCACTGTTGGGATTTGAATCTATGACGTGCTGAACTCCAGACGGTTTATGAAGACTGGCTCCCCGCTGTCCTTGTTCACCGGCAGCTTTGCCCATTGTGGAGCACGTGTGCATGTGCCTGTACAATGAGTGCCGGCAGAGAAGACCTATCCGAGCTGCAGATATGGACATGGTCGATTCACAGTCTTTGCCTGAATCCCCCCATGCTTTCTTCAAGAGATGGAAGAATGTTGCCTGCTTTCCTGGCTGTAAAACTGTCAGTCATTGCATGGATCCCTGTGCTGCTGTTTGGCTTGGCTGGCAGCCTTCGGAGTCTGAAATGCCACCACTGGCAAGCCAGGTGTGAAGTGAATTTGCCATGTTCTGCTTAATGGGGTGTTACTGTAACTTCAAACCCTTGTGGTGACCACTTCTGGGTTAACACCCTTCAGTAACTAACCAAAACACAAACATTAAGCAGGAGAAATGTTAAAATGCTATTACAAGCCATGGTTTTGTCCAATTAGCAGACTCTGCTTTAGGCTTGACTCAAGTGGCTTGTCTATATAAGGATGTATTAGTCATTTTATTTTTTTTTTTTTTTGACCGTAAAAACAACAGATGTGATGCTCTGTGGTCAGCGTAGACAAGAATGATTCATGGCTAGGCACATTTAAACCTCCACTAGAAAACTATCCATCTGAGACCCTCTCCACCTCTTCCCTCTCATTCCAGATAACCAGAGCCAAAAGCGCCTGTCACATGATATTTCTCAAAATTCATCAGCAATTCTCTCCATATGTCTTAGTTTTGAGATGGCCAGGAGATATCAGCTGCTCCTGCCTACTCTCTTGGGACTGCATGGACTTTAGCAACACCAGGATAGCGACAGAGAAGAAATTCTTGTGCCGTGACAATGCGGGTGAGCAAAGGAGCTGTTATGGCTGAGCAAGGATCAACTCACACATGGTAACTTGGTCGTGTGTAAGGTGGCAGCTTTGGCTCTGATATCTGTTCTATAGCCATCTCTGGAGCACTTTGGGGAGGCATTTAGCTAGTGCTGGAGCCAATGCTTTCAGCTGAGGATTGGGCTTGGAAAGTAAGGAAAAGGGGCTGTGGCCATGGAGTATGGAAGAGGTTGGCAGTCAGTGGTCCTTCTGTGAAGCAATTGTAGGTGGAAATCAGGAATCGAGGGACTGGGGCTGTGTGGGGAGCAGAAGGGGTTTGGGAAATGAGAGAATCAGAAATCCTGGTATGCATGGACTGGGGGTCCTGGCTTGGGGAGCTGGCATTTGAAGGGGGGTAAGAAGAGGGCTTCCGCTGGAATAGGCAGGAGCGGGGAAAAGGCTGCTATCCCATGAACATTTTGGTGGCAACACTGAGGCTGCTCAGCTGCTCCTAATCCATAGCCAGATGTGTGTGGAATTGCCTGAGGTCCCAGGGACAGTGCTCTGCCCAGGCTGGGCTGTGTCTGCGCACCACTGGGTGCTGTACAAGGAGCCTGGTCTTGCTTGTGAAGCAGGACTGGAAAGCTGCGGCCATACGTAGTGTTGCCTGCTTCTTAGCACTTTGATCAGGTCAGTTCTCCTGGCACTTCAGCAATACCTGGCTATCCGGTGGCCCCCGAGACCTGCACCCCCGAGGAGTGGCCTGCTAAGGACTCTGCTGAATGGTGGCTCACGGCGGAAGGTGGTGTCTCCAGAGGAAACTAAACTGATGATCTGAGCCCCACTGAGAAAAGAAAAACAGTAAGTAAGAGATACATCAGTGTTTAAAATATGTGGAAAACATAGCGCAATGAAATTCAATGAAGGTAGAAATAAGCCGGTCCTCTAGAGGTGATGTAAGGTCTCCTCCCACAGAAAGGAGAAACTGGTGGAGCAGTAAGCTTGAAAAACTAGGATGGGGGACAGGTAATGAAGATGAGACAGCTCTGACGAGCCTTGTCTGACAACTGATCAGATGTGAGATTAGGTATTGTAATGTGGAGCACAAACAAGACAGGCCAATGAACTTTTCCAGCTGAAGAGTCAGAAGCAGTAAATCATAAAGAAGGAAAGCCCTGCTTTGGCACCCTTGGCTGCTGGCATAGAATAGACTGAACCCATCCTGTGCTATGAAGTACAAATATATACATGCACAAAGCACGTTGCAAGAACTCCAAGGCTGCAAAATTCAGCTCTTCCAAGTTAGACCAAGAGTGAAGGCTCCTTCTGGATTTTTAACTTAATAATAATTTCCTATGTCTACCTCCTGGCACAGTCGTTAACTTCCTGATGGAAGGCTCAGAAGCTCTGCCTACTTCAGTGTACAGGATCAACACATCCTGCCGCCTTGTCCTGTGCCAAATCCGGCTGCTTGTTCCAATCCTTTTCTCCATGCCCAGCCAGCTTCATTCTCTTGTCTTCAGCTCTCCTATTTCAAGTTCCAGTTTCCTCATTCGGCAGGCCCCCCAGTGACTTCGCACTGCAAATTCCCCAGTTGGTTTTGACTGGAACCAGTCATTCCCATTTGGCATTGTAGCACTTTCATTTTGCCATCGGTTTCTCTTTGCTGCCAAGTTCTTCCCTCTTGTCATCCCCCATCTTCACTGGTGCTCCTGGTCATCTCTGCAGATTAGCTCCAGGGGCTGGTCTCCTTCTGGGGCTGCTTCTCTGATGTCAGTGTTTTTGGCCACTGTGAATCTGCCCAGTTAGGCCCAGTTCTCCTGCGCAACGTGGCTCTTTGTCAGGGTGTCCGTTGCCTTTCCCTCAGCCATCCATTTCACAGTCAGTCGTGGCAAGTGAGGGGCTCTCCCCATCTCTTGCTCCAGTCTCAGGCTTTTTTGTCACCTCTGGCCTCCAGCTGTCCTTCCTGTTTTTCTACACACTTTCAGTTTCTGTGTCTGAGTCTTGCTTATTCCAGTCATCAAGACATGGGAACGTTTGATACGGCCTTCTAAAGGAAAGGGCAGGACTTTTTAAAGTGGAGAAAACACTAGGTGAAGTAAAAAAATCCATCCTCCCCTTTGCTCGTTGGGGAAGGGCTTCTCACCGGCCATGGGTTCCAGTGCTGCTCAGACTCCCCGGATTCCGTGTGGTCTGTACCCCTCTGGGCGAGCTGTAGGCAAGGGCCCAGGATCCCGGCGTGGCGTGGAGTTCGGGCAGAACGGCTGCCTGACACGAGCTCAGCCAAAGGGATGCACGCCTGCGTGTCTTCTTCTTGCAGAAACCAGCCGTGTCAGAGGCAGGGCCCATACGGTCGGTGACGCACCCCGTAGCTGTAGAGTTGCCTCTGCTGAAATGAAGAAGCCCAGCCCGTTACAATGCTCTTGCTCCGGCCCCGCTACCCAGAGCCTCCCCTCTGCGGGGAGCAGGCGGGGGCCACCTCTCTCCACTTGGTCCCACAGCCCTGTCCGCTCTGTTCCTGCCTACCCTGACGCCCTCCTGCTTTTGGACTGGCACAACTGGCTGTCCGCTCATCGCCCGAAAATGTCAGCGTTCTCCTCTGTCTCTCTCTTTCCGTGTTTAGGTTGGGGTCACGTTATACCTTGCGGTAATTTTGAGGGAAGAACTGGGAAAACTAATGATCCCGGGACAAAGTGTATGGCATTGCATCTCTTTCGGGAGGCTGAGACCCGGCACTGAAGGTCTTCTCTTCTGATATTTCAGTTGCGGTTCTTGTTTTTAGTAGTTCCAAAAGAAAATTCATTATATCTTGGTGGAAGGGTGAAGAACCACAATTTTGCCTTTGTCAATTGCAAAAGCTGAAAACTGGGATCAGAGGCATGTTTCATTTATTTTTAGACACACAGAACATTGTTTAATTGATCGGAAGTGGTCATTATCATGTAAGAACTGTTTACCTTCTGAATCCATGCCAATAACATAGCAAGATGGCACTCAGCACCTTGAGTAAGCTCTCTAAATTGCTCTGAAAACGTTTTGTAAATGCCTGTCAGACTTTATTGATTCTAGAAACAAACTTAGCTGGAATTCACTTTACCTGAATGCAGCCCTTCAAGCAGTGTCCTGTCTGCCTTTTAGAGAGCCTCACACCAGCTATGCTTACAGGCCAGTTACAAACCCTAAGTTCAAGGGAGCTGAGAGCTGAACAAGCTGCTTGCTGTCCGGGGCTGCAGAGCTGGCTTTTTACCCAGCCGACAGAGATGCAGGGGCTGTGTTTTCTCATGGGCACTTACAAAGTGCCTAATGGGGACACTGTGACTATTTATCTCCAGAGGGTCTGTGGGGAGCCAGCCCAAACTGCTCCTGCTCCCCTGAGCTTTGGCTTCGAAGCTGGAGTGCGAGGTGCTATTTTAGGTAGTCTGAATATAGCCCTAAGCAAGTGTTTATTATATTAGCAGGTAGCAAATGGCTGGAATTAATAATGGTACTAAGTACAAGCCGCCGTTTCTATAAGCTTTCAAAAGTCCACCGTTAGCCTAGTACTGTCGGCGTTTAAAAAAACACATTAGCAGTATGCAAATATGGCCATACTTTCAATCAGGCCTTCTGAGAGAGCGGGCAAAGAGTGCAGACAAGGATGGGGTGCTTGAGTTAGCGTAGCCTGAGAGATGAGCAACAGGGCAGATGTATCAGATATTACCCGCCTGACAACCAGAACGTTTGCCAGGTATCAAGAACGATGAATATACAACAATCAGTTAGGCTAAACATTTTTATTTATCGGCAAGAAAGCTTACTGTGCTGTTCCATGTCAATAGGCTACTGATGTAACATAAAGTGAGTTTTGTTTTTATACATGGGTGGTGACATCTCCTGCGCTCCTCCGAAGAAGCAGCGACCACAACAACAGGAGACAGGTGGAGGCTGAAGTGAGCGTCGGGGCTGCAAGTGACGGGAAGGTCTGAGCGGGTCTTCACATCATAGAGCTCGTTTCTGCAGCGGCAGGCGGGTGGGGGGGACACGGGTGCCTGCCACGCAAGGCCACCCCCCCCCCAGGAGCAGCACCCTTCTCCCCGGTTCAGGGACCTCCGCAGCACAGACAGCTCTTGAGCCAGTCCTGGGGGCGGGTGGCTGAGAGCCGAAAGCACGCCAGGAACCATCCTTGCGGTGCAGGTGATGGAGTTTTTGTGCCTGGGAAAGTTCCCTGTTATACAGGTGCAACCTGCTTGTCACCGTCGGCAGGGCTGCCGAAGTCCTCAGGACAAAAGGAGCTCAGAGAGCACCTCTCCTGTGTGCGAAACGTCTGTGTGAACCAGACTTGGAACTTCCCTAAAACCGGAGCTATTCAGGTCTGAGGTTTTGCTTTGGGGCCCTCTCAGTGTTGACTTTTTCTTGCATTTGGAAGGTCTAGGTCAATACTAGATTTTTAAACCCTTGGGAGCATCTATTTTTAGTTACCGAAGGAGACAGTTTTGATTTATTTTTAGGAAAAAAGGTAGTATAAGGATAGATTTAAAGCTGCCTATCCAGATACTGTCCTTTGGCCCTATTACAAATACATTAATGCTCGGTGTACTGACTTTTGTCAGCCTGTCCGATGACCTTTTAGCAAATGAGCTGCTCCTTTACAGGCTAACATCAATTCGTTCAACAAATAAAGATGATGGGACTCTTCCCTGAATTTCAGCTCAAAATGCAAGAGGTTTCAGGAACCTCCATTTTAGGAAGTCAGTTTTAGTTCCATTGTGCTTATTATTACTTTATTCTTATAATTATTAGTACTAATGATCAGTAGTATTGACATAATAGCAGTATAATCAGTAACACTAGTAGCTTTATCGAAATAAATTAGTATTTTAAATATCCTATTTTATTTTCAGAGCATCTGGAGGCCCCCGATAGGTTGGGACCCCACTGCATGGGGCATTGTGTAGACAGGAACAGAAAATTCTGACTTCTGCCACAAAAATCTTGTGATCTTTGCTTAGGCTTTGCTTGGCAAAATCTGTAAGCTTCTAACAACTCTGACTCTGATGGTTTTTTTGGCTGGGGCAACATACTTATCTTAAGAACCCCACCTTACTGCACTGGAGGCAGGATACGTGCCACGTGGAGGGCAGAACTCCTTTGCAAAGTGTTCTGTCAAGGATGGGAAGGGGTTTCACACAACTGTTGGGTGCGGTAGCGTTGACGGAGCCCTGGCAGAAATGTCTAGTATCACCCACCTTTGCAGCTGGAGCTGCAGCAGAACAGGGGGACCACAAGCTCTTGTCTTTGCCGTCATGTGAAGCAGCAGCAGCAGGAGGAGGACACTGCTACACTGCCTCCACTTGCCTGAGCTCCCCAGGAGCAGGAGAAGGGTCTGATTCTGCTCTCTGAAGTCATCTTCAGCTCCATCTCTTTCCAAGAGCTGCAGGTTGGGATTGCGCATTCCCTCTCCCTTCCCCTCCCCGTTTTTCTCATGACCAATAACTTAACAATTGAGAAATGTGGTTCTGAGCAGACTCCAATGTGCTGTAAATTTGACTTAAATCAGTGGAGCAGATGTGATGGAAAACTTCCCCTTGAGAGATACACAAAATGATGGGGGGAGCAATGTGCCACTCTTCATCCGGTAGCTGTGGTTATTGCTCCCTCTGCTTTCTTATGGGACCTTAATGTTCCTCCAGCCACCAGGTCACTGAGCATTTGGGGATGGTTTCTTTCCAATTTCTCACATTCAGGCTGCTCCACTTTGCACGGAATGATTAGCTGGCATCGTGAAGGCTGCCTGAATCCCTCCATCCCTGCTTAAATGCTGTGATACTCAGTCCGTAGGGCCAGTCCCTGGGCCCCGTTTCCTCCCATGGAGCTCTGAGCTGTTTCACAGCGAGGAGCATCTCTACCAGGGACTGAGGGAGACCTCCCCGTGGCTCTCCCAGGACCCTCGGGCCGCAGTGCACGCCCTGGTCCCAAACCCCGACACAGCACCCGGCTGCGGGTCACTCCCTCTGTGCAGCGTTTTCATCAGTTTCATTAACTCCCTGCTGCTCCGCCAGCGTATTTCGGCTGTTTAAAAACAGTCCACAAGTCTCACAGCAGCGACAAACGGCAGGTAAGTGCTCAGTCTTGCTGCCTGGTCTTTCCTCCATTTGTTTTGCCACGTGCCGTGTAGTGGCTACACTTAAGAGAGAGCTGATCTGATAAAAGCATGCTCTGCCTCTGCTTCAGTGGAGATTAAATAGAGGTGTATCTGTCCCTTACTTAAGTAGCGTTTACCCCGCGTTTATTGGAATAATACCAGATTCCCCCTTGAGGAAAGGAATTTGAGGTGCATCTGGGTGTTCTTGTCGACAGTCTGACCGTCGCTACGTGATCCCTCCTGCAGTCCCACCGCACTAACCTCCAGGGTGTCCTGGCAGCCCAAGTCCCTCTCGCCGACGTCCTCTCCGAACGGCCTGCCCTGCTGTTTGGCACATCTATCAATAAAATGACTCAATTTCTTTAATGTGAGTTTTATGGACTAGATTCATGCTGCTGTTCCTAAAAGTACATTTTCCTGAGATAAATTGTAGAAAATGATGGCAGTGAAATGTCAAATTTAGAAGAAAGTGGGTGGAAACCTGAATTTTGTCACTTCAACTTAACTGCTTCAGCTGGCACTAAATGGGAGCTTTCAGCTCCCCGCTCCCTCCCTCACCTCCTTCACGGCAGGAGAGTGTGACTGTGCCTAAATATGATGCTGTGATGGGGTCACGGCGAACTCCGCTCCCCGCGGTCCAGGTGGAACACAGTGTACGGAAGCGCTGTTGCACAAACATAAGCGCTTAACACTTGCAAACGTTGCACCCGGCTACGGTTACAGGGGAAGGGTTTCCATGATGCATTCCTGCTCTTCTGACATAGTTGCAACAATTTATATGCATGCTGAGGATGAGGCGGGGGAGTTTGGGTGAGCAGCAGGTGTTTTGGGAAAAGCTGCTCCTGCTCACGCACCTTGCTAACCCCTGCACGCAGGGGATGCTGCGGCGTCGGGCTGCCCTTCGCCGAGCGGCGGGAGTCCGGTCCTGTAAGCTCAGCGCCTGCTCTGGTTCCTCGTGTCTCGAGAAGAGCGTTTTGCTCTCAGGCAGAGGTTTTGTGTGGGGTTCGGAGAGAATGTGAAAGCCAGTTTGGGAGCATTATATAGGCAGAAGCAGAGATACGCCAGGCCTGGTGGTTTGAGAGGACGCTGCGAGGAAAGGCTCAAAGCTTGCTGAAAACCGGTCAGCGTGGCCACGCCAAGCACGCGGACAGCCTGAAAGAGCCCCTCGGCAAGCTGCCCTTCTACGGTTTGTGGTCCGGAGGCAGGAGCCCGACTGGTGCCATCGGGCGGGGATTGCCAGCTCCCAGGGGAGGTCTGGCGGGTATCCTCTCTGCAAGGCACTCATTCTACGTGGCATGAACCAAAACCTAACGTCCTCCAGCTATTTAATCGCAAGTCACACCTCGGGGCCTCTTAGCCAGCTCCTTCCGACATCGGTCCAGGGTGTACTGTGCCTGCCCTTCTTCATTCCCTTGACTTGTTTCTCTCACCACCTGGTCAGGCTAAGCTAAGTGCCTCAGTCGATATTGCAACTCGATTTCTGCCACACGGGCTTGACAGAGCTGTAAGGGTCGCGGCAGCAGCGCAGACCTCGTGGCAAGGCACATGCTCTGAACTAGACGTGATGCCACTCTGCGATGTGCACGGAGAAGTCTGGCCGGACACGCTCCATCGGTTGTCCCTCCTGCCCGCTGGAGCGGATCCTCAGCTGTGACAGGTATCTGGTTTTGGAGACTGGGCTTCAAGACAGAAGTAGACCTGTAGAAGGGAATTCAGAAGAGACACATGCCAGTGGTCAATGTCTAGAAATCCTGTGCTGTGAAGAAAATCTAAATGGCGGGTGATTTAAGGGGAAGAAACGAGTATTGGGGGTTGGGGGTGTGTGATAACAGCCTTCAGATATCTGTAAGACTGATGCGTAATGGAAGGAAGCCATCTGTTTTCCACGTCCGTGGTGAGGCAGACAAGTCGGGTTTAAAGAGCAGCAAGGAATGTTGAGGTTAGATCAGCAGCGGGGATAGTGAAATACTGCAGGAGGTTGTGTGGGGAAACTGTGGGTCCCCGGCTTTCGGTATAGGTTGGACACTCAGAAGTGTGCAGACAGGGGTGACCTTGCTTTGGAGAAACTTAATGACGGGCCCTGTGATGCTGCGTGAGAAAAATGGCTGATACGACACTGAGCGTAGGGTTTCGTAGGTGTGGGACGTGAACAGAAACCGGACCAGGGTGGAGCCCCAGAACACAGGGAGCAGGTTCACACGCTCACGTACAAGAAGTGCTCCTTAAAAGTATACGACGATATTCCCCCGAGCTTTTCAAAGTCTTTTCCTTCATGTCATGCTCGCACTCTGAATAAGTTTTAGGAACGTTACTGTGGCTTCTGTGAAAAAGGCATGTTGCAAGCCACCGTGTGTGGGTACTGAGCTGACCTTCCCCAAAATGTGAGGTGCGTGAACTCAGTGTTTCAGCTTACTCACATCTACTGAATCAGGGCCAGGAATAAATGAGATGAACACCCAGTGTGGGCAATTTTTTGACCTTGTTTATGTAAGATTTGGTGTGGCTGGCTGTAAAGTCCATCTCACTGTGAGAGCGGAATTTGTCTGTTGGGAAGCAGGGGTAGAAAGTTTTAGAAGCAGTCATCTGAGCTTGGGAGCTGAATGAAGTTTGTGAGTAAACGATGCTATGCTGTGTTTCACTAGCTGTGAACAGGGGTGTGAGCAGCCCCACTGTTACGGAAGTTGCTGGAGACAGTCCTGATAACCGTGTCAGAATTTCCTCACCTGCCTCAAGTGTTTTATGTTATTGATGTGGAGGGATGTGAGGAAGGAAAAAAACCCAGCCAGACTCATCCACTTCCAAGAGGAACACTGGGGAAATAAATACTATTTCATCAATATTAAAAAGCTGTGGTGGCCTTTTCTCTGAGAACTTTTTCCCTCCCCCCGCCGTGACATGGATTCAAAATTCGGCAGGATGGTGGTCTTGCATTAGGGATGTACCTTTGTATCTGTGTGGAAATCTGCCGGTGACCGCAAAACTCTCATCCCTTTATAAAGAGCTGGCTCAGCGAGGCTTTGCGACTTACACCCACAACGGCTTCGCTCCTTTCCGCCTGCTCATGCTGAGGGGAGCGACTGAGTGAGCAGGGATTCCCCCACAGTCTGACCGCGGCCTGCCCTGCCACGTCCACGTCCGAACACGGACACTGGGAGTAGCGGCTGTACTTCTCTCGCGGCCCCACTGCTCTTGCAATGGGGGAGCAGGGGCGAGCTTTGGGAGAGCCGAGTGAGAGGGCTGGTGGGGGAAACCTGGGCTGGGTAGCCAGTGGGAAGAGACTGAAGAGGAAAGGGGAGGTTTAGGAGGCATCACTGCGAGCCTGAAAGGATGGGGGGGTTGTGGGGTGGCTGAGTTTGGAAAAAGGGTCACAGAAGGAGGCTTGGGAGCTAGAAGGGAAGGCAGATGTGAGCTGTGGGTCTCATTGCTTGGAGAGAGTGCGCTTTCGCTCTCCCTCTTCCTTTGCTCCATGAAAATAAATTAAATACAAGTAAATACGTTCCCTGAATGTGTGCACAGGAAATTAAGGAGCTAAAATAAATGCAGCTAAAACAAACACCCCCCCGCCCTGAAGTGGGAGAGACTTTTACTGTTTTCTTAAAGGACAATAAAATTAATAATCAAAACTCAGTATTCGTATAGCATTGCACTTGGAGAAGATGCATCAGAGCAGGGTAGGTATCAATATTGCCGGCCTGAAGATGAAACTGGAGTGGAGACGCGCCAAAGGTCAGCAGGGATGGAATTAATCTCGTACAACCGTGTATCTTCACCTGAACTGGACACCTACGCTCCCTTAATAGGCAACGGAGAGCGACTGGTACTTGTTGAGACTGACTCACTTGACCTGTTTTAGACGCCTCCTTTAAGGTGGGGTGAATCTCACCTTAGAAAGGCTTGTTTCTCTGCAGTGCGTACCAAGGACAGCCCTTGGGTGACTGTTTCAGCTGGAAACGTCTCCTCCGTAGAGGTTTACAGTCAGGTGAAACGAATCCCACCCCTCAGTCAGGAATGGTGCCAAAGAGATGGGAAAATGTTGCCCTGAGCCTGGGCACCGTGCCGGGTGGGATGAAAGGCGACGGCCCCCACAGACTGGCTTTGCAGAGGGTGGCGGGTGCCTGTCCCCACGCCTGGCCGGAGGATGCCGTATGTCGTGGTTTAACCCCAGCCAATTAACTCTATCCCAGCCGAAACCAGGACAGAGGAGCAGGGAGGAACACGCTCCACATCAGGCTTTTCCCCGAGAGCACCTGAGTCCAGGCCTGCAGGTCCCCTCTCCTGGGACCCTTCTCCAGCACCGTCTGTCTGGAGCCGCTGCTTGTCCAGCATGAGACAGCCAAAATCCCAGAACAATCCCGTACGCCTTCCCGCAGCCACCTCTGGGTACAAACAGCCTGCCAGGCTGGCTCGCTCTCTCGGTCACTCCAGGCCGCAGCTGGGGCGGCACGCAAACTGAGAGTGTCAGAAACCCTGGCATCAGCGACGCAGGACGGGATGCTTGCCTCCAGGAGGGCCCAAGTCTTTTATTTTTCAGGAAGATCCTTATCTCTCTAAGCAATCACCTCTTGGCTGGGGGATTCCCTATGCTGCTAAGTTCGATTCAGTGTAAGCGTTCAAAGCAGGGCTCAAATACAACCGCATTGACCCCATGCCTAATTCAGTAGAATGGCTACACAAGGTCAAGACCATTCAGAAGAGTAAAATTTAGCTGTCTTGGTTCAAAGAGCTTACAAATAATTTTCCAGTCTACCAACTCCAGAAATACCATGACTGGGGAACGGTGCTTGCTTTCCCTCTCTGTCCCTGTATGTATAAGGGGGGGAAAGGGAAGTGGAGGCCAGTGCGCAGTCTTGGACTCCTTGTTTTTCTTACATTTGTTTGATATTTTCCATTAATTCCTGTGTTTAGTGTTTCAGAGCCTTTGTTTTCCTTTCCTTTCTTTTGGGGAGGCTGATGGTGAGGACTATGTTATTATTAGGTTTGGCACTACTTGATTAATTTTTTTCTTCTCTGCCTCTGTGTGATTGGGATTTGGTTTTTTCCTGCCTCTGCATTGTAATTTTGTGTTTGTTTTTACAGCCAGCACCTTGCTGTGAGGTTGCTTGAAGGAGAAGGAGAGCAGGCACGTTCCTTGGCTCGTTTTGCAAGACTTTTTTAGTTCCCCTCCATGTGTTACTGACCTGGCCTGCCTCTGTCTCCTGGCCTTTTCTTCCTCCTCCTCCTCCATCCCCTTTGGATGGATGTGAACTAGGCCCCTCTCTAGGACTGCATTGGTGTTAGGGTTTTCAGGTTGGATTGGATTGACTAAGAATAATGGTTGCTGAGGGAAATGTTCGTCTGAGAAATGCCAACAACTGCCACCCTCCCCCCCCGCCCCCCAGCAGTTCGTAAGTACTGGAAACAGCTTCGACGCTGGAGAGGCAAAAAATCCTGTGACATTTTGTCATTATTCACTCCAGCTGAGATGATTTCTGAGCAACCGCAGCCAGCTAGAGGCTGCATTTTAGGGGTTAAACAAACGAATTTGCCCAGCTGAGTTCCCGGTGTTGCAGCTTTGGTCTTGCAGGGCTGGAGGGGAGCGCTGCCGCCTGCATCTCCCACACCCACCGGGAAGCACGACCACCCCAGGACCACCCAAAACCCAGCTCTTCTGGCTCTGCGTGTGTTTCACACTACAGAGCAACGTGTTCCCTCCACCAGCCCAGCCCTTGGGTCTGTGTTCAGCCAGACTTCCACTGACGGCGGTACGAGTCTCTTTGCATAGAGAGTGGGTGATAAAGCCTCCCACTTGCAAACCTCTCCGTGGATCGGTGCCAGCCTCCTTCATAAATCACGGCTCTCCTCCTCCCCACCCCTGGAAAAGCAGCCTTCCTTCAGACCGCCTGAGTGCTGCTGGGGGCTGAGCCTGCCCTGAGCATCCGAACAAGTTGCATCAGCGCTGGTACAACCCCACTTGTCATTAGCAGCGGGGGGACTGCCAAGGTCGGCTTCCTCTAGGCGCTCCGAGCGCTGCGCTGTCTAGACCAGCTCGGAGCGGAGGCAGGATGGAGGGGGAAGAAATTATTGCCACTGGAGCAAAACTTCCTGGATTTGCAAATCCGTCTGCCTACTCGGATGACCCTAATCACCATAACATCTGTATAATTAAATCCTATTTCTAACTTATCTTTTTCTCAACCCACCCTAAACTCCTTGCCCTGCTTGAAGTCTCTTCTTTGCCTATCAGTTATCATTTGGCTGTACAAAGTATCTGGGAATCCAGTTTTTGGAAGGTGAAGTGTATATTGTCCCCCGAAGGGAGGGAGCTCTGGGAGGCAGGATGGCAGCCAGCTCCTTCCTGGCAGTCATGGGAATGCCGACATGGAGCTGCCAGTCGGTGGGTGGGCGTAGCGCAGCTGCCTCCTTAGGCTGGGTCCAGCCCATTTGCAAATCCGGGTGAGGGGAGGAAGCTGAGGGCGACCGATTCTCCCTCCGAGCCACAGTCAAGCTCCATCTGTCCCTCCGTCTCCTTTCCGATAAGAAGCTGGCATCTGTGCTTTGGTGTATCAGAGAGATACAAAGCCAAAGCAAACAACGATTTTCAGAACAAGTTCTTTGCATGGTGAGCGTGAGCGGCACAGATTTCTCTCCCATTTGTCCCAAGCTCTATATGTGTCAGATGTGGTTTCCATATGGCATCTATATCTCTCAGTACACCCACACTGGATGTATGCATTGGTATACCAGTGGCTGTGCTGAGCCACAGATAAATGTTTAGCATTCCTTAGTCAACTGGAAACTCTGTGTGTGTATGGGGTGTGCGTGGGGGCGAAGCCCAAGGAATATAAAAACAGGCATATGGCATTTTTTAACTCATTGCACGGATAAAAAGGAGAAATAAATATAAGGCAACACTCTAAAATAGCATCAATGTCTTTGAAGTAAACCCACTAGTGAGAGAAACCGAAGCGGAGGCTGCTGCATCAGCCTACAGATCCAAGCCCAGCACCTTGCCCCTGTATTTTCTGGTGCTCCATGTGTGCCGAGATTTCAGGCTGTGCTCCCTCAAATGGAGGCTCTTAGACCGGCAGCTCGTCCTGTCACGCTGGCATGACCATGGCTTGGAGTCCCCAAAATGCACTTTAGTGTCCTACCAAAGCATGTGGACCTCTCTGGTTCGGTTTACTGAACTGAGGTTGTACTGAGTTGAGCACGAGGCCGGCGCTTGTGCTCCAGGCGAGACGCCTGCTGCGTACACGCTGTAGTCCTGATTCAGTTGCCTAAACCCAAACACCTCGTGCCATCCCTCGGGTGCCTGCCGTGTCCTCTGGCTGCCTCTCCAGCAGGGTACGGCTGTCCCTGTGCCGATGCCTCACATGCTGGAAATAGCACTGTTCACCTGTGCTTAGGCAAATGAATCAAGCTCTCAGCCTTGAACTAGCAGCTTGTGCTTGTGGAGAGGCTGAAGCTCGTCAGACAGACGCTCCAGCGAGGTGACGGTCCACGAGTGTTTTACACTGAAGGCCTTCAGTGCAAACAAGTAGGCAGAAGGCCACTGAAGGGGCAGGATTGGTCCCCTACGTAACAGTGTGAGTTTTTCCGTATCACGCATGAAATTCTGGATAGAGCTGCTGGCAGTCACAGCATTGCAGAGCTACCCCCTCTGCCTGGAGACACCTCCTTTCCCCCTCGCTTGGAAATACCACCAACGCGTGTCCCAGTAAGATGCCTCATGGCGTGGTCTTGGATTGAGCAGCTTGAAATGTGGGGAAACCCCTTCCTCCTCCAGCATGGAAGGAGGCAGGGGAGACTACTTACAGATAACGAAGTGGAAGCAGCCTGAGAAAGGGCGGGGGAATTCCCGGGCGAGAGCATCCCGGTGGGGTTCGTGGGACTCCTGAATTGCTGTGGTGGCGGCACTGGCTGCGGATGCCCCGGCGCCGCTTGCCCGGTGCCGGGGCACCTGCAGCCGGTGCCACCGCCAGCAAACAGCAGCAGGGTCAGGCCTCCTTGCTGGGTGTTCGTGCAATGAACGGCAGGGTGTGGAACACGCTCCGCCGACCAACGCAACAGCTACGCTTGCTAGAACAGCCCAGCACGAGGCGCAGCTCCTGCTGTGCAGGGCAAACCTGAAGACCAGCCACGTATTTTTGGGAAGTGAACCTTGGTCTGCGGGAGACTTGCCTTTTTGAAAGGAGGATCTTCACCCTGGGTCTTCCCCTTGAAGGGGAATCCATGGCCTTTTCTGAGCTCTTTCTGCTCCTGGTTGCCCAAAGACCTTTATCTTATACTACTTTAGGAGGCACTCGGGCCAGCTGGGGGTTTGTTGGTTCAGGGGTTTTGCCGGTTCAGGGCCAGCTGGGGGGAGAACCTTTTGAACAATGGCCCTTTATCTTAGGAAATATTAAATACATTTTATTCCTTTGGGACAGGTGAAGCTGTTGGTGCTTGTTCAATGGATCTGAAATAGCAAAGGGAAACCTTCTCTGCTTTTGCCCTGGAGCTGTTCAGGTATGGGATGCCTATGCGAGGAAATAGGCAACCTGTGTAATAAAGCACTGGCCTGTGTCACGATAAATGCAAAATGATTAAGAGGTGAGAGGAAACGGACTCTGGCACCTGTCTTTATTTATTTTAAAATGCCTTGGGGAAAAAATAAAGACAGTAGGAGACAAGTGGTTTGGCTGTCTTGGGGGAAACGGGGGTTTATTACTTGCTGAGGGTCTGTTGCTGGGCAAGGTGCCAAAACGTGCATGCTTTCCACCATCGGGGTAGGTCTGTTCCTCATGCGTGCTGGAAGCTGGAGGGGAAAAGAAAGAACGCGCGCGGGACGAAGGCTGCACAGGTGAGCTTGGGCCCTGATGTCGGTGAAACCCCCGGGGCCAGCGTGCGTTGTCCCCGGCTGGCCGTGAGGGCTACAGCCGGGCAGGGCCAGCCACATGGGAGCTGCTAACGCTGTCGGTGCACGTGTTTCCCTCCCCAGCTGGTCCCCGTGCTGTTCAGACTGCCAGCACCCCGACTTCAGCTGGCCCAGCGCTGTGGCCTGAGAGGAGGAAGCTTTTAAATGGCAGTGTGGTCACGTAAGCCAGGAGCAGATGAGTGCGTGTGGGTGTGATTGCACAGCACTGAAAAAGCAGACCGAAGATGGAAACATGCCCACCTCTTACTTCAGGGCTGTGTTGCAAAGGGTGCAGTGAGGTACGGGGCTCGGGGTTCACGTTCGCTTGTTGGGAGCAGCGCAACGCATGAGGTTGGAGACAACGCTACGGTGATCAGGGTGACAGCACGACTGCTTATCTGCAGCCACACAGCGTGTGGCACGTCGCTTGGAGCAGTTCTGGTACAACAGGGTGACACCCCTTGGTCAGGGATTGGGAAGGACTCCCAGTGAACCTACGACCGGAATATGCGATTCTTAACCAAAACAGTTTTCTTTCTTTAATGCAGTCAACAAGAATGTATTAAAACTTCAAGTGCAAAGTACCGAAACCTTAACTGATTGTTGTCACTCTGTAAAACAGCATGACTTCAAATGCATGCATGAGTTGATGGGCCCGTACGGACCTCTTTAGTGGTGAAACGTCTAAATGCTTTTCCTCTCTTCATGTTACGTGATTTCGTCCATTGCAAGCATCTGAAACATTTGAAAATCTCAAAGCAAACTCGAGGCTCGGATGCAATACCGTTCAACAGTGCCGTAAGAAGTTACTGCAAGTCAAGGAAGGTAGCAGTCCCTGACTGCACTTTCAGCCTTTGACAAATACAAGGTATTTTGATTATCTGACCTTAGCTCACAATGAAATAGAATTCAATCAGATGACTTTGCATGTGCCATTGGCCAAAGGTGCCAGTTTAACTGGTAATACACTGGTGGTGACTTGATCTTGGGCCCGAGCCCACAGCTTTCACTCTAATTTTATGTGAAAAAATAGATGCTTCTTTTATTTTTATGCAAACCTGCCCATCAGCCCAGGTTCTTTCAGTAAGTGTGAAAGCATTGGCGAACCCATGGGGAAACTTGCTTCTGAGTTTTGAGTTAGTAAGGACGGGCCAAGCAATGTTGCCTCATGAAGGTTACAGAATGCAGTCTAAACTTTTAACGTATCCTGAAATGTTTTCTTGGAGGGTCTGATCTTTGCAAAAATACGCTGCTGACAGCTTGGTATTGAGCTCAAACCCATTCAAAAAAACCAGTAGACCAACACTCGATCTAGTAATTTTTCAAAGAGCGGTATTCCTGGTGGGAATTTTTCTCACACGCTGGCATTTCTGTATTTTGCTGGAGCAGCTCCAGGACAGACGAGTTAATGCCCTGTGTAGTCTGTTTTCATATTGAGCAAACCCTGCTGAGATGCTGGAAAATAGTGATTTAAACTGATAAGCTTGCAAAAGACAGCTGAATCATCTAGTGCCATGAAACAAGGATTCCCACAGTGTGATACACCTGAAAGTGTTGAACTTGTACAAGCCCAGTCCCCCACCCTTCTCCTGGAGGTGTTGGGGAATCACCAGATGCTTCTGCGTGGCCAGGGCAGAGCTGTTACCTTTGTATCACAATACGAGTCTTTCCTTCTAGTAGTTGTGCCCGAGCAGATGCAGATGGCCCAAACCACAGTGTTGGGGCTGTGTTTGTAGGCTCAGATGGGACAAGACAGTCCAGCGAGCTCCATACCTACTCTGGATGAGAGCAGGATTACGGTAGGTGACATTATTTACTTTTGGATTTTATCAAAGCTGAGAGTGGCTTTGGGGGTCAAACATGTGGAAGGACTTAATTCAGGATATGTCCCACTGAGGATACTAGATTGCTGCTTTGAAACTAGACCCAGAAAATACTGCTCTCACCTTGCTCTCCACAAGGAAAAGAGCGAAATGTAAAAATGTTGGTTTGGTTCTTGCCTGAAGCACAGTCTGAAGCTCAGCAAGAGGGCACTCTCTCTACCTGCCGGTGCCTCTGCCTTTTTCCTGACCTGACTGGAGCAGACTAACCACTCCCATGACAGAGGAGAGATGGGCAATGTCTGGGGTCATGATCAAGGCTGGGCTTTAGTTCGGAAATGACCAAAAAAGGTCACTGGTGCTATCCTGCTTCATGTCCCTGTGCTCTGCCTGCTCCTCAGAAGGGCAGCACACCCTGCTCCGGCTTTCCAGCAGGTGCAGTCGGGCTGCAGTCTCCTCACCAGGAGCTGGCTCGCTGTCACTTGGTCTTGCCCCTTTCTCTGCAAGTCTTGTTAAAGCGGAGGGCCAGTCGAGTCTCTTTGTCCCCCGTGAATGTGACAGCATCTTCTTATCTTACGTGCTGGGAGTTCGTCTGGAGTCTTGGCACTTGGAAGGGAAGAAGAGCGAGGCTGTATGTTGGGGCATGTCATAAAAAGGGTTTCCAGAGAGGGCTACCTTGTGCCAGGAAGTGTGTGAAGAAGGCTTGGACACTTCTTTTTAGGCCAAAGAGCAGCTTCTTCTGACATGCCCTTTGGGTGCAGGTAAGTCATGATCTTGGACAGAATACAGCTCTCGGGAAAAACGGGAGATTTTCTGCTAGAGATGTTACTGGCTGTTTTCCTAATTACATGTGCACTTGAGTGCTTTCCCCTTGTGGCTTCATGATCCGGAACGAAGCTAGCAGGAGTTAGTGCTGGAGGAGGCCAAAAGCCAAATGTCTGTGAGAGAAAAAGCTACAACATTGGCAGAAGAAGGAATTGTCACTTGGAAAATATTCTGTGATTGAAATTTTTTGCCTGCAAATTTCTGCATTGAACTATATACAGCTTGTCTGACGGACAGAAAAAAAAACCCTACAGTTTCGTGCTTGAATATCGTTGTCCTGTGCTTGGTGAGAACAGCACCTGCCTCATAAAGACGTGATGGGTGACTGCCAGGCTCCCTGCATCTTCCCCGCCAGCCCCTGGTTATCACCGGTTAGCTGCCCTCGTGCATCTGCTGGGCAGCTGGCAGGCTGCTGCAGCGCAGACCCTGCACGGGGGGTTGCTCTGCCTACCACACACGTCCCACTTGTGAGATCAATGGGAAGGGAAAAGGGGAAATCAACCCCCCAAAAGCAAAGCCCGAAATCGGACAGAACTGACACAAGTCAAGTTGTCTGAGGATGCGGTGAGGGTTTGTAACGGAAGGAGGCCAGGGACATAACCACCCGTGGGCGCAGGCGCGGGGCAGCCCAGAGTGAAGAGGCTGCTCTGGCTCCGGACCTGTGCTGCTCCCACAAAGCACCCCCAGCTTGGTTAGCCCCCAACCCAGGTAATCCACCTATGAAAAATGAAGAATGGCCTGTCTCTATAATGACCTGTTGAAAGTGAGAAAAAAGGCTCTGTTTTGTAAGGTATCTCTCTGAGTCCTCTGCACATCAAGGTATAAGAACAGTGACACTGTTTGGACCCAAAGTCTCCTGGCTGTGGTGCAAGGTGCAAAGGGCTTTCCCTTTACTTTGTCGGACGCTCATGCCCCTAACAACTCCCCAGAGCTTCCTGCGTAAGAGGATTAGGTTATTTTCTAACCAACTACTTTGTTGGGAATGGAGGACACCCTGTCATGTGATCCAAGGGAAAACTCAAAATCGTATACTCTGCAGCCACCTCCGGTCTTGTTTTACTTGTTAAGTCCAAAGAGAAAGCTGTTCCCACAGTTCGTACACATGGCAGGATCCCCTGACAGCTTCTGGCTTGGATTATGTTCATGCAAGGAAGGGCGGCAATGTTGCTAGTGTCCGAGGGGCTTGGGAGACGCCTCAGGGTTGTCTTCTCTGGGGAGGATGGGAACAACGTCGCTGCCAAACTCTGACCCCGAAAATTCACCTCCGAGATGCCAGACGTTAATTAACAGCCAAACCCAGTCTAAAGCTGTTTGGGACAATGACTAAACTTCTGCAGAACAGTCTGTTCTGCACCTGAAAGTGGACAAAGCCAGCCACCTACATCCTGAGCTTTGATGTTGCCACGGCATGCCTGGCGTACTGTGTGGTGTGGTGCAGAAGACCCCCAGCAGCCCATGGCATTGGGCTGTGACCCTCCAACAAAGACTGTTCGGCTGCAAGCCCCGATGGGACACATCCTTCGGCTGTAGCTGGCTGGCAGAGGCTCCTCCAGCTTTACCTGCCTGGTTTAGGAGTTACGGAGCAGGAGGGAGGCCCCAGCACCGCACTGCGAGCAGTGAAGGACGTGCCTTACCTTGGGGTACCTTGGCATTAGGGTGGAAAACGACGGTGGGTGCCGTACAAAGGGTTTCATGCAACTGCCTCTGCCTCTGCGACAAGTAGTAGCTGCTAGATGGAAAACATTTTGTCTCTAATCTGTTTTGAGTATATTATAGTATACACATACTTGAGGCTTATAGTTCAGTTTTCTTCAGGATATTGGAACATCTGTTTAAAAAAAGCGCAAGAAGGGGGGGATATCTGTTTCAATGTTAATACTGAACACACTGGGAGAACATGTGCACAGAATTCAATTATCTAGAAGATTAGGATGCAAGGGAGGTTCTGAGAGGTTTAAATACCACTGTTTGGATTCACTTGATGATCTGTTACCAAATGCACTGAAGAAAACTGAATAAGGTAAATGGGAACTTGACCCATTGCCTGTGCTTGTAGACAGAACTGCAGATCCCTGTGCTTCAAGAAATGGATGTCTGTCTTTGAGGAACTGCCCGTTTCGAAAGATTACAATAGGGCATTGTTTCATGATGATAGGGTGGAGATGATGCATAAGGAGGCCACATCCATAAACGGCCAGCTGATTATATATTCTTTCTTTCAGTCCCTCGTTGGTGTCCCTAGTCCAGCTATGGAATGGGGTTTATGTGTCACTGTGTGCACAGAACACTAACGTTCAGCTAAAGCCTCAAAATGTTGTTGAGGAAACCCAGGCACCATAGGGGACCAGTCTCCTGACAGGTTCCTAAAACACTGCTGGCTTCTGACTGTTTTCACCAACGGATATCGTTCCAGTCACCACCTTACAGAAACTCACCAGCTCTCAGATGGAGGAAGGTCCTCTCCCCTGGAAGGGTTTCCTTTTGACGCTGTGCTTCTGTGGAGTAAAAGTCCTCCCACAACTAACAGTAGTCGGCAGAAGATTTTGCTTTTGAGATGCCTGTGGGCCATAATCCAGCCCTAGCTGCTCTTCCTGGAGAGTTTGCTCCCGTTTTCTGTACCACTGGTTCCTCCAGGGAGGAATAACCATTAGTTCCCAACTCTGCCTTCATGCTGCCCACATTATGGCTTGTGTGTTTCAATCCGCTCTGGGGGTGGAAAAGGCGATGTTTTGGAAATGCAGGATGTAATTGGAAGCAGCTGATGACGAGAGGATTCTGGAGTTGTTTTCTTAATCGGTTAGGACTCTGACTTTGAAGGTGGGTGTTTTTTGTGTCTCTTTCTGTCCTGAGTCATTTTTATGTCACGGCGAGCTCACTCCAGGATATGTCTTCACCAGACAAACCAGTGACCATGCTGAAAACAGCACTGTGCTGTTCGTGATGAGGACCAAGAGTGGGCTCTCACAGGCACCTACCCCTTGTCTCTGCAGTTAGTAAGGCGGGGGAGCAACCTTAACATCTGGAGTCCCGCAAGATCTGTGATATAGATATGTGCCTACCTGTTTCTTCCTTCTCCCATCTTCAAAGGCTGATGAAGCCATGTGCTGTTTTGTCCTCATAAAAATGCCCTAGAAGGGTGCGGCACAGGTGGAAAGAGGAGATGGAACACTGGAGCCCAAAATGTGGATCTTGGCGCTTCTGCTCAGGCAGCGTGAATGTGTTAGCCTGTGTTCAAAGAGCACGAGAGGCTGCCACAGCCCCAGGGCTGCCGGGGGGGGGGGGGGGCAGTGGCACAGGGCTGCTCCTGCCGGCACGGAGCTGGTGGGTCACCCCGCCGTCGCCCCTCAGGGAAGGACACGACAAGCTGAACAAGGAGAACCGTGCAGCTGCCCAGCAATACCCACGCTGTGTGTTGAGGGAGCTGAGGGCGGGTTAGGAAAGGGCTCCCAACCCGTGTAGCGCCGGAGGTCTGATATCTGCGCTTCGCGCCATGCCACCGTACAGCCTGGCGGGGCTGGACGGACCAATTCCCGGCAGCGGGCAGGTCCTCGGGAACCTACAGGTCAGGTGCAAGGAAGGCTTGCAGCTTAAAACCAGCAAAGGTGGCAGCGACAGCTGGTGGGCTCCGTCGAATTCCTGCTCACGAAACCTCTTCCCGGATGCTCTGGCTTTTCTGCTGAATTAAACTCAATTGAATTGACCATCCGTTGTAGCCACTTAAACTGTTAACGTTTGCCCTAGCAATAAAGCAAAACTTAGCAGTAAAATTCCGCCCCCCCCCCCTTTTTTTAACAGAGGTAATTTGCTTTTCTGGGAAATCTTAGTGATCTGTATTGGAAAAAAAAACAAGAGCAAATTGTGCAAGACATCCCAAAGGAACACCAGTCCAAGCTTTCTGACACACCATGTGCTCAGTGGCTGCAACATATTTTACACAAAACCTATTAGAAAAATGCTCAGAGTCTTTTTAAAAATAGCATTTTTGCACTATTTTTTTCATGTGCCTTACTTTCTAAGAGCCAAACATTTTCCCCCCTCAGGCTAACTATCTCAGTCTGGCAGGGAATAATAGTTTATGGCCAGTAAAAATGTTAGCTCAAAGTATCTATCAAAGCTTTATCTGTATATAATAAGATTACAGTTTTAAAGTCTACTAGATTTGTCACCTGAAAAAGTGTCTTCCATTCTGAAAGGCATTACTGGTCTGTGAGAGGTTCTTTCCGATTAAAATAGATTCATAATTCATTCAAAGAATTTCCATTATATTTTCAGAATTGCTAGGGGAAAAATGAGTTGTAAAGCAGAGAGTTTGCATCTTTCACTCATGTCTGATCTCAGCTCTGAGTAAGATCTCAGGATTCATCCTAGTGCCGATTAGCGCCTTGTGCATAGGGGATTACTGGACGTTGAGTACTGCCTGACTTCCGTGGCATTGCGAGATACTGAAATGGAACAAAGGAAATCTTGGCCCATGGTTATTTTGCTCTACGTTTGTTTTAGATATCAGTGATGTGAAGCTGTCCAGGCTGAATTTTAGTACAAATGGTAAGTGAATTATTGTAGAAAGAGCGGGTGAGGCAGTCAAAACCAAGTGGCTTACCACACATGTTGCATTACTATGCAGTGTCTGCCTTTTGCCTCCATAACCACAAAGCATATACCTAGAAACCAATCTGCACAAATATTTCTGTTGATTTCTTATATATGCATATATCAACATGTAAACACATATTTCTCTATAATTAGAAATGTATGTATGCGTTTACTTATAAAAGTACACAGCACATATCTATAATATTAAATATATGCCCTTCATAACTGGTAGTAAGTTTACCTATGCCATCACTATTGCTTCAGCCCAGCATACTTGCTTTTTCATGAGGCAATGCATACTTTTTAATAAACTTACCTTTCTGTATCATTTCTACTTTAAAAACCCTGTAAAAACGTGCTTGGGAAGTTCTGTTGAAGCCCAGCCCATTGCATAAGAGAGTTTCTGGTGCGTATTGTTGAACTGGGAATTATATCGCAGTGAGTGGTGACCAAAACTTCGCATTCCAGGCATAGCAAACCTTCCCATTGGTGGCAAAGAGGCTGAGGAAAAAACCAAGAGGGAATCGGGGGAAATAGCTTCAAACTAGAACAAATTGCTGGATGACTCCGTTGTCAAAAGGTCACATTCTTTCTTTAGGCAAACCTGCGCAGCTCTGCCGAGGTCAGAAGAAGGAGTACGAGGAAGAGGAAAGCATACCGAGGAAATAATCCTTCCTGTATGGCCTCTGGGCGCTGCTGCTCGACCTGCGCGGAGCACAGAAGAAGGGAAGGACTGGAAGGGAGCACGCACAGCACTCTCAAGTGGAGAATTTTCTGAGACACTTCCAGCCTCTCACAGAAATGCCGGTCGGAAGGCACCTCTCAAGCCCATCCAGTCCAGCTGCCTGCTATAAGGCGGGACTATCGCTGGTACTAGACTAGGCTGGCTGTGACTTTCTCCAGCCAAGCCTTGAAGACTGCCTAAGATGGAGACCCCAGAACTTGTCTCGGTAGCCTTTTCCAGTGCTGCACGCCTTTCCTCGTCGGTGAAGCCTTCCTGATGTCCTACTTGAACCTCCCAAGCTGCGATTTTTGGTTGTGGTCCCCTTGCTGTACAATCTGCCACTAGCAAAAACAGTTTTCTTCCATCATCTTGGTAGCTATCCTCCAAGGAGGTTGCTATTAGATTGTCCCTTTGCCCTCTCTTGAAAACGGCTGTTGTGGGTGACTGCAGAAGGCAGTTGTGGGACCACTCTTAGCTATCGGCTATGCGGTAAATCATTCCTCCCAGCAGGCGGTTGCTGCAGCTGGACCGTTCTGAGGTGGTGCTCGTAACTCAAAGCTGAATCACTGGAAGGTTACAAACGTAAAGAGAAAAGTCATAAAATGGAAGATGATGGAAAACGAATCTGTTGTACGTGCCCTAAGAAAAGCTTTGCTGCTCTATATCAAAATACCCGTGATACAAGGATGGAAATACCAGTTTCAGCGTGGAATATTATGCCTACTCTTTAACCTAACAGGCTGCACTTTGCTAGCATCCTTTGGGCTACAGCTATATCTAAGCTTCTCAGGACCGTCCTCTTGCATTTGGGTAAGCTGCCACACAGTAACCTATGTCCACGGTGTTCGGCTTTCTTGCCCTCCAGTTAGAGATTGCACCCAAACTCCCTGTTGGGAGTGAATCCTGGCTCATCCTAACTCCCACAATCAGGCTACGGAGAAAGCTATTTTGCAGGGGCGTGAGCCGCGCCAGGGACTGTTTTAGCAGCAAAGACGGGTAAGTTCTGATGCTTGTGAGCTCCCTGGCACTGTTTAGACATGTATGCCTAGACACAGCCTCAGCGTCTAGTTTGGTTCACAGCAATGTGCTTTGTCTTTTGTGCTGTCTTAACACAGGAATTTTTTTCATAAAAGCTTGAAGTCTCCTTCTTGGCCCTATTAAAAGCCGAGGTCTGACAGGACGGTTGGGGATTTGAATGTGGAACGTTGTTATGAAGAACCTTGAGTCCTGAGCAAAGCAGAGTTGCAAGTAAACTGGGCCCACCGACCCCACGGGTGTGCACGCAAATGGAAGAGAAGGATGGCTGACCTCAAGAAAAGGGACCACAGCAGCTGATTTCTTCCACAAAGTCCTATTGAAGGCGTGTCAGTTGGCAAAAAGGTAAGTCATTAATGACAGAAACCTGACTCCGCAGTGACTTCTCCAAACCGATCGTCCGTACTCCCTTTCCAATCGAGAGATAGGTGTTTCTCCAGGGGGTACCTCAACATCCTCTAAGGAGTGTCTGATAGAGACAGCATGAATTGCCTTCTGACCGTGCCTATTTCTCTCTGTCATCTGCAGAAAGTTTTTTTAAATGACATGCTTAAACTAGCTACTTAACTTTCAGAGTGTTAGCGTTAGGTGAAGCAGATCTCTCCCAGCAGAGCTGGATGAATACCAAAGAAAATATTTGCAAACAAAGATTTGCAAACTTGCTTTGGCTTTCAGAACCCCTTTTATCTGCTTTCCATAAACAGTATTTCAAGTAATATTTTATATGGGCATATTTTACAAGCAGATGCATTATTGTGGTGCAAATACTTGTGTGATACCTGCCAAACTGCAGGTGAAAGCTTGGCAGTTGGTGAAGTTCGCAAGCCCTACTGTTGGCTCTAAAAAATTGGTTTCAGTCCTGCCCCCTGAAGAACTTTGGAATTTCTACCATCCAAGTCAGGCAGGAGGAAAACCATCATGAGTCTCTGAAGGCCAGTCACTCTCTGCAACGTGCCCGTAGTGAATTCTTAAGTCACTACCCAGAGTGAACAGGCTGACATTTGTTTATGGAAAATATTTTCTGGGTCATTATGGATAACATGCTGTTTTCTAAAAAGCTGCGCCCTCTTTCTGATCGCTGTTCAAGCAGAAGAAGAGCCTAGCTTAGTTAGATAGCATGCAAGTGACTCACCTCACTCTTGTTCTTGCTAACCTTGTTTCTGTCTGAATTAGTTACTGGAAAAAGATGACTATTTCCTTGTCTTCTAAGCCATCTGTCCTTACTCCTCCAGCTAGTGTTTTTATTAACACTGTTTATTTTATTCTATTTTATTGCATTTTATTTTACTGCATTTTATTGCATTTCAAAGCTAGTGAGTCTAAACCTGTCAAAGAGATTGTCTCTGTAAAATGGATCATTACATTTTCAAAATTTAGTATCTCCACCATGCAAATGCAGTCTGGAATTTAAAGCAACCCTCTATACTTTGGATTAATAAATACAGTTTTCATGATTTCTAAATGGATGTCGGTGCTGAGATAAACTAGGAAATATGACTGCTTCCAGTACTACTACTACCACCATTGCTTATGTACTTGGTTGGAACTAGCCCACATCAATATCTGTCTCTGT
This sequence comes from Sagittarius serpentarius, assembly GCA_034782735.1. NCBI lineage: Eukaryota > Metazoa > Chordata > Aves > Accipitriformes > Sagittariidae > Sagittarius > Sagittarius serpentarius. Next base: position 33,420,359 of record JAVKLA010000008.1, read on the forward strand.
TTTCATTATGTCCTTATTGCGCTGATGGAAATAGCTCATGCACAGAGAGCTCTGCTTGTAAATGACATTACAATCATCAGTATTAGAATCAGTTTGGAAAAGAGATTTCATTTCCCTTGTGAAAAAACAGAAAAAAATGTAGTCTCTGGACTTCTGAACAATTCTAAGCTGCTGCTGAAAAACCAAAAACCAAATATCAGCATATTCTTGCTCGGAGTTGTCAAAACTTCTCTTCTTTCTCCTTCCTTTCTGCAGTCAATCTTCCCTTCTTTTGGGGAATTACGTACCTTTCCCAGATAAGATCTGATAGGCTTTGAGGAAAATCTTCTCAGGTATGTTTTCTTGGACTTCTCAAGTTTTATTCCAGTGAAAAATAATGGAAAAAAAGACCCTTAGCACCAGTACTTGAAAATAAGTATTACTGTTTTATAAGAGGTGCTGATCTTGCTTCCCATTTGTTCTTAAGCTGTCCATACCGAAAGCTGTTTTCTAGCAACTTGAAACTGTGTTAAATTCCTCAGCCACGTATTTCTTCCATGTTCTTCTTATTCCCCTTCTTTTTCCCTTCCGGTTAACTTGCCTCCTGGCCATTTCAGATGACCAGTGCATTCCCTCTCTTTCAAGAGAAGGAAATTCTCAAGAGCAGATGAAAAATCTCAGGTTTACCAGTCTTCTCGTGAGCACAGCACATGGAGCTCCTGGATCTCATCAGCCTCAGTGTCACCTGCCAGCCACCCCTGGCCATGACTGTACTCTCTCCCAGGACCTCCAGCTGTGAGGAGGTCCCTATCCTGCCAGCTCCCCGCAGCCCAATGCTCCTTGTCTCCTGAGCTGAAGCTTGTCCAGCGTCCTTTCTCCCTGGCCCCATCCCTTCCCTGTCCACCTCCTTCTTGGTCCTGCTTCCTCTCTCCCCGAGGGCTTCGCCCACACGGTGAGCACCAACGGCTTGTTCTGTGGAGCCATGTGCTCCGCGTTCGAGCTGCCATAGCAGTTCTCAAACTACTATGGGATGAGAAAGCTGGTGGTGGAGCACATCCCATGGATTAAGAAGAACCCCAGACATATCTGAGAACGGTTGACAGAGGGAATCGTAGTCTTCCAACAACTCATCTGCACTTGAGGCAGATAAGAAGGCACAAGAGCCTCATGCTTTTATTTTTTGCCAACTTTTTCCTTCTACTTAGTATGCATGATCTCTGCTTTGGGAAAAAAAAAACCACCCAACCACAAACACCAACAAGCCGGGTTCAGAATAGCAGTTGTTGAAGGCTTTAGTGGCAATCCCTCTTCAGACAGTTCCCTCCCCAGCCACTCCTTTTTTCACCAAAGGTTACCTCCCCTTTTGCCATTTTCCTCTCTAAAAGCCAAAAGCAGGGAAAAAAAAGACGGCAGTTTAACCTGGATTATGTCATTCACCCAGGGCATCACACTGTTTTTACAAACAGTTGTGTTGGCACAACCGAGAGGTCAGTGACCTGCAGTGCAAAGGCAGGAGAAGGGAGAGGAGAATTTCTTAAGCTGATGCTGCTGCCAAAACCAGATTATTGTGAAACTGCACTGTCACATTCCATAAACACTTTCTTCCAAACTTTATAAGACTATAGCAAGTGGTGAAAATCAGTGGAGGAGGCCGCTTTGGACCAGGCAGAGTGCTTTTGAAGGCCTGATGGTAGCTGCAAAGGAATTGTGAGAGCCACGCACGAGCCTAAGCCATAGGTAGTCATTCAGTGCTGTATTAAGACAACAGGAATTCTGATCCCTTCAGAGCAAAGCCATGGCTCACACAAACCGGTTCAACTCCTACAAATCTGAAAAGAGTGAATTAAATTCTTAAATACACATACGACCACCCAAGTGAGGTAATCCCACTGGTTGGAACTGTGCAAATGAGGCCAACATCTGACCGCAAGGGCATAAGAACTGCCAGCATATCCAATTAGCAGGATAAAAGTAACTGCCCTCCTGGCTCACTAATTATTTTCAGTACACACGGTGTGATGAAAACCCTTCCAAAAACCAAATCTGTCTTACAGCAGTTTGACTTACAGAATGGAACGTTACTAAGTGCATTGCAATTAATTATGCTTTCAAATGCACTGACTAAATTTGGCTGTGCAATTAGATAAATAATAACTGAAGAGAAAGGTTGTATTTTGGAATTACACATTAGAATAGATGAATAAGCCTTTTGCCTTAGCTGTTTGTTCCTGTGTCATGGCAGGCATCTTGTTATGAAGCCCTGTCTGTTGCAGACAAAATGCTCGTACAAATGCAGCTTCCACGTCCATTTAAACGAACAAATGCCGTTTCATGCACTCGGCATAAGCTCTTCCTTTAATTTATTTGCCTACCTGCCTCGAATATCAAAGAGGATGACATTTCAGCAAAACAATGACCAAACGTTAACATCAAAGAGCCTGGCTTGGCAGCCTCCACTCTTTTCAGGGAATATTGACTCAAGCAGCGGATGTCACTGATTTCAGCCCAGGTGTGCCCAAGTGACCCCTGCACGCTGAGCAAGTGTGTAAAGGTGACCGACACATTCACAAAACATTGCCTTTTCTTTTTCTGTCTTCAAATTACCCTTCCATTTATTCTTCAATTCCTGAACATAGCCAATATTAAAAAATGGCCCACAGGTGTTCAACAAACGACTTTGAAAATATAATTTGAAATTGTTGGGTTAGCTCACATGGGTTAAAGCACTCAGAGTGGGAGGGTGTCCTTGGCTAAAGGGGAAACTGCAGGAATGGGAAATTATGTCCCCATCACTAGACCTTTTGTTGGTGGATTCCCACAAGAACCATTCCTTTTCTTACCTCTTTTTAATATTCAGAAGGTGAGCAGCTTCGTTAACTTTCATCCAAGTGCTAGCAGCAGGGGATTGACGCCAGTGCTTTTACTGTCACCCTGGTAACCTTGCATCTTCGAAGGGCTCGGCCGCAAGGGAAGACCAGTTGGCTGAAGGTGAATTTGAGCCAGGCAAGAGGGATGAGCGAGGGAGTGCATTTCATAGCCGTGGTAAAGGTCCGGCTGGATGAAAGGTCACGTCAGGAACTGATCAGATCTGCCTGTAGCTAAAGACTGGGCTTGAATTCCTGCCTGCACAAAGCAGCATCGGTGAATAGCTGCTGAAACCCTGGCCCAGGCTGCCCAGAGAGGTGGTCGATGCCCCATCCCTGGGAACCTTCCAGGCCAGGCTGGACGGGGCTCTGAGCAACCCGATCGAGTTGAAGGTGTCCCTGCTCACCGCAGGGGGAGGTTAGACGAGATGACCTCTAAAGGTCCCTTTCCAACCCAAACTATTCTATGATTCTTTGAATAACACTTCCCATAGGCTTGAGCTGGCTCATAGCCCGCATCCCACTCCTGTCAATAATAAACTCACTTCAGTTGTCCGTGCTGTCACCATGTCTTGGATGAACTGTGGTAACTCAGATGGTCTGGGAATGAAGCCCTCTGCACCTAGCCCTTTGCAGAACAGAGCAGAGGGTCTTTGCAGCAGCACAGGCTTTGCAGAGCACCTCAGACCTGCTCTCCATGTTCCCCACTGGCTTTGCACAGATCATCAAATCAAACTCAGAATCTCCTGCTGGGGCCCAGAAGGGTGCTGAGATCCCTGACTCCTACAGAGTGCCTAATCCCCACTGCCTCCAGGCATGGGATTCATCATTCCTCTCTTTAGCTGCCAAAGAGCCGGGCGTCTTGTGTAAGCCAATTCTCTGCAGTCAGTGGGTAGAGGAAGAGGCATCTCCTCTCTTCGTTCCCTAAAGAAGCCTGTCTCTCTCCACAGGCAGCTGGGAAAGCTTAGACCCTGAGCTCAGATGGGGTACCAAGCTTTTAGGCGGATCAGGTGAAGAGAGAGGACTGAATCCCAACAGAAGTCAGTGTGAATTATGTCCCTCAACTTCCCCTTTCTGGATGGTCTCGAAGGCTGTTTGAACTGGTCACCCTTGTCACAGATTTCACTGGGCTGGAATACTGAAATTCCTGGCCATTGAAACAAGCTTCAGCCCTTTACCTGAACATCTGGAACGAACTCGTCCAGAAATTAAGGCATGTCACAAACCGTACCTTCTTCTGCTCCAAGTGTAGGGTCCATTTCTTTGCTAGGTCATTGCTTTGGCCACCCCTACTGTAAATGCACAGCAGCATGCCTGTTGAAAAATTAAACAGCTCTCAAAAATGCCTGTGTAACAACAACCAAACACCACCAAGACAGAAACCTCCAAGCCCAACAAACAAAATATCACAGGTTACCAACGTGAGGGACTCCACTGCACGTATTTCCCCTGCAGAGGGGCTGAAAGAAAAAACACCTCAGGACTGGTGCTAGTGACACTGCTGAGGGTCTGACGGGGAGTTACAGAAGTGCAAGGGAAGAACCCATGAAAACGGAGGAGGTACTGAAGATGGGAAGAGGTTTGATGTCTTCCCGAGAAGTACGAACCGACCTGCAATGCACCTGACTTTGCACGAGTAGCTGCAGAGAATGGTTTTCTCTACTTCCAGGACTAGGTCTTACAGCAGTTTTGACTGAAATGGGTAACTCTCTTTTTCTTCTGAATATTCCTTCTTTATTCCAAAGCTTAAAGGGGGTCTGTCTGATTCCGTATCTGTGGAATACATTGCCAGCACGAAAGACCTGGAAATGCATGGAAAAAACCCTTTCGGGTGCCATGGTAGAGTTTACCGTTCTTTCCCCAGCTGCGAAGAAACCTGAACGTTTCTAATGAGATGATGAGCAGAAAGCTCTGGCTGTTTAGCTGCCACTGAGCACTTCACTTCAAAAATGGCAGGATTTGGACCGTTTCCCAGATGTCGCATTGTCACTTCTGAACGACACGTTGGAAGAGGAAGTCAAACGAGGAAGCAGTTTCGGGAGTGGTGAGTGTGCGGTGGGTCCCCCTCGCTCGCAGGGACCAGCCAGGAATCGAGCAGCTGGCTGGGGGTGGGAGTGTGTGTGGGTGCAGTCAGCGTGTTGATTTTTGGTGCCTAACTTAGATGCCTACTTCTCTCCATTGCCTGTATAAGGAACAGAGTCTGGCAGCCGCGGAGCGTGGGGAGCCCGAATTGCCCATCACTGCCTCACTAGTTGTCATGGCAACGAAGGCAGGCACCTAGAGGAGGTGGTCCGGGCTGACTGGCAAACGCGTGCCCCACTGAGACCCCCGTGCCGTGCCGTGCCGTGCCGCGCCGTACGTATCCCGCCTCGGAGCTCGCACGCCGGCACGCCGACAACTGGAAGGAGCCGTGGCTGGACGCTGCCCTTTGAGAGCCTCGGGCAACAAATCTTGGTCTCTCAGTCTGGTTTTGCTCCTTGCGTTTTGGGCAAACTTGGCCGTGGAGGACACGTGGTGCTGCAGGAGGCAGACTCTCCACCCGCACTCCTCTGAAGCTGTGTCACTGATGGGTGGGAAAGGAAACTGCTTTATTCACGGGACACACTCCTACGTGGGGAGATACCCTTGTGAAGCCAGCACTGCAGCCCACGCCTTCCTTTGTAAATTACAAGATACGCTTTAAGCTCCTTATGGAATTGATCAGTTAATTAATCAGTTTATCTGCCTCTGCCCTACATTTAAATTTAAATCTTTGTGGCAATTCCATTCAAATCTCTTAAGCTCTGCTCGAAAAATCAGTAAGCGGAAGAACCAGTAGCCTGTAAATTACTTCTCCCACAAATAAGGACGATTTCAGTTATTGAACCATTTGCGTTATTTGGCATGTTCTTGTACCTGCAGAGGCTAAGTCCACTCTTGATTATTGGAATGATTGTGCAAGTGAAGGAATTGGGTAATCTCATAGTGATGCAAACTATGTAGTTTTCTATGAAGGCATTAGCAAAGAGTTGCCGGCATTCAGAATTCATTTCAATAATGAGCTGGGATTTCAAATCTAAATACTCAGTTTCTAGCTGCATTGCAAATTCATCCCCAGAATCCACTCTCTATTACTCACCACCTTTTGCAGCATTTAACAATAGTAATAGATTTTTTTTTTTAAGACACTCAGAAACAAAGCAATAGAATTAGATTTCAAGCACAGCTAGCAAAGCGCTCAAGCTCAGCTAGGATCCTAACATATGGAAGCTGCTAAAATCCAAGATTTTTGTTTTGTGCAACTGTATATTCAAGGAACAGCTCTGAAATTCAGAAGAGAGGTTCAGGTCAGGGCAGGATTGCTGGGGTAGGTGTTGAGCTCTAGGCTGTGCTCGTAGCTGTTGGGGAGCCTGAATGGTTCTGGCAGATGCTGTAGACTTCGCCTTGCTGCTTGCTTTGGACCTGACTGTCTTCTCACCTTGATTTAAGCCTGTACTAGAACGACATTCATCTGAACCAAAAACCTATTCTCTGGTTCCAACGCCTGAAATGCAATGGGTCATTCTTTCAGAATAGTTTTTCAGCTATTAATGTTCAGATCGTCTCTTCCAAAGCCCTACAACACTGTGCGTGGATGTGGAATGAGATGCAGTCGTTCGACAGTGTTTGCAAGAAACGATGTCTCTCAGTTCAGGAATCAGGGAATAAAATTGTTCAGGCTGGTACATGTAGAACTTTATAAGCCTGTGAAAGATTTTTGTCTCCTTCTTGTGTATAGATACTAGGTTTGATGTTAGCAATTTGGCTCATTAATAACTGATTTACATTTCCCAGACAGCAAATTGCTATCTGACACAAATTTATAAAAGAGCTTCATATTGTGAAATTCTCTAGCACAGTGAATCCTTTGTGGTTTTAAGGTAAGGAGTTTGTGATTAAAATTTTAACATAATTGTTGCAATCTCCTGGGATGCTTAAGAAAAAGAAAATGTTATTTCCTGCGTCTGAGAGTTCATCGTGGTGGATGCGTTTAAATGCCATCAGTGGGATTCTATCTGCTCTGAAAACTAAACAAAACAGAAAGTCCCTCAAAGCAAGGAAAGAACCTGAAGGATTCTTGATCTCTGCTGACCCACGAAGACTAACCTACTACGCCGTATTGTCTCAGTTTAGCTCTGTGAGCTGAATTGTCAGGGCAGGCTCTGCAGTTCACTGCGGAAGCTAAAGATAGGAGGGGCAGGAAAAAGGCGGGTGTAAAGCTCCATTCTGCTCCCTGAGAAAGCCAGGTTTGCTGGATATTGCCGAGCTTACCTGAATAAATTAGATCAGTTGGTTTGCTGCTTACATCTCTAGCAGCGGCTAACTCAGAGCAGGGCTTCTGGCAGCAGCTGGGGCTCACGGGCGGCCTTGCCGCCCTGCCTTCCTCCCGGCCCCGCTCTCCAGGTGGGCTGAGAGGGGCTGGCGTGGGACCTGTCGCTGCCGGCGACCCTTCCCGAGGGAACTTCTCCAGCAGGCAGATCTGAAGATCCAGCCTTGCCTCTGCATTGCTAAGGCCATCCTAGTGCTCTGAGGAATCGGGAATGAAGGCCAATTTAAGAAACCGAATGCCATTATTTAATCCGGATGATGCCTTTTTTCTGCTCATCCGTAGCTCTGTATGAATCCTGTTGCGACTGGCTCAAACCAGTCCTTGCTGGGAGCCTGTACCCGGGTTCCTGCCCACACCTCATTCTCTGCAAGTACGTGACCTTCAAAAACTCAAAGGGCACGGCTCGCTTCACGCCTCGCTGTCCTGCCTGTTAGGGAAATGGTTGAATGTAACTACTCAAAGACTTTTTTCAGCGCATGCTGGGTGTTACTATTAGCCACGGCAGCGCCTACAGGTGTCGGGCAGGACCGTCACTCGCAAAGTCAGTGTTGCACGTATACGCGCATATACATACATACATGCAGGCTGACCAGCCTCCTCTTGCCCTGTCTGGCCAGGTCTGTGCTACCAAAGCAAACAGAGTGAAGGCACGGGCTTTCGCGTGGTCTCGTGACTGCCCGTGCGGTTGAATTGTCGGCATGTTCCCTGGCACAGGTTTGGCTGGCTCTCGTGAGCGGGGCCCCCGCCAGCACCTGGGCACGGCTCATGGGACGGCAGAGACTGCTTTGGGTGAAGCCCTTGGGGAAGGGTGTTCAGCTTGATGACAGCAAGCTCTGCTCTGTCATTTGCTTTTAGAGCCACAGACCAATCCTGGGCCCTTTTCTTTACTGGCAGAGTTGTGGTCTTCGGGTCTAAGTCCTTCAGGATAGTTTTAAAGCTGCGTTTAGGCAGCTGTGGCCACTGTTGAGTCCCTGCTCCTGTGCAACGGCTATAACCAGCTCAAATCTTTTGATAAAATTGGTCTTGCAGGAAATGTATTGCTTTGTCTTTAGCTTTTCCCAAATAAAAAATACCTGTCACGTTTCAGTGGAAAATGCCTCTCCCTGAAGTTCGAAGTCCCTTCTTTCCGCTCTTTTCCCCTGTCCTTTCTGCAGTGGCAGATGGCAACAGGATAAGGGCGGACGTAACCACGAAGGCTCTCCAGGTTTCGCCTTTTGGTGAAAGCAGTGTGACCCACACAGCAGTCCTCTAACATTTTTGACTAGTTCTCCAAGTAATGGCTGTTGTAGGACCGTCATGCGGAGCTGTAGAGTCATCTCGAGGGAGGCCAGGAGAAACGCGGCTCAGGCAGAGAAGTAACCGGTGTGGATGGGGAAGGGACTGCCCTGCCCCGCTCTCTCCTCACGTGAACTGCAGCAGGGTGGTGCACAGGATAAAGCCAAGCTGCCCCGATTGCTGGTCAGCTAAGCGCCGAATGCCTAAAGCGTCATTTCCCGAGGCTTGTGGACTTTCCACTCTAAAGATGAACTTAAAAAAATTTTTTTAGCCTTGAAAAAGCAATTGGATGGCAGATGAAATATTTTTATGTGGCTGCTTGCACATGTAAATGTTGGTGTTTTCATTAGAGGGGGCTTTTTAACAGAGTTGTCAAGACATCTTAATGAATTAAAATGGAAAAATAGTAATCTTCAGTTTGGAATCTAGTGGCATCTACACTGCAAAATGCTACCACATTTTATCTATTGACCACACTTGAAGATCCCAGGCATGGTTCTAGTTAAGTTTCAAGTATGCTAAAAACGAGCCAAGAACATCATTTTCAAGTTGCATTATCGTGGTCATGCCACTTTCCAAAGTATCACTAAATTGTTCCTTTATTTTTTCCTTTGCCAAAGAGGTAGGAGACTATTTTGCTGTCTGGAAAAATGCCTGCCTGGAAGTAGAGGTCCAGATCTTTAACAAGGGTAAATTGGCAAAACCCCACTGATTGTAATGGAGCAACGGCGATTTTTGTCAGTTCAGTATCTGGCCCATCAGATTTTCAACTGTTATCACCACAGGCAGAATTCAAATTGACACAGCGTGGGCTAACATGATTGAATGCAGAACAGGCTGCCTGGTTTCCTAAATTATTTTAATAACAGAAAGAATGTAGCTGGAATGCCAGGCTAAGATCTCCACCTGGATAACGGCCCAGATTTTTTTTTTTTTTTTTTAAATAAGCCCATTCCAAAGTCATTACTTTTCCATTATGGAGTTTGTCATGACACGGTCCCCAGGAACAAAAGTCTCAGATTCCCTTCAGAGCTGCAAAATCCCGCAGCTTCAGGTAGAAATTATTGCCTTGAATAGGTCTCGTAGGATAAGTGAATTATGGAAACAGCGAAGGAACCTGCCCCTCGCCAGAACCCGCATTCGATCACCTGCGAAATCCAGCTCTGAGACGTATCTGCGCCAGGTATTGCATTTCGAGGGGCTTTGGTGGGTCGCCGCTGCTGTGAAGAACCCCCCAAAGCCACCTGGCACCCTGGAGTCCGCCGGCTCCCAGGGATCGCGCTGGTCTCGGGCTGCAGCACGCCTGGGCGGGCATGTTTCGAAGCGTTTGCCGTGCAGCCCCGGTTGAGAGCTGGGAACACGCAGCTCTGCCCACGGGAGCCGAGCCACGGCGCTGCTGAAAACCTGCTGCGGGAGGCGGATGGCGCAAGGCGGGTGGGATCTCCTCGGAGGTGGGCGCGCGCTCAGACAGGGTTGTCCTGGTAGGACAGAAGGAGTAAGCGTCCTCTCCTCCGAGCTTCCCCGCCTGGCAGAGATCCTGCGGTAGAGGGACCGTGAGCCGGGCCGCCGTCGTCCAGCGTGGCCTTCGGACAGCGTGGGCTGAGATGTCTGTAGGAACGGTGATAATCCGCACAGAAATAAATTTGCCTGTCGAGGAAGCCAAATTAAAAGCAAAACCATAACAATTTGATTTCTCCCCTTAGGAAAAAGAGCTGCGTTTTTCCTCACTTGAAAGAATTCAGACGTTTTACTTTCATCTGCCCTTGTTGTGTCTGAACAAAGCTAGCCGATTACTCGATATCTCGGCTCTGATTTGGGGTGTATTTTTTATTCCTCTTAGAGATTCAGAGGGTGGTAAAAAGCCGCATTGTAATTCAGTAATTAGTATGTCTCCTTCTTCTTTTGGCCAGGAATGCAAGGGTATCCTTTTCTGTGAATGTCATTTTCTCTCTGGGCTCTTGTACTTTAATTTCCTAGATGTGAAAACAGGAACAGAAGATGAATTAGGTACTGAAATGAGAGGATATGAACATGACTCTCTTCTCCTACAGAACTTTTCCTTTCAAAGAGAAAAAAAAAATTTCTAGTTACGAAAAACAGAATAAAGGCGTTTATGAATCAATTGTAATGAATAAAATGTTTTTATCCTTCAGGAACTTTATTCAGGAGAACAAACTTAGTGTAAAGAAAATGCAAAGCTTTAGCACACTTCCTCTTTCTGTGCGTTTTCTCTTCTCCCACCTACCATCCCAGCAATCTGGCTTTACTTCTCGAGTTATTAATCTAGGTTTTGTGGTTTTGGCATATAAATAACTATTTTATTATGCCTAACACAGCAGTGTCTTGATGCTTAGTATGTTACTGATACACAAATATTAAGCTACGAAGGCAATGTTTGGTATCTGGATGAAGGGGTCTTAGGTGACATGAGCCTGTCTACATCTGCTCTCAAATACATAGGCATTAGTTTGAAAAAAATGAAATAGCTCTTCTTTATGAAGGAGGGGACTCATACATTGCTAACATTTGTTTTCTTGGATGTTCTCGGATGTTTTCTTAAAGGCGTGCTCGTGTTCTGCCTTGCCTGATGGCACAGGGGGTTCTGTCTCATCCAAGCTTTGCTAGTATATTGCTTTTCTACCTCCTGCCCAAAGATGGCTGAGCTGCTCTGAGGTTAAAAGCAGCAGTGCCGAAATGCTACCGGCGGTGTGGGAGAGGGACGCATACCTCCCTCGGCAGCGCTCGCCTGTCCTCTGCTCCTTCCACTGGCCTCTTACACTATGGTGCAAGTGGGAGGCCGTCACCTTCCTCAAAAGGTTGGGGTTGGGGTTTCTAAAGGATTGTGTCATTTCTAAGTAATTCGTCACTCCTCTGAATCACGGTGAGTCCTTTCTGGGGACTGTGGCGTTGCCTGTTGTGGCTGAGATCATCTTTGTGAACGAGTTGGGCTATTGCGGGGAGTACCCCAAAGAATGTGGAACTCCCAAACCTGGCGGCTCTCCGTGTACACATGATACGTCTTTGCCCTCCCATCCTCCAGGGGCAACAGCGGTTTATGGTTTTTTGTTCCCAGGGACTGGGCTGGGGCCTGACAGATGTTCATCAGTTCTCTCTTCTTCTCCCTTGGAAGGTGCTCATATATGGCATGAAGACCTGGGCAGACGATGGGAAAAGGGACGCTCGCCATTTTCCTGGGCTGCAGGTCCCTCGGACAGCTCTGCGAATGCCGGCCGCCTGGCCGCCGGGAGCTGTGCTACCCCTCCCGAGTCCAGCGTTTGTCCCGCTCGTCCGAGGGCTTCCTGTGACGTCTTCCCTGGTAGTCAGAGCAGGGAGTATTCACAGCAATCCTGCTCAGTAAACACTCACTTCATGGAAAAAACCTGAGAGACTTTTTCTTTTGTTGGAAAATTTTCATGTATTATTTTTGTTTAGGAAAACATGATATCATTCTGATGGTAAGAAAACAAACTGGCAGGCCAGCTTTCTGTTACTCCTAAAATATCACCTCCTATTTTTCATTTTGGAATATAAAAGAAGAAAGTGGAGAAATAAAATAGCCAAAACCAAACCCTGTGTCTGCTTCTTAGCTTTTGCTTCTTTTTCTGCCTTTGGCCACTGCTTGAAAAAAGAAAAAAGAGAAAGACAGCGTGCAAAAGAGCATGTTTTCCCCTTGCAATGTGAAAACTTAGAAATTGAAAAGGGATAGATTTTTTTTTTTCTTCCTGATTTTAAAATTACTTTTTGGGGGAAAATTTCTTTTAAATCAACCCCCTATTTTTCAGTGAAGACATTCAAACCAGTGTGGCTCACCACATTTCATGGCTCAGCCTTCCCAGACCACAAATTATAGATGTCATAACAAATGTCAAAAATACAGCAGAACATAATAAATTATATATGCACAGACACAAGCGCAGTCAGTCATATATACGCACACATTCTTGTGTGTATATATAGTCACCTCTGTGTGTGTGTGAGAGTATGTGTGTACAAATACGCCTGTGCACGTGCATGTGTGTGTGTGTGTGTGTGCCGAAGCAGAGCAGATGTGTCCGTGCTTGCAAGCCAAGGACGTCCCTGAGAGGTCCTGCTTCAGGAGGGTCTCCTTTGGCAACTGGGAAGATCCCTTTCCGTGCAACGTTTTCCTGTGGCCCCCCCCTGTTTGTACTGGCCCTATCGAATGCTCTGACCGGAACAAATCCTACCCAGCAGCACTATGAGGCTGTGTTTCAACCAGCCGCTTGGCACTTTCGTTATCTGTGCAAGGGAAGCTCGAAAGCTTTCCCTGTGTCACAAGAGAGTGGCAGTGCAGCCTAGAAATCACACCTGGGGTGTGATACAAAACCACAGTCCGTAGAAGAGACAAAGGAACACTTTGCACCTGCCATTACATTTCACCAGGCCACGTGGCGACCACACGAAGGAGGGAGGGTACGCAAGAAGCAATTCCTCCCCTTGGGAAATGCCACAGGAGCTGGAGTAGCGTTTTGTGCAACGTTGCACAGCGGTCAAGCAGAGACAGTAAAGAGGAACTGTTTATTTAGTGGGAAAAGAAATTTGAGTGAGTTGAATTGTCCAGATTTATGTTTTGGCTGTGTTAGCAGAGTTAACCGGCGCCCGTACAAAGCCTCTTGAAAAAAAGGTCTAAGTTTAAGCCTTGCATACAAGGTGGTCCCTCACGCTGCTCGCGATACCAGAGCAGGGGTTCAGCGTTGTTTCAGACATCTTTCTCACTTTGCTCGGGGCTGGGTGAGAGCTCGGGCGGTGGCCCCCACTCTCCCCACCAGCTCCTCTCTGTGCAGCACACGTCTCAGCTCCTCACCTCCCAGACGTGCTCTGGATGCTGTCACATGGTAGTAAAAGTTCTGCATTTTATAAAACGTCTCTGTGAGTTTTGTTGCAGGCGAGTAACTGCTTGTCAAATGGGCAGGGGACTTTCTTCAACCTGCAGCCCCCATGCATGAGAGGTGTCCTGAGGAGCAAGTTTCTCTGCACGTCTCACTGACAGCAGTGCTGACTGCAAGTGCCACATCCCCTTCATCGTCCTCGTTTTCCTACCTCCTCTGCGGGACAGCCAAGCAGAGTGTGATGTAGAAATCTTTGGCTGAACACTGAGTGACCCGGTGTGTCCTCCCAGCGTGACTCTAGGCTAGCGGGTCCCTTGGCAGGGCTCTTTCTCCCTGGTGCGACTTTGAACCGCCGTGTTTATACTGCCTCCGGTTTCAGGGCTGCCTCGATGGCAGTTAGACCTGGGAGGTCTGCTCTGCATTGCACTGTGTCTTCAAGCCCACCCTGCTTCTCTGCCACCACTGTTTAAACTCAGGCTAATTGTAATCCCAAAGCACTGCTGAAAAGGCAGCGCTGAATACAGCTGCTGCACCTCCTTTTGTCACTACGACGACGTCTTACTCCTAAGGTAATGCCTTCCTACGTGGGTTTCGGAGAGGCAGCTCGAGGATCAAGAGATGGCTTGATGAGATGCTGGCAGAGTCTGCCCTCAAACCATAGGGTTTCAGTCTTCCATGCTACTCCAGACTTTGCAGCAGTTCCTCTGGTTTTCAGGACCAGCCCGGGACAGCAGACCCGCTTCCCACACTGCTGCCGTCTCTGGCTGACACAGGTCCTGCAGATAACAACAGGTCAAGAGCGCCGGTCTCGGACCCAGCAGCCTTTACACCTTCAACCTCCCTCAGCACCCAGCAAAAGGGAAGACGGGCTTTGCAGCATGAGCTGGAGGTGAATGTCTCTGGCCTTTGATGGCCCAAAGGGAAGGGGAGGGATGAATGTCTCCGTAGAACGAGAGGCCTCCGCGCGCATCCTGGTTTGCAGCACTGTTATGGTCCAGAATGTTCCCGTGGCAAAAAAAGGCTCCCTTGGTCAATGATATTTCTGCATGACGTTCATCTTGTATTTTGTTATGCAACCTTCCGTTGACAGATGTGCTCCCAGCATTTCGGGTCCCCACACTAAGAGGAGTGCAACCCAGTACTTTTTATCCCTGTTAAATACCAGAGGGATGCGAAATGCTATCTGGTTTTAAAAGACATTAATTGAAATTTATTTTTGCTGCTGCTAAAAATACGTATTTATCGTGTGGCTGGGAAAGAACTTCCTGGTCTGGCTGAGCAGCGGCTCCAAGTGATCTGTAAATGTGCTCTCAGCCTCAGGTACAAAGCACTGTCCCGTGGTCTTTGGTTTGACGACGCAGAAGGCAGTAGCGAAACTGCCCTTGGCAAGTCGGGCGTACAGCTATGGCATTTTCCTTCCCGGTGAGTTGTTTTAGCTACTGAGAAGGGAGTTCCCGCTGCCAGGCAGGCACTACAGTCACCAGTCTGCCCTCCTATGTGTAAGGTAAGTACAAACCCACTGTAATACAATTAGTTTTTAAGATTTCTCATAAGGTCTCTAATACTTATATTTTTAGAGATTTAAAACATTGCTATTTTCAGGTTTGCATTCTGAAGGGGGTGACTCTGCATGGGAATGTCATTTGTGTTGTGATGTGGCTGGGCCGTGAACCTTATAACACATAGTTTGCTCCACATTTCACTGACAGCTCTGATGCAATAGAAAAGTCAGAGGGCAAGACACACATTGTACGCAAACAGGAAAATTGTTTCTGCTGGGATCTCTTAATATCTGGTAAATGGTTTCACACCTTTGCTGTAGCCTGTTGTCAGCGACAACAGGGTGCTAAAACAAGAACTGTGCACAGGGAAAAGTTCTCGGATACATCAAGCCTTTGTGAGCAGGAGAGACCCAAGGCTGCCTGGCTGCTCAAAGACAGGAGCCTACCGAAGAGGAAAACTGGAAAATGAAGAGCATGCATAAGCAATTCACGTCGTCTAAGACTAAGCAGGGGTGTGACAGGCCTGGCCAAAGGGATTATGAAGGGATAATGGAGAACAAAAGCTATTTAAGTTTATACCTATTTATAAGTTAAGCTAGTTACACACTGTTTTCCAGAGAGGGAAAAAAGTAAACCAAAACCCGGCTTGAGAAAGATCTCAGTGCATCAGAGTTTCTTATCTTTGGATGCTGGGAAGAATTTTACCGTTGACAGCGTTGTCTTTGCTTCTGGACATTTGAGGCGGCACACAATCCCCGAGGGGGCTCCTGCATCCCTAAATAAAAGAGGACCAGGGAGGGCGTCAGCCCTGACTGCCCGCACTGCAGGGGACGAGCTGGGGACGACTCTCCCCAGAACTGCGCCCAGCCAGCCCCACAAATGACCCGGTGTCGGGTAAGGTTCCCCCCAGCCCTCCCATACCATCCCAGCCGGGGTCATGCCTTCAGCACCTGCGGCGCCTGCCCCACCGCAGCGCATGCAACACCCCCTGGCCCCCAGGCCTGTGCTACGGAATCACCGCTCCGGCAGGCTTCGGGACAGCCCTTGGGTTATTACGCAGGATTAGTAGTTGTGTCTTAGGGCCAGCCGGGCACCAGGGAGGGCCCAGGAGAAACCCACGGCCAAGCACTTGGTGGGGTGGTGTCAGGCAGGCCGTGGAGGGGGCAGTGGCCGTCAGCAGCGGCCGTCAGCAGCCTGTATGTGAGCCAGGCTGTGCCTCTCGGCCTGGCGGGAGGCAGAGGTGTCCCTCATGCTTTTAGTTTATGGGTGTAGGCATAGCCTGTCTGCTCAGCGGTGGCTCTCGCCTGTCACTCTTGTGTCTCATTTGAGCCCCGGTACGGCTTCTCTCCCATAAGACGAAGTGTCATCTGCTGCACAGGCAAGGGTAAACCCAGCTTCATTCCATGCATCGGAGGGTTGAATCAGAATGGAAAGGGTTAAAGTTGCTCAAGCAGAGGTAAATCTGGCAGTTCTTAATTTTGCAAGTGATACACTGTTCTTCTGGTGTAAGCATTACTGTTACAAGTGCTCTGCTGTGCAAGCGCTGAGTATGAGACCAGATCCTACCATACAGCTTGACCAGGCAACGCTTTGTCTGTGATGAGTGAGTGCAGTTGCTTGAGTCATTCTGAAACAGATAAAGGAAGCAAGAGAGAAGTCACAAGGGAGGATGCAAATAAGGAGTATGGGTCACTGTTGGGTTCCCACAGACTCTGCACTGCTGGGGAGGTGGTTTTTGGTGCCTGTATCTAGAAATGTACTTTTGACGCCTGCTGCAGCTTACCTGGGGATTTGGGGCCCAAATAACACTGAAGTGGCCTCTCTTTTCCATGGAAACCATAGCCCGGGAAGGCAGAAGGGCCTTGCTGCACACTGCAGTCTTGCCCCACTATAGGGCTGGGATGTAGCTGGGGTATATGCTTGAATGTAGGTACTGGGAAGAGGAAAGTCTGGTTTGATAGGGGGAAGCAGGAAGAATAGCAAACTGTTGGTTTTGCTGAGTCTCCAGCTTTGTGGCAGAGCAAAGCCCAGCCTTCCTCAAACAAGTTCAGCGTCAGTGCTGGTCACAAACTTGGGAAAATTAGCTTTAGTGTAAAACAGCACTAATGGCAATCTGCCCCTTCCACTTCCTTCCTTTACTGCCGTGTTAGAAGGTCAAGGACAAATGTAAAAGCACTGAGGAGTTTGCAGCAAGTGCTTCCTTCTCTCAATTTTACCTCTTCAGTGTGTTTAGACCTCTTTGTGTTAACCTGAATGACTTGCCAGAAGATGCTGCAGTTTCTGCAACAGGAGGCCTGCTTAGAATTGGTTTGTGCAGAAGATTTTGGTTTCTGAATGAAACCAACTGAACAAATGGAAGTAACACAAATTAGTGTGGGCTTTTTCTGAGTTTTGGCAAAAACGAAAGCAAAATTGTCAGTATTTTTTAGCTAAAGATGTTCTGGGTTTGGACCAAGAACTATTTGGGTTTGGCAGTTTTGGGTTGCAGTTTTTCCATTCTTGAAACCTCCAGTTTTTCGTTGGGAAAGTAGATGTCTTCTGTGCAAGTTTTTGCTAGGCTGAAAAATCCCCTTTCCCGCGGTGACAGTTTCTTGAATGGTCCTCCTCAGAGGGAATCTGGTGGCAGGTGCTCTCAAATGGAGCAGGAGGATGGGAAACCCTGAAGGAAACACTTATGTCTCAGATGCCAGCAAATGACAAAACCCTAAAACGTCACAGAATCATCGAGTCACAGAACGGCTTGGGTTGGAAGGGGCCACCAAAGGCCATGTGGTCCAACCCCGCTGCGGTGAGCAGGGACACCTTCGACTCGGTCAGGCTGCTCAGAGCCCCGTCCAGCCTGGCCTGGAATGTGCCCAGGGATGGGGCTTCTACCACCTCTCTGGGCAACCTGGGCCAGGGTTTCACCACCCTCGTCGTAAACAATTTCTTCCTTATATCTAGTCTGAATCTGGCCTCTTTTAGTTTAAGGCCATTTCCCCTAGTCCTGTCACAACAGGCGCTGCTAAAAAGTTTGTCCCCATCTTTCTTAAAGGCCCCCTTTAAGTATTGAAAGGATGTTCTTTGCTTCCATCTTTTCATCTGACATAGAGTCCATTACTCCGTTCTCAGCTCTTCAGCTGATCCAGCACCCATAATGTCATAACTTGTCAGAAGACTTGTGCTGATGGACTTTGTTGGAGATGGAGAGATCTGTCATTAGATGTTCACATGGCTTTAGCTTGAGTTGGGAACTGACGAAGGTAGTGACCTGGAGACAATCTAATGGGGAGTCATCAGAAAGAAGAAAGAAGCCTTCTGGCTTCTAGACTGCTGTTAACTCTACCCAGGCCTTGTCAAAGGGAAGAGGACTAGATCAGGCACTCCAACTTGTCTGCTAAGCTTGCCTGTACTCACTTTTTTCGTGATCCTTTCAGCTGTTCAGTACAATCCATTGCAATGAGGGTGTTCTGTCTTCCACCTCTTGTTATGCCCTCTGCCTTATCTGCACTTCATCCCTGTGACTCCTCTTTGGGCCTCTGCTGTCCCACATGTCCAGGGTGTGGGACAACAGAGACGCAGAGGTGATCTGGAAGGCCTTGACCGCTGGGAGAGATGAGCCCAGACTGAGCACGACAGGGACAGCGCTGAAAACCATGCCTACAACCGAGGGGCCGTTCCAGAGAAGAATGGCTCATCCCTTTGTGAGTGAGGTCTGCGTGGGCTTCCATTTTTTTTGCCCTACTTTTTTCAGTTCATGGTGTCTATCTGGATCGAGTTTTTTTCCTAACATTCAGATCCCAGCTCTATTTTCCTGTGCTGCCCCAGCTTCACCACTGTCTGCATGGGTGCTCCTTTTCTGTCAACGAAAGACTGTTGGCAGCGGGATTTTTGGGTTGGCCTTAGTGGTCAAGAAACCAATGTCCTCCCTAGTTTTGTTTAGATGCCTTCTGTTGCTTGTTCGGTGCTGACCTCAGAGATGATTGTGGCATATGACTCAGACAGCAGGGTCAGTATCCTCTTGCTCAAGTGGTTTTGGGAATAAAGAGGTGGCAGATTTAGAGAAAGAGCTGATAATGATTTTTACCTACACTACACTTTTTCTACTTTCTCTCCCTTTCTTATTTTTCAGTCATTTCCAAGTCCCTGTTTTTTTCCCTGGTGATGTCTGATCTTGGCCGAGCAGCCACTTACTGACAGGCAGTTGCATCCTCTGAGTGTCTCTTGCCAATCAGCACAAACAGGCAGCAATGCAACCTGCATGCCCTGAGAGAGGACTCTCTTCGCCTGGATGATCACAAGTGCAAGGGGGCATTCTCAGCTGGTACTCATCGCTTCTCAGGAGGGCTGGGGAACGTCCGATGTTATCTTGTACCTTGTACATCACGCCAGCTGAGCCATCGCGCATTGTGTTCCCAAATGCAGCTTGTTGCCTTGTCAGCTTGTGGAAACATGCTGTCTTCAAGCGGATTTAGGACACTGGTGTCCTGACTACTGCCTCAGCTGCTTGGTACATTTGGGAGCAATAAATTGCCTGGATTTTTCTGCTGTCTGCTGGGTGGAAATCAGCTGATAGGTACTTAGATCATGTTGGATGCTATTCTTCCCACTTGACTTAGAATGTAATTACAGACATAGGTTTCATCTATGGCTGGTGCAGCATTGGCATTTCCAATGATGTGTCTGATTTTGAGACGAGAAAGCTACTTGTCTCCTTTAAGTAAGAAGGGGTCTAAGCCTGACTCTCTGTCTTACCATGCAGCTAGACCTGTTAACTGCAGCAGAAAAATTCACAGAGGCAAGTGTAGGGTAGGAAGGAGGATGAGGGCAGCAGGCCAAAGTCCTTAGTGACTCACACTGAGGCGAAATTGGGCCTGAATCTGTGTGCAAGGCAGACGGTGCAGACCCGTGCCATGCTCTTGAGGCTCAACGTAACTGGGTCCTACCTTCTGTACCTCAGTCTGAAGTTCATGTGTTTGCAGCACAACCTCTCCGTCACCGCTTCACCCTGATGCAGCTGTTGACTCATCATCTACCATTTTAGGTCAATTGACAGAGTCCATCTAGGGATACGTCTCAAAGGGACTGTGGTACCAGTCTGCAGGTGAGGATGAGGAGCCCGACTGCCAGGCCTTGCCAGCCGCCTTCTGCCAGTTAGCCCTGCTGCATGATCTGACGCGTGGAGAATGCAGCCACTGTGCTCCGTGGAGTGCATGGCACAAGGGCCTCAGACACTACGAAATCCGAGAGGTCTGGAGAAAGAGACAGACTGTGGGGAGCCCGCTCCGTCTTCCCACTCAGGTCTTTTGCTCCGCTTGGTTGCTGCTCCAGCACCCGTGCCCGGAAAAGGGTGACTTTGGTTCAACCAAAATAACTTCCTAGACACCCTCTGCAGTACAAGCCTTGTGTCTGCCAACAGGGTGTAGTTAATGAGGAGAGAGAGAAATTATTTAGGGTAATTTTTTTTGCACAACCCCCCCATCTGAACTATAATAAAAGAGAAGACAATGCAAGCTGAATATCGCAGGCAGAAAAAGTCCTGGCTGTGAGACTTCTCTAATCTTCCAAGGGAAGTGGTGGAAACCTTATCACTTAGGACATTAAAACAGCCAACACAGAACACTAGAAAAAAATGCTGTTGTGAAATAACCTTAATTGGCAAGTAGGTGGACTGATATGGCTTCAGGTATCTTTTACATTTATCAATCCTTCTCAGAACTGTCCTCTGCATCCTAAAGAAACATCCTTTGGCTGCGAGCACTTTGCCTCACAAGTAATTAAGTAGAAATGAGTATATCACTAAGTACATTTCAATATGTGTCCTCAACTGGCTGGAACTCAACCCTGGGATTCAGGATCTGCTTGTAATTAACATTCCATAGTAAGACTCCACACCCTCTATTTGTCTCTTCCTAATTATGTGTTGGAAATGCACATTTCTCCTACCATTAGAGATTTCAACAGAGGAGTTTTAGCTGGGCTTTAAATTGCCTTCTGCCTCAATTTAAATATTCCCTGTTATTTTAGGTTTGTAGACATTACACAAGTAAACCTTTTCCCAAGGCGTCATAGGGAAACAAGCCACTGACTCCAAAAAAACCCCCAACACACAAACTGCTGAGCTGCCTCTTGGGTTGACAATATCACAGATTTAGGCTCTGATCAGTTAGCTCTTGTGGGTTTCAATACTGGCAGCTAAAGGTGTCACTCCTAATCAGCACAAGAGCCTGTGGATGCGAGGGGCGATTGTGACCAGGGCTGCTCAGGGATCTTCTTTCTGTGAAACTGTTTTTCCTGCCAGTTCATTAGAGCAACTTTTCACGGCAATATATCTGCTGGGGGTGCTTTTCAAGGGGGAGGTTTGGCTGCATTAGGAGATGGAGAAACAGAATGCTTCAGCTTAGGATGAACGGGGGCTTTAACTGGGGTCGGTCAGCAAGGGACTGAGTGGCGGCAGCTCCAGGTGCGATCGCAAGGTCGCGCCCGTTGTGGACCAGCCTTTAACACATTCATCAGCGACTTGTATCGTGCTGCTTGCCTGTTCTCTCTGTCTGTCCTTCAGCCTGTCCGAAGGCTCATGCTCCCTGAGCCTGCTGTGCCCAAGGAACGTGCTGAGGGGACATATGGCTGGGTCACATCTGGCGTCTCTGGCTAGGGCCCGCCAGCAGTAGCATTCAGCCTGAACAGCAAGCACCTCTGGGTCTGCAGGGAGATGCATCACCCCTGTGCGGGTCCTGGGAGGGTGCCCAGGGGTACGGGAGGAAGCAGAGGCATCAGTCGCCCTTTTGGTAGGAAAGGGATGAGGACCCCCCCCCCCCGCCCCGCTGCAGCTCCTCCGGCTGGGTACCGCTACCCTGCCGCTGCCAGGGCTGTGCTGGGATAATGTGTGTCTGAGGGCACCCAAAGCTGTTTGTTCCCAGACTCCACACAGCTTTCAGTGCCCTTGACTGTAACGGTAATTAAAAGCAAACAAATCTGGATGGGTACTGTGAGGCTGCCAGGTCCCCGCAGAGACACCTCAGCTTTCCTTTATGTTTTATACGGTGATGGGAGGCCCGGTGGTGAACTCTTTGCTGCTACTAGTAAATGGTGACATACGAGATGTTGCTCTGGAGCCCGTGGATGAAATTGTGTCTCTGCTGAAGCTGGCGGCAAAACACCCATTGAGTTCAACAGAGCCAGAGCATTTCGTGCAGTTATTTTCCATATATAATTCACTCAGGGGGACGGCCGCCTCCCCCAACACTTCTCTTTTTCTCTAATGATTAATAAGTTAACAAAAAGAAAAAGACTTTTTTCTGGAATGGTTCATATTTGGGAAATCCAGTCCTGACCTACTAAGCATGCTCTGACTGTTTTAGCCTTGAGGCAAATTTGCAAACTGGCCTAGGGAAGCTGGTACTTGTTATTGTTGCTTCAAAGACAGCCTATGTGGGAGAGGGAATGAGATGTGTTGGGATTAAAATACCCTAGCCGTAAAAAGCAGTAATAATTACCGTCTACATGTGGGCAAGTCAAAAGGGGTTATTACCAAAAGAAATTTAAACTTCTGTTTGCAGAGAAAACTGCCTGAAATCCAGCATTATTCATCTGTGCAGCATGGATTGTTTTTAAATGCAGTTTTCCTCAAACACCACTTTTAAAAGGCCGATTCTAAATGGACTGAGACAACATCGGGTAAGTGAGGGTATAACGGGAATTACAGAGGGTAGGTCCGGTGTGCCAGCGGAGCTGCCTCCCGTGAGAGCGCACAGCACGCCCCGAGTCAGGCTGTCCGCTACTAATCCGGTCGAGGTCCTGCGTCCTGACAGCGTCAGTGTGCTCACTGAGTGGCCGATCTTTTAACAGAGTATTTTGCTGTCCTCTCCTGAAACTAATCGGGCGATTAATAGTTTCATAGATTTGAAAAGGCCTATCGGATCTTCTGGTGTGACTTCATATAGATACTGTGCACTTCCATGTATCTCCACCTGCACTCCAGTAACTTGTGATCCACTGGTTCATGTTTTCCCGAAATGTGTACTGCTGTTCAGTACATTACATAATTTCATGCCACTTATTTTGCACTCAGTCTCTTCACATTGACTTTAATGAAAATCCTCTTCAGATTTATTCATGGAAATGAGAGGAGGATCAGATCCCAGTCCTCCTTGATGTCTGTGAGGATACCTTCTAATGGAGAGCGTTTGGCTTGGTGCTCTCCGGTTTTCTGCATGGACTTCGACAGAGACACGTAACAGAGATCTGTATTTTTTGTGTGGTTTGGGCTGCTCCGCTTTTTTATAAAGTCACCAGGTCAATACCAAAGATGAGGACTGTTCTGTGTGGTTGAAAATATTAACTGAAAAATTTCAAGAGTATGAAAAGAAGTGCTTCTCCACCAGCCATAATTAATAGGACAGTTTCCTAACCTACGGTTGGTTGTGTGAGAAAATTCTTTATGCCTGAAAAATCTTGGCTGATGATGCCACATGCCATTCCTCCAGCCTCCAGTCTTGTGTTGGAAGTTGAAAGTGTGTCTGTGTGTGTGTGTAATACCACTGCTTCATTATAACTTCTACTCACAAAATGCCATGCCACAATTCTGTCAGCTCCAAGATTAAGGTGTTTAAAAGCGTCATTTGGGTTGTGTCTTATAGCAAGATTCAATCAGTTCTTTGTTGCAAACGTTGTTGGCTATCATTTGATTGGGCAATGCCTGAATGTACGTTTGGTTTGGAAAAGCTGTTGCACAATGCTGTATTCCCTGTTGCTTCATGGAAACTTGGACTTCCTTAGCTTCACTTTCTGTGAGTTATACGCTGCCGGGGAGCTGTCTTTGAACCAGAAACCAGTCATGATGAGACCATCTGTTTTATTTGTGTTTATTTTTTTTTCTATTCCAGGTCCACAAACTCAATCCAGTGACACATGGCTTTCATTTATATGGTTATCAAAGCCTATTTCTTCATTTGCTTCCTGGTTGTACACAGGGCAGAAGCAAGAACATTTTCCTTCCTTAATGTCCTTGTGTATAAGTTTGGCAAATATCTGCCTTTTATTGTACTGGTAGATATGTCTTTTTCTTACCATCTGTTGAAAAGATTTAGCTTATATAACAACTGTTTTCATCATTTATATCACCACAAAGTAAAAGTCGCCTATAGAGACAGAGATTTTCTTGCACTCGCTGTCTGTTTCACACCCACCTGTTTGTGAAGTGGTTCAAGTACGTACATCCTCAGCAGCTCACGGATCCAAAAATATCCAGCTGCTTTACAGATCTAATGAGCGCTGTACTTGTGGACATGAAGAAACACTGCCCATGAATTCTGCTAAATTTTCATGAGTTCCGCTGATTCACGCTGGGGTGACCCAAGAGGTTTCCGAGAGCGGCCGCCTTCCTCGCCCTCTCCCTCCGGCACCGGGGGATGGATGGGCAGTGCTCCTGCTCTTCTAGCCCCATGAGCACCGCTGCCTTCTGTGCTACTGTCCATGGAGACAAATAGCACCTCTTGGGTACAACTTATCACATCCTCACACAGATGTCCAAAGCAGCTCAGATGACTTGCATGCCAAAAAATGATCTGTTTCTCTGCCAGTGATTATAACAGGATGCCAGGCCACTGCCTCATATATAGGTGTCTTTGGTGTTGGCGTGTTAAGCAGAATGAGACAAACCCTGCCCAAGCATCCCAGCTGAGTAGGCAGCTCTGTATCCTCCTGCAAGTGCCTGTTTATTCTCCACGCTACTGCTGGCAAACTCATGGGTGCCCCCGGTCCTGCGGGACCACAGAGCCTCTGGAGTCCACAGCCTAACTCACAGCAGCGGATGAACAACAAGAGCTGAAGCGGGAGGCCAGGAGCATGCAAAGAAGGCAGTCCTTCTGAGGCAGTCCACGCCGTGCCGACTCCAAACCACCTGATGGAGATTTTGCTGGAAGCAAACTAGACAGCTGTCCTTCCCAGCTTCTGCTGACCGGATTTTGTCTCCAAGGTGGCTCTGTTTCATGCCGGGCCCTGCTCTAAATGGCTTCATACTTCCACCTCATTTCTCTCGCAGGGACCAGAGGGCCAGTCGTGGCAGTCCGGTCCGGTTGGTCTGTAAAAAAACGCAGTCACTAGTTTAGCTCTGGGTGTAAGTTGTAGGTACCAGTTCTCCCGTACAGCCTTGGCCTTCTGAGGTTTTTCTTTCCTCTTGTGCATGCCATAGCATATGTGAACACGGTGAACTGGCATTCCCGTTGCCCCAACATCCCTGTCCTAGGTCTATCCCTTTTGCCGTCTGACTGTACTCTGCAAAGACTTTCCTCTGGTTGTCACTTGCAATGTCTCTTGTTCAAGTCAGTGATTCCTTACAATACAGGAAAGCTGCCAGTAGGTCCCCAAGGCAACTGATATGTTTGTGTCATCATCTGAAAATTGCTTAAATGGCCCAAATATCAACACTTGCTGCCAGCTGGTCGCTTTGAAATCAGTGGGGCCTTTAGATAAACAAGAATTTACTGCCTCTTGTGTTTTCCCCACGCCATGAACTGAGGAGCAGCTGTTTGTCTTTCCTGTTTTCTTCCCCAGCTTTCATTTTCTCCCTTGCTGTGCAGTTGTCAAGGCACTTGCACTACACTTGCATGAACTCTACCGTTGTAGCAATGTGGCAGCTCTCCTGGATACTGATGGCTGAGGTGCAGTAGTTGACAGGTTGGGGAGTACCTCCTGCTGTAGGCAGGAGGCAATTCTGCATGTAAGACAGAAGCGGTGTATTTGTAGGTGTCCACCCCTGTGGTACTAACATGTTCTTGAACTAGAGAGAAATCGGCTGGGAATGGGTGATACGTACAAGCTCCCATACGGGGATAAGGGTGATGGACCAGATGATCTTTCTCTAACTCCTTATCCACTCTGTGGTTCAGTACCATGTTGATGAATGTACTATACGGAATCTGGACTTACTGATGGTCTACTGAGTGTTAACCTTAGAGCAGAGGTGGAAAAAGCTAGCTATTACTTTAATATTGAATACTCCTAACTTGAGTCCTTTGGCTAATGAAAACAAAAGCATATGCTGCAGCTCTTGCTCTGCACGTTCTGCAGAGTCAGGGTATCCCTGGTGTAGATTGCTGAAGGCCAGGATATTTTAGTTAAAAATAAACCCAGAGCAATCACGACAGGCTTGTAAATTAATGTGGTGCATTCTCTGAGCACCCGCTCCCATCAGGGTTACTCTGGTGATCTGTCAGTGTTGTCCATCAGCAGGGCCCTATCCCTCTAATGATGCATTTCGTATTAAAGTGTCTCCAGTTGCTGGGAAGAGATTCTGCACACTCGAATTGTAAAAAGTATTACTGTTGTTAACCTCAAGTGTTCTCCTTTTACCTATGGTGCCCTGGAGAATAAGGCAGATAGCTTCCACAGGCAGAAATCCTATTTAATTCTTTGGCTGCATTCAAAGCAAAATGTTTTCCTTTGCTGCAGCCTTTCAGACTTCATTGAGAACTTCTGATGATGTTTAAATGACGAACCGTTTTATAAAGCTGGCATTGCCATCCAGATTAACCTTTATTAAAAGGCTTTTAGGCCGGACCGAAATAACGCAATCTGCCCTTGAGGTGGGGGCAACCGTGCGATTGCCTCGGCCAGCAGCACCATGGGAAACGAGCTGTGACTCAGAGTCTCGCTTCGGTGGCTGGTTCCCCCTCGGTCCAAGGGGAATTCCTATATATGAGCTCGTTCCCAGCCGTAGGTTACTTCCCCCTTTGCACGGGGTCAGCTCTGCCCTCTTGCAGAGTTCGCAGTGTTTGCCCCCCCCCCCCCGCTCCCCCCTCGCCGGCTGTAGCTCCTCTGGGCTCTTTGCTCCCCTGCCCTGGCACACGAGGCTTTATATCAGCGTAAGCTCTTTCCACTCCTTTAGACAAAAACATCTCCTCTGCGCATGCAGAAGCAGGAAGTCAGACGTCTGAATAGTCTTCCCACAAATTTCAAGAATTACTCACGTTCGTTGTCATGCTCCCTGGGCTGCATCGCCCGGGGCGGCCTCGGGCTCTGGCGAGAGCTGGGGGCACGCCCATCGACTTGAGGAAGAGCTGAAACCTGTTTGTGCCGGGACAGATGCTAGCCACCAGTGCTTCGCACGCCCCAGGTTCCGTCCTGCCTCCGATGCCCCACGACGCGCACCGGGGGCCTGAGCCTCCTCCCAGCCCACCTTTCACACCTGTCTACTGCTCCGCGGGGTGAAGAGCCTGAGGGCAGGCTTAGACGTGTCTAGCCTTCACGGTTCCTGCCGGCGTCGCTTGCGTTGGCTTGGCCACAGCTTGTCTGCCTTCGTGGCGTAGCTGCGTAGCGTTCCCCTTCGTGTTGGGGAAGACTCACTCCGCCTTGCTGCAGAGGACACGAAGCCCTTCTCAGAGCGGTGATGGGGGGGTGTGATTCTTCCCCGATTGCCTGGGTTTTAGCCCCTGCAGACACTGACTGGGAGAGCACAGACCCACGACTGGAGTGGACGTGCTCCCCCTCCTCACCTCCCATGAGCTGCTAACAGCATGAGCGGGGTGTGGGTCCGGTCCTCAGAGCAGGCTTGGACCAGAACCTGTGGTTTTTGCGGTACCCACTCAACAGCGTGGGCTTAGCTGTAAACATCTGCCTGTGCTGATCAGCTCAAACCATGCCTGCCCTCTTACCTCTGAATCCTCTGGGCCAGCAGCCCCGATCTCCTTCTTCTGAACGCACCCGTGGTGCTTCAGGAACAATAAATGGCTCAAAGAGTTATTGCAGATCTTCCGGGTACCCTTACTGGCTCCCTACTACTTGGGATAGGTGCAGACTTGCAGAAATGTGAGGTGGAAGTAGCCTGGGTTGCCCCTGTGGTCTGTGCCACAGACCTCAGTAACATGCAGCTGATCATGGTTCTGCATACCAAAGGTATGTTCCCTGCAGGAAGATCATCTTTCAGAGAGAAGGTTAACTTCAGACCTGTCACGGGTAAGGTAGCAGACATGTGCTGACTAGTGTGTGCTGCCGTTCCACAGCGGTTTGTCTTACACACCACAGAACTAAGGCAAGAAACTCCTCAGCTCTGCTTTTCAGGCTGCTTTCCTGGAGCAATCCTGTATTTCAGACTTCTGATAAACACACTGATGGTGGAAGTGGATGGTGGCTTGAGCCATCTCTGAACCTCTTGCGGCCCCTCTGCTACCTTTTGCTTTAGAAACCGCTATATATTGTTTGGGGTGCAAGGCGTCTTTGTTCTCTGTTTGCCCAGCCAACGACCCTGCCCCGGGCCAGCACATGGGCACTGACCTGTGTTGTTAGAGTAATGTAAGTAATAATCATTTAAAGTTTCTTAAGTAATAATCATTTAAAGTTTCTGAACCCGCGGGATGGAAACCACATGCAGTATTTGCTATACAACTGTTTTGGTTTGAGAGATTCAGTTAAATACTGACTCAGTGGTTAGGATATGTAGGTTGGGATTACGGTGATAAACAGTTCAGCATTACATCAGTTAGTCATAAGCAGCAATGAAAAAGGGCCCACACTATTTCTAATGCTTCCCTGATGTCATTTAATCGTAAGGAACGTGGTTGCCAGAATGCTTGGTGAGATGGTCCATGCATAATCTCTGGCAGGTGGGGGGCAGATTTCTACTTTCATGCCATTGTTTTTGCCACAAGTAATGTTACAAGTGACTCCTTACTTTTGCCTATCAGTTATGTTTTGTATAATTAAGGCTAATTACTAGGTACAAATAAATCTGATTCTGGTGGGAGTAAATTGTACTTACCATATTTATTCTCTCCATGACTGACCTTTTCTGTGAAAGGCTTTATAAAGCCACACTTCCGAGACGTGGGGAAAAGTGGGCTTGCCCCTCTGCTGAATGGTTTGCAGTGTAGTCCAACACTTCTTGAACACATACAGCCTTTTTGACTCCAAATCACAGTCACTAGAGTGTAAAAAGCTCCTGTTGACTTCAGGCCTTAGAAGAGAAGAAAGAGAAACGAGACACACAGTTCTGGTTTAAAGGCTGCCTGTCACCTCCCTGCTTGGTATAGAAGAAGGGCTCTTAGATGTTAGCCTAGGAAGCAAAGCTGGTCTGCTGAGACATTCTGATTGTTCATATGTCTGCTTTCCATTTCCAGCTATTAAACAACATGAAAAGACGGCTGTCAACCGTGCAAATATTTTCCTTGTTTAGTGTTGCATGTGGTCTGGGGCTGTTGGCCTCACTGGGATGCTAGCCCTTCGCTGGGGAGACTGTGGATGGAAGAAGCTGGGATAGGGGAAGAGAAGAGAACTCTTCATGAGATGCTGTCTTTTTAAAAAGGCATTACGTGATGGCTGCGAAAAAAATGTAGAGCTGTGGGCTACTTGTCACCAGCGCGTGGCTGCCTGAGTCTGCAGGCAGTCTGAGAGAGTAGCATTTGCCTCTCAGTGAGACGGATCTGTTGGCTATGGCTGTTCTAGTAAACGGCCCAGATCCACTCTGACTCCGAGGGCAAGTGGTACTCCATGGCTTACATGGCTATCGATACGGCTAAACCGCTTCGCTGCCAGAAACTGGGTGGTCTCACCCACGTTCCCTGTTCGGAAGGATCCTTAGCCTGTGCCTGAATCACACCCAGGCACTGCCTGGGAGAGCGCTAGTTGGCAGGCAAGCAAACTGCACCAGGGAGCGTGGAAACTATTAAACCGTTTTGACGATTTCATGGTCATGTTTGAGCTATGCCCTGGCCTGGGTTAGGCTCCCAGCACAGGCGTAGCCCCTGAGACCCAGGACGGCCTCTTTCCCAATGCCACCTTGCAGAATATTGCAAGGGGTTTGAAGGAGAGAGTGTTGAGTCTGCTCCAGCAGCTAATCGGACCTCGTCTCACCGGGGCGAGTTTT
Source organism: Sagittarius serpentarius (assembly GCA_034782735.1). Lineage (NCBI taxonomy): Eukaryota > Metazoa > Chordata > Aves > Accipitriformes > Sagittariidae > Sagittarius > Sagittarius serpentarius. The sequence goes on from JAVKLA010000008.1 coordinate 33,450,013, forward strand.
GGAGGGGACACCTTTCTGGGAAGAAGGTGCTCTGTGATGCCTGACCTATTCCTGCCTGGTCACCATGGGGTGAAGTCTTTGCTGTATCCCGTTAGTGAGGGGTGGGGGGGGTGAAGGAGGAGAGGGAAGGGCCACACGGCTAAGGCTCTCAGCTCAGCTAACTCCTCGGCTTCTCTGCACACACATAATTTTACAGACTTTGGTCGCAGAATATCCCCAAAGTGTCTTGAAATAGAGAGTCTGGAGTGAGACAGACATTTCTGGAGCTCCGCTGCTTGGTGTCTGGCATTTTTTCTGTGCTAGACACCTCCATTTCCTAGTGCTTGCTGAACATAGTGAACAACACTCAGGCGGAAGTGACAGCCGTGCCCAGGAAAGACTGAGAAACTCTGGCTGGGCAAGCAAACTCCCAGTCCTCTCACCCGCTCAGTTCGCACCGCCTTCGAGGTGGCCTTTTCCCCTTCGTCCATCCACTCCCACATGGGTTCTCCACGCGCCCGAGGACGAGACCCACGCTGACTTTTACTCTCTCCTGATGTAAACGGAGGTGCTGTGGGATGCAAGTCTACTTTTGCTTAGTGATTGGAGACGGAAAGGTGACAACCCCAACCTACCCCGCAGCCTGGTGGGCACGGATGCATCCAGGGAGGCAGAGGCAGCGTTAGGGCTAGTGGGCCAAATCCTGACCGGTCTCAATGCTGGCACTGCCTGTCCTGGGAGCGGGGGGGGCCTCCTCGCAGCCCCCTGCACTGTGGCCATGGCTGCAGTTGGCCTTGCAGGTCTGCCAGGCTCAGAGCGGGCCCGAGGACCCCTGGGCTGTGCCTTGGCGCTGAGCGCGCTTCTGAAAGTCCTGAGCAGGCGGATCGACGCTCCTCCAGCTTGTCTCATTTACCATAATGAAGATCACGCCGTAGGAAGGGAAGGAAGCCTCTTGCCTATTCAGGAGTTTCACAAGCGTGGTGCACTCGTGTTTCTGGTGGTGGGAAAGCCCCAGACCGTGGGTTGGGCTGAAGGGACAGCACAGGTGATTTTACAGAAGTCCTGCCTAAGTCTTGGGTAAACCTCAGTTGCATGAAAATCTGATTTCACTTGAAGGCTTGCACTTGCGGCATTCAGAGGTGCAGTGACTACGAGGAGTGGCTCAGGTGTTTGTCCCTAAAAGCACTGTTATCTTGGAAAACAGCCTGAACCGGGAGGAGGTCCTGGTACCGCTCCCTGAGAAACACGCCAAAACCAGGCAGGAGAGGGGGGTGGTCAGCGCTGGCTGCAGTCGCCGTGACAGTGTCCGCGCTATGCAGACCCTTCACCTTCCTCCTCTGCCCGCCTGCTGCAGCGAGCCTGCCCCTGACCCAGGGCATACACTGACCACACTACTCCAGAGCGAGCCAACAGGACAGCTGGGGGAGAGGCAGGGCCTGGAGAAATAAAGATTTCGTTTGAACACCTAGAAGCTGCATGGCACCGGGCCGTGTAGCGGTACGACACGTGATGCACCCACCGTCTGTCACTTACCTGTCCAAGGGAAACTGGCATACGCAGAACCACACACAGCTGCTGTTCCCGCTGACGTGATCACAACCGGTCATCGCCAGCGCAGCCCACCGTGGGCTGGAAGTGGGGCCTGAGGTATTCCTACAGACTAACATAGCGCGTGTAAATAAGTACCTGAGGCTGCTCTTCCTAAAGAGTATACTTGATCCAGGGACGTCGTTCCCCCTCACCTCCCTTTTTGAACAGCCCGGGGAGAAGGGTGACTCTGAGCAGGAGCCGTGCAGAGCTATCAGGTGCTATGAAATTCCTGCCAAAGCTGCCTCTCACCCTCCACTGACTGCAAAGGGAACCTGTGGAGACTAGCCGTCTCAGGCTAATGTTAGCCTTTGTGATCATTGCCCTAGGCTCCCTCCATAGTCACTGAAGAAAGACAGCAATCCACCCATGAGTTACTCCTGCTTGACCTTTGGAGACTCCGTGTCTTTTGGTTGACTATAGAGGGGAATGCTTAGTGAAGGCACCTAAGCAGGATGGTCTAAGTTGGTGGTGTGAATCCTCCCTCAGATCTTTTGTGGTTCCTTTGGCTCTGTTTGGTTCTGTAGATTATCCTCCGGTCCAATTAAAGTGACTAATAGGGCTTTTTGCCTAAGTGGACCTTCTGGTGGTTTCAGGCCACTAGAGCATGGGGAAGAGTGGTCAGAGAAAGAAGACTTTGCCTGGGCTTGTCCTTATTTTAGCTTTCAGTGCAGAAACAACTTTTGGGTCATACCTTCTGGAAGAAGAATTGGAGATGTTCAAGTTTCTCTAATCCGTCATCTTGACAAGGACAGCTCAGTTGTTTCTTCAGCCAGGGCACTTTTCAGCCACTGAGGGATGATTTCAGGCCCCAAAGTGCGGAACGGATTGTGCTGGCTGTGTGCATGGGGCAAAGTTACTCTTGCCCTTGGGGACAGTCCTGGAAGACCTCCGAAGGATTCCCGGGAGGAAACGAGACACCAACTGTCTGTCTTGATTCAGCTCACACGCCAGGTCTGAAGGACATGGCAGCTGGTGTTACATCAGTGTGCTTCCCCCCCCAGTTTTGGGAGGCTCGTGCTGTTACAAGCTGCGGGGACAGCAGTATTCCTGTGCCCTGGAGGTCAGCAGGGCCAGGGGAAGGGTGAGAAAGTTTTTCTGGGATGACCCTTCACACCTTGCATGAGTTAAGTCTGCGTTCACAACATAGTCTGCTCCATAAATCTTGTGTTTATCTTCTGGTACAGCTCATCCCCAGCAGCTCACGTGCTCGGTAACGTGCTGCTGCAGGGGGGGGGTTCACAGACAACAGAGGAAATATTTCTTAGGCATGTCTTTCCTATCGCATTCCCATCCCAAAACTTTTCCCTAGTTTTAATCCCTGTGGTCTGGATACCTTAAGAGTCTCTAGAAAACCTCGCCCTCTGGTGCCTCCCAAGACTTCTCTCCCAGAACTCCAAGGGTCGGTATCCTTGGAGCATCACATTGGGAAGCAGCGCAAGTCTGTTCATGGAGTCAACAGTGCCCTTTTATTATTGCTTCTATCTCTCCTATCAGATGTCTCACTCTTAACAGAGTTGTTATTAAGATAATTAGTAAATGTGGGTTATTTTATTATTGTAGTCATATTTGGTTTGATTGCACGCTTAGCTGACACATGTCATAAAAGCAACAAAAGCACTAAGAAGTTGCATAACTGGCAAAACTGAACTGTCAGTGTTGTGGAGTTCGGAGAATCGCAGAGGAAAGAGGGGTACAGACTCCAGAGAGACACGGGTCCTTCCGTGGACCTTGGATTTCTCCTCCTAGCATTTATTAGTCAGGAAAATGATTGGCATTTCCTCTTCTGTGTTTTAATTTTCTCCGCTTGTGCTGTGTTTTCTGATCTTTGCTTTAGCCTGCAGAGGAAGGCAGCTCAGTCTTGTTTATCTTTGCCAGAGATTCCTTCATTTTGGGAACCGCATCGGAAATATCTTTGGATGAAGGCAGACAAGAGGCTTTAAAAAGCATCTATCAAGTAATCAAGTGGGTCCGTGTGTCATATTTCCTGACCATCTATTGCGTTGGTATCTGCCATTGGCACATGTCCCAGTGCTGTCAGAATAGTACAATCTATTTTTATTTACATCCAGCGATCTTCTATTCAGATACTTTGTCCAGTGCAAATATCAGTGCAAAATCCTGGCAATTTTTATCTCCTTAACCTTGTGAGTTTTCCTTGTGCACCCTCCTGACAAATAAGCTGGGGAAAAACGTTACTTTCTTCAGCCCTGGTCTGAGAAGCTGCATTTCAGCTCATCCCAGCAAGGCTCTGTTCTGAGACCTGACCAGTGCAACCATGTCTTTGTTTGTGTTGGTCTTCTCCAGGCTTGGATTGAAGCTGCGAGTGGAACACTCCCCAGGCTGTTAGACTGACCAATTTGCAGCCATGTCGACCTGCAAATATTTCCTCCAGAGTTTGAGATTTTTGGCATCCCAAGTTTCCTGGATGTGCTTACATCATCCCTGTGCGGAGGAGGACTTGGCTGTATGGCTTAGAATGTGCTCTGTGTAATTGAACAAGTTCCCTCAAAAATACCCCAGCAATTTTACCAGTTCTTGTCCAGGGTTGTGAGGCATGTGATGTAGCCCTGTGGGCAGGAGAGGAAAAAGCCCTCCCAAGAGGCATTTCCTGAGCTAATTTGATAACTTTGGGGTTTGAAATGGTGGGGAAGGAAAAATTTCAAGCAACAAACAAGCTGGTAAAGCGGAGACATGCACAGACATTTAAAAAATGATACATCCTGATTTTTCAGAACGTGGCCAGAGGGGATCAATCCCTAATGCAGTAAACAAACTCCAGTGGGTTACGAGCAGTCTATATCCAGAGTAACTCAGTTCCAAACATGGGTGCTGCTGCAGAGAGGATTTGGCCTTTGAAATCTCATTTTGCAGTTGCTGATCTGAAAGAGGGATTTTAGAGACAAGCCCTGCTGCATGCAAAGAACGCCTGAAAGTCCCTTCGCACACAGTGCCCTTTCGAGGTGTGCTGCTAAAGCACAAAGCCCCAAAGAGGAAGGCTCCTGACAGCTTTCCAAGGCTCTGAACTTCGGGCAAAATGTTTTTAGGTCATTGCTTAAAGGCCAAGAGCAGCAAGAAGGGCAGACAAAGGCGCGTTAGCTGGAGCTCTTCTCAGTCTCCTGGGAGGGGCGATGGGTGCAGTTCACAAGCAGAGGCGCACAGCTGCAGTTTGCTGGTTGGGAGGCTGCACATAGAGTAGAGATCAGAATTCAGAACGATTAAGCACATCGCCTGATTGCTACCGACAGATTAAAAAAAACCCTCTGCCAGCTTTACACATTTGCGGCCTCTTGTCTTTGTGAGTCAGGAGGCAGTTCCCGTCGTGAGACACACGCGCTCTGTAGTACAGGATGATTTTTGGCGAAGTCCGGATGATTGCGAGCCAGACGGGGCGGGGATAGCATTCCAGTTTTATAACACAATTCCATAATAGGAGACAGCATTCTTTTCATATTAATGTTCATACAATAGGAATTTTAAACTCCAGCTTTTGGGTTATGTGGGAAAAAAAAGTCTCTTTTAAATGCCATAACAATGTTATTCTATAATTCAATGGACAGGGCTGCCGGTGGACCAGCCACTTGGAGTGCAGCGGGTGTTTTGCAGGATGTTTCATTTCAAGAAACAGCAAACTGGAAAGCACTGATGTAGTTATGTGCTTGCTGATGCCGCCACGACCTCTTCCTTGGAATGGTTACAGGTGTTCAATCCACCTGCCCTGACCCCAGGGGAAATCCATGTCACCGCTCTCTGCACACTCCTTGTGAGCACTATGAAGTACCTGTCACCGATTCTCCTGAGTTATCAGGCCGCACGATGTGTAGGCATTTCCATGCCTTTCGGTTGCAAGGGTTTTGCAGAGTGCGATCCGTGGCTGCTTCAGGACCATCCTTGCCACACACGCTGCCAGGGACACTTTCTGCCTCGCCTGTTCTGACGGCCCAGAGAGGAACCTGAGGCTTTCAAGACGTTGCTTATGCCCTGACTTACATCTTGCAGTGCCTTGCTGGGAAGGCTGAAGTTTTACGGGTAAATTTATCTGGTAGGGGTTTTGATCAGTCTTCGAATTTCACACCAAATATAGTCCTGTGCTTTCAAGAGCCCTTGCTGCTCTTAACTCAAGGTTGCAGTTTGGCCCCTCGCTGTAGCTGCGGTAGATAGATATCTCGCTGCTGGCATCAGTGTTAAAGGGTGAAGAGGGTGAAGAGACTCTCCAGGTTCTTCTCTCTTGGACTGTGTAGTAAGAGAAAACACTTTAAGCCTTCCAGAAATACTTTGGACCCTCTACTGGTCTCATGGTGAAAAGGGAAACTTCATTAAAACCTGGTTTTGGCCAGCAGGCTGACACCCATTAAACCAGCATTTGCCAGGCTGCCCAGCTTGCAGCAGTCCAGAGAGATGGATTATATGAAGTATGTTTTCTCACTTGTGGCACCTATGAGTGAGACTTCACAGAGGGCTTAACTGCCCCAGGCTGTCCAGAGCAGATACAGGGACTGCTGCAACGAGTCACTAAACTTCACGTTGTCCTAATGACACTAAGCTGTTAAATTCAACTCTGATTTAGGTAAGCAAAGACATGTGCTCTGAAAAGGGCAGAAGTATCAGTACTAAATAGTACTAAATAGATGCAGTACTAAATAAACACACTGGCACACCCGAAAGAGCAGAAGAGGGCTTGGCCTCCTAAGAGGTTGTTCTGCGCCTCGCCTGAGCAGCCATGGGGCTATGGGCACCAGTAAGGGTACACGCGTGTTGGGGGTGAAGTGACCCTTGCAAGAATGGTGGAGTGACATTTGGAAACAGGAGAGGGAAGACCTCATTAAGCACACAGAGGCAAATTTGGTAAGCGCCTAGAGTGCTCTGGCCTGTGTTTCCACACACGATGCCGATCTAAAGGGGAAAGTTCAGCAGTGACCATTTTATAGTGCTGTTACGGTATTTGGATAGTGCCAAGTGACACAGAAAACAGAAGTCCTCAGGACGTATGTTCACGCAGCAGAGTTCATCAGTAGGGTCTGGCAAGTGCAGTTTTTGAGGCTAGATGCTACAGCGTACACCACTATGGTGTCATTGCAAGTACTGCTTTGGGTGGCTGCAGTTTTGAAACGTGGTAATAGAGAGGCTGATCGGCATGCACGTTCTCCACTTAGTGAGTTCACGGGGAATTTCTGCTCAAGGAAGAGTTTGCAGGGCGAGGGCTGTATGAGAATATTTCTTCCTGACAGCTTGGCTGGTTGTCCTTCAGGGCAAGCCTGGCCCTGGCAGCGCTGGGCCTCACCGAAGGCGCTGCGTTCCCTGAGCGGAGGGTGGTGGCCCCATCCCGGGCTGAGCTGGGGACGGCCGGCTGGGGAAAGAGGCGGCTCGAGGGACTGATGTGAGCACAACGCAACCTTCAAAAAAGAGACTTCCTGCCTCGGCAGAAGCGTTGAAACGTCTCGGTATGATTCCCTGCCTTCAAACAAGAGCCCCGTGAGCCTGACGTCACTTCCCCGGGTTGCCGCCGGGCCGATAACAGGATGAACCTGCACCGCCTCTGAACCAGACGTTCCACTGTGTCACTGGTTATTGTGCTCTATGGTGGGGCAGCAGACTTCGCTACCTACATTGTTTTTGCAGTTTATGCTTCACGCACACCTTCCCCCCCCTCCTCCCCAGCAGTTCGAAAGGAAGCGGCGTAGGAACTTGTGCGATGTGCTTACAGGCACACACGAGCAATGTGACTCATCAATAGACCAGGCTTTGGGAGCTGGTGCCTGTTACAGCGTGAAGCCAGCCTGCTTCTTCACAGAGCTCCGAAAGGCAGCTGGCTATGTCAAAAGGACAGAGAATAAAGAGTGTAGTGTAAAATGGAGACACAATTAAGCGAAGATAAAAAAAAAGCTATAAAATTTTTCATCTCTTCACTGAAAGTTCCCTCGGGTGCCATTTGCTGAAGCAAATAGTTCGGCAGCTTGTTGCTGTAAATAATGGCACATAGATTTTGCAATACTGCTAGTTTATTTTTAAACATCTGAATGAGCAGTCATAGAACATTTACCTTGCCTCGCACCAAGTTCACCACAGGATATGTCTTTATCACTTGGTAGCACTGAGGAAATGGCATTTAAGTGATATCTCTATGAACCTGTTCCCTCTCAAACCTTCAAATGTTTCGGCCTCATCTCAGATCTTGTACTAAGCACTAGCCGGTGAGGAGGGAGTGGGTAATTTATTGCAATTCATTAATACGGTCTCAGGAGCCTTGATATAGTTCCTTATGTTTCAGAGCATTTTAGAGGGAACCTGGTTTAGCACTGCCTGCATTTTGGAACGGGGAAAATTGAGGCACTTTCTCTGGAAAGGCCAGTACATTTTAGATGCCTCCATTTGGATTCAGGCATATAACGTGAGAGAAGATGCTAAGCTTGGGCACTGACACCATTGCTTCTGCTTGTCTAACAGGTGATACTGCAGCAAGCCCCAGTAGTGTGATTGTGTTGGATTGCGTGGCTGTGCCTGTAGCTGCGGGTTGCTTTCACACCACTGGATATCCGTGCTGTTTCCACTCACCAATGGAACTTGGAAGAAATGGAGAAAAATGTGCGCCAAACATTTGAAAACAAATACTATCCTGTAATCCGACATTGCTTTAAACATTACGATTAGTCTGAAATGACCACAAGAGTCAGAAAGACGTAAATTTTGACATTTCTGATTTCACAGTAGTCAGGCTTTTGCATATATGATTGTATTATCCGATTTCTTTACATTTCTAGAGAAATAAACTTTCTACATCTACGAAGAAGGCAAATTCGTAAAAGCAAGTGCCCTTAATATGTTCTGTTCATATTTACTACCTGTGCTGTCCTAGTTACCTCAGCTGTATTCGCATATCATGGGATGGCAAGGTCAAGTATTAAATACATCTTATAGTGATGCCCAAGGTTATCACTGTTTGGTTATCACTCAAGGTCATCGACTGTTTGTCATTCATCATATAACAATACCAAGCAAAATAGGCTCTCAAAGCATAAACAAGAATAACATTAACACTAATAATTCACCACACTGCAGAACTAATTGCACATTTTTCCACATTTTCAAGTATCCATTAAAAAGAAAAAAAAAGACAACCTACTTTCTGTTCACTTGAAAGGACAAGTGCCAGGCTGCTCTATTTCTGGACATCTTAGACAGTTTGCCAGCCCAGTGCCTTAGTGTGGTTAGTGGTCCTGTGCCTTTGGCACTGAGTCTCACTGGAGAAAACCCTTCAAAGTATCCAGAAATATTTTGTTGTGAGCTGCACTGAGGCTTAGCACTACCACAGAATAAAAAGAATAAGTCAACTGCTAGGAGAAAATATTGCTCATGAATAGTTAGTTACCTGATATGACAAAAGACAAGGTCTGAGACAGATTAGTCAACCAGTTCCAGTCATCACCTTGGTTTCTCCTTCTGACGATTTTCAGAGTGTTTCTGTGGTTATCGAAAATTATATTTTGTCCACGAGAAATATATGGTTGAGGCTTGTATCCTCAAGATTTTTTTTTCTCTTTTTTTCTTCCCCAGAGCGTAGTTAATTTTCAGCCAGCGTTCACTATGGAGGACATGCCCTTTGAACAAGCCTATCTATTTCGTGTACTTCACAGCTTTTACTTCAGTTTTATCTTCCTTGAAGGATACCTTTTTTCAATATCTTCCTGTCACTGGAACTGGAGAAAATTTACGTTGACAAGAGCTGTAGAATTCCACTGGTAAGTAACTTACACCTGGTTGCTTTCCCTGGAGAGAGTGAAATGATGTGAGTATACTGTGTATTTGTGTACCCTTGTAATTTATTTCCTTTTATAGTTTTCTGAAGTCCCCTCTTGTTCTCTTGAGATAACTTAATGTTACCCACAAAGGAGCATGTCCCAGGTGCGTCTGCATGCGGAGTGTGACAGTGATACGCAACTGACCGCCGAGTTCCGTGAGCTGGGGCCCAAGGAGTCACTGTAACCCTCACGCTCTTGGTATTTATTCCAGATTGATCTGTATCAGACCTACACTGGTTAGTTGCCTTCACAATGCGGGACAAGGAGAGGAGACATTCCTGAGCTTCTGAATTTTCTGAGGATGCTCACAGTGATCTGACAAAAGAAATGAAGATCTCTTTTACAAGAATGAAGTCTTTAAAACATTTGAAAGGGCAGGTGCAGAAAGTTTTCCTTGGGCAGGTATTTTCCTTTTAATTATTGTGCAATTCCTTTAGGCAATTTGTTAAGGATGTGTTGGAAGGCGAGTCAGAAGTGGAATTATTTTCCTAGTATAAAACCAGCTTCTTTAACATTTGTTCATGCTGGGCTGTGTCTCCAGATGGCGTAAATTGGCATAGATCCATTTAATTTCAGTGGATCTATGCCAATTTCCAGCACCTGAGAATCTTGTCCAGTAAGTCACTTTTGGTCCCACAACTTCATTTCAGTGCTAGTAAGATCTAAAGAGTCAGCCCCTGGGGTGATGACCAAAAATTCTTAACTTTACCAAAATGAACCGTTCTTTTTCAATGATCATCACAGAGCTGAGTGAGCACATGCATAATCTACTCTGAACAGACACAATGCCTTTCTCCCCCATCTACATTTCATTACTGGTGGTTTTATACCTAAATGTGTGCTTCTCTTCAGCAAGATCCAAATGAGAAGACGTTAACGTGATTAGTTTTATTCTAACAGCAGAGCTTCGTATGCTGAGCCTGAGGGTTTAGAGCTTGTGAACTGTACTCCCACCGGCAGATAAACTGGAAGGCACCAACGGTGTTAGGCCATTTAGTCCATGTGTGGATCTGGCCCATACAATGCATCTGCTCTAGGAACTCATCCAGCCAGCACAGCACTACTTGGTTGCATCAGCTATTAATGTCTTTATCTTTAGATACTGGCTCTGTGGTAGAGATCTGTTATCAAGACAATACCATTCAGACCACAAATGCCAGACTCTTCTATGGTAAAAGCAGGACCCAGCATAACACTTTGGTATCCGAAATGAAACTTTGGAAGAGCAGAAGAGACAAAAGACTCAGCTGCTACAGAGTAATCAATAAAATCACACTTAAGTCTTTTGAAACAACGTGTTTCCTCATTAAAACGTGCTGCTGCTGAATGTGTGGTGGGTGACCCTGGCTGGCAGCTAAGCACCCATCCACCTTTCCTCTCCCTTTCCCAGCCTCTCGCCCTTGTTATCGCCCCAGGTTACACTCAGTCCCTTTGGCAAGGCAATGGGTGGCACAGGACATTAGGGTCAGGGTGCAGTGGTTTCTTTCTGCCACTCCGTGTTCCTTACTCGTCTTCTGCTCCTCCTTCCTTCTTACTCTTTTTCTGTGCTCTGGCGCGGGTCCTCCAGGGGCTGCAGTCCCTTTGGGGGACAGTTGTGGGGTCGGCTAGAGCTGGCTGTGACTGGCATAGGGCAGCCCCTCACCTCCTCCCACAGAGGTCGTCCCGTGGGCACTGCCTCCCTCCTCCCCCTCGCTGCCGAAATCTTGCCAAGAGCACCCAATACAATCTCATATCTTAGCTGAGCAGAACACCTGAGACACAGGTCATCGTGTGGTAGGAATACCACCACACGCTGGTTGTGCACTTCATTAAAGGTCTGCTGTTGGGTCGCTTAAGAGACAGGATATGAGGCCACCCGTATCCTTGGTCTGACTCAGTACGTTACGCTATTTTACTTAACGTCATGTTGCCCTACCTGATTTCAGTCTTCCACTCAAGATTAGGGGGAGTCCAGGGGTTTTGTAGCACCAAGCGGAGGAACACACGTCTGTCTTTGGAAGTGGAGGGGCAGTAACTTGTCTGGGACCACAGAGGTGGCGGTGTTCGAACTGAGCAGCTCCAGGCGAAGGCTGTACCAACATAATTTTCATTCTTTAACGTGAATGCTGGAATGAAAAAAAAAAAAAATCTTAAAAAACTTTTGCCATCTTCATCCCCATAATCAAAAATTGCCACCATTTCAATAAGATTAATCTGCTCAGATATTAAGCTGTTGAATGAGTAGTTTTGATTTAATGAATTTCTCTCATCTCAGCTTATTTTCTACTCTTCATCTAGCTTTAATAGCTAGCTGCTTAATATGAAAGCTGTTCCATTTCATTACCTTTCTCCTGTTTTTTTCTTGAGGTGGAACTAATGCAATGCAAATTGTCATGCCTGTCTCTGATTTTTCTATTAGGCAACTTAGGATTCCATACAGCCTGTGTTATTGAGTGCAGAGCTAGAAATATATTTGAATTTATGATGAAATCCTGGAGTCTGCAGTATCTCAAGTTTGCGGAATTTTTTTCAAACAAGCAATGATATTCAGTGATGTTCACATTTTTGATGGAGGCCTTTTCTGCAAAGTATGTTACACAGACATTTCAGTTCTGTTCTTTCCACCTGACGCAATCCCATAGCAGCTGCCATATAAAATTTCTGACATACAGCTAAGCATAGTATGAGCTCAACGGGGCACTAAAGCTGCAACAGTGCAATGTGAACAAGTTCACAGACACTGTTGAACTGCTGGTTGGGGTTGGCAAAACCAAATGTGGGAAATGGTCAAATGAGTTGTAGCATGCCAGAAGGACTGGAAAGGTATCTGTTCACACACATTGGTGCCTGGACAGCTAGAGTTACCTGAGCAATCCATCAGAGCAATTTCCTCTTTGAGAAAAGAGGAAATAATTTTTGGATTAAGCTCTGCAACATGTGTGTTTGCTCTTTTGAGTATGTAGTCTGTGCAGGAGATGCTGCAAATTGCTGCTTTTGAAAACTATGGATGTGGAGTGCATCTCAACTAACACTTCTGCTTTATTTGTTCCTCACTTTTGCTTTTATTTCACAGTATAAAACTTGAAGTAATTTGCTGGGCTGTTGTGTTCAGTGCCCTGGGCAGTCATATCAAAGGGAACCCCTTTCACCTCTGTCTTAAAAAGAGTGAGTTTCTTTACCCCAGTATTTTGAAAGAGGGATGTTCTGCAGCCTTATTTTTCTGATGGTTAGAGACTTCATTCCCAAGTGACATTTTCAATATATGCATAGCCAGCCTCTCTCCATTTATGAATCACTTGTTCTTTTCCTGCAGCAAATGTAAGATGTTTTCCCTTGAGAAGTTTTCTTCACTTCTTGTAGAAAGCAGTACTACCCTTTGTCTGCTTTTGCTGTAATGCTAAGCGAGCCGAACTCTTTTCTTGGCCCAATCTACAATAGTGATGGTCTTCCTGACAGTAAGGGAGGTGATTGGTGTAGTTCTACAGTCACATCTGGATTCCCTACAGTGCCTCTGTCTCCTCCCAAACGAAGAGACATCTGACATTTTTTGCAGTACGTTTTAATTTCCTTTGCTGGCCTAGATCAGCTCAAAACTTGGCAATTCCTATCCTTTCCCTGCACTCTCTGCTGAGAAACAGCTTGCTTTGCTGATTGATCCTTTTTCTTCCATTCCCTGTAGCCTTCTCCTTGTATGTTGCAGAGGAACGTATTCATCAATTTAGGAGTCTGAACATCTCCTAAAGGCTTATTTCCTTCCTTGGAATATGGGCATCTTTGCCTGGATTAAACCTTAAGCCTCCTTTGTTAGAGTGTTCCCCTCATCCCTACATAGAGATGCCTGTGAGAAAATTACTGACTCGATGAAATGGTTAGCAGTTACCATTTTATTGGCCAGGAAAGGGAAACTCTAAGGAGGTCTGGAAATCCAGAAGAAACAAAACATGTGTAGAATACAGGAATTTGCAACACAACAAAAAGCATTATTCCGGTTACTATTTCCAGGAAGTAAATTTTTGGCTCAGCGGCAAGGCCAGTAGGAAACTCTACAGAAGTGTTAGACCATGAACATATTTGGTAACTATGCCTGAAAGGAAACACTCAAGGCAAACTTGGCTTGAGAATACCATATGAAATTGGAGAGGACCTCAAATAACCCTCACGATTCAGGAAATATCAGAGGATACAGATGTTGCATGAATGAATTGGTTGAGTGCCTAGAAGGAGGATGAGCCTGATTCTTGAATGGGACAATCCACTTCATTAGAAGAGAAATAATTATAAGGAAAACTCTTAAGAAAACGTATCTATTCTCATGCTGAGGTCAGGAAATATTTATCTATATCTGTCTATATCTATATCTATATCTTGATTTAAAGGATCCCACTCTCATACGTCAATGACATAATCAAGTTTCAGAGAAACTGGCAGCAGTTCTGTAAGAAGAACTGAGATGGTCAAACTCATAATCTTAAAACAGTATCACAGTGCGATTCTTTTCTCAGAAGAACACGTGGAGAGCTTTTTCTTGTGAAAATGAATGAATAGTTTGGGAAAGCTGCATTTGTTTCATCCTGGAGTTACGTTAGAGATCATTGCATGTTTCATTGTTGTGAGAATGAAAAGGGTGTGCAACATATGAAATTCAAAGGTGTGTAAGCAGGTAAAGTGGGAGAAGAAAGGTATCAATGGAGTATTTTCCTATTTGGATTATCTATTTCTCCAGTCTTATTTCAACACTTAAGAGACAGTCCAGATGCAACCTTTGACTCAGAAAGTCCATTTACCAACAGATGTGGAAAGGATTTCTATTCTGAAGCTGTCTCTTTACTCTTAGTGTCCACCGCTGGCTATTCGCAGAAGATATTTGCCAAATCAACTTTCTGTCTGGCCAAGTACAGCTGTTCTGATACTGCGTTCTCAAAACTATGTGAGGATACATGTGTGCAGATTTGGTCTATGCGGCAAGTTATAACATCTCTTAGAAGGAGCACCTTCAGTATCCACAGAAAGTCAGCTGAGCCATGAGTTGGGGTGCTTATGGGTCCAAAACATCAGGTTTATGTTTTGGGAGTGGAGCTTGGAAGGTAGGAATGCGGAAGCTGTTCTACAGAGTCCAAACCCAAGACTCAGACAGCGTTTAAGGAACAGTGGGGTAAAACGCTAGCAAAACAAACTAGGGAGAGCTGGAGAAATGTGACATCTTCCAAGCTATATACAGTGCTTTGTGATCCAGATTTTTTGGCTAAAGTTACAGGCCAACTTGGTGGTTTGTCCTGAAAGGACTTTTAATGCAAGAGTTTTAAAGCAGTACGATATACTGTGGCAATGGGTGTAGGAAGCTACACCTGAGAGAGCACTTTTGTGCAGGAGTGATTAGTTTGACAAGCTCTGACTCATGCTGAAACCACTAGGAATACCTGGAGAAGTAACAGGCTGCTAACATGAGCAAAGACTTTGAAATTTGCATCTACTGCCCCATAACTTAGTACTTATCTGAGGTCATTTTTATGAGTCAGTGGTGGTTTTACCACTCATGAATAATGTGACCTCCCCAAACTCATGGTGAGAAGTTCTTGACACTTGATTGTTGTGTCAATAATTTGTAATTCAGATAGCACATACTTATATATATTTGATCTAATTTAACACGTGTTTAGGGCTTCTGTTTAAAATAAATGATTAATGAAGCATCCTGAGCTACAAAAAATCAGCTAGCTTTTTTGTTAACTTTCCACATATTCCATGATTTTAGTGTTTTCTGAAAATCTGTCCAAGATTTCTGATCCATATTGATTGAAAAACATGCTAGCAAAGTAGGTCAAAAAGCCCCGATGAAATTTTTTCAAGGCAAAATACGTAACTCATCTTCAATTCTGGCAAACTCCACAATGTATTTCTAACCAGATTCTGAAGAGCTGGCTTTTTCTAGCTGAACCACGGAGGTGTCAGAGATGCTGCATACCTGACATGGAAGTCAGACACCAGACACCTAACACCACCGGTGCTCTGAATCTCCAGCCCAAGTATCTCATTGATGTTTCCCTTGAGTTTGGAATAAAGCTGGTTTTCAAAATCTGGCTCTGGTATGAAAATGATCCTATCTGATGCTTGGTGTTGAAAGAATATAATCAAGCCTGCCAATTTATACTACAGTGAAAAAATAGAGATTATTTGGGGCTCAGAACAGTGCAGATAAAACTATGGTTCATATGTTGATGTGTCCATGACTTTTGACCTGAACACCCGGTGACACCTCGTAAGAAATGCCAGGGCAAAATTACAGCCCTAATTAAATGCTGCTATTTTACTTTCAGAGAAATGTTATTTATTTTTTTTTTAATTTCCAAAAAACAAAGAAGTTGGAGGAAACTGCTAGAGGCAGGTTACGATTTTAATCATGTAGGGCACATATATTTGTTCCAAAGTATGAGCAAGTGACCTATGTAACATACGAAGCGTGTTATAGGATACTTCACTCACTGGAGATGCCGCGACAGTATTACAGTGCTGTTTCCTTGGCAAGTGTCTGAAATGGAGATATGTTGCTGTACAGAGAGATTTCAGACCCAAGTCTTTAAAGCTATAGAGACACTTGGGTCCCATTAAAATAATCCTTGGCTTCAGAGGGCATTAAGCCACCTGAAGACCTCTGAGAATTTGGATCCAAGTGATCTATCCAAAGTCACAACAGAAAGCAGAGGCAAATCAAGGGCCTCCTAAGTCACTGCTTTGTGCCCTAAACAGCACTCACCCTCTTGTTCAATAACAAGACCACCTCTACTCTTAGGAGTCCAGTCCGCACGTCATGAAGGATTTGACAAGTAAGTTGTTTTACGGGAACAAGCAACTCTAAAAAAGACCAGAAATAAGCAAAAAACCAGAACATAAGGGTAGGTGTAAATTAATTTGCAAGGCCAGGAATCTTAGCCATAAATCATGGGCCATTACATCTACTTTATTTTGAACCTGTTAACGTGTACTGTTATCACACAGAAGGATATCCAGGAAAGAGAGAAGCAATCACTGCTCTTGCTAGTTGTCCTCATTTTTTCACCTCTACTTTTCATGTTGAAAAGGAAAGAATGATAGAAGGTAAGTTGTGTCTCATGGTACCATCTGCCTGGTTTCAGTTCGCAGGCACTGGTTCTCATTCGGCCTTTCTCTGCGTAAGAGTTCTTCTCTATCTGGTATTGCCTTCTCATGAATGTGCTTACACACCAATCAAATCACCTCTCAGTCTCCTTTTTGAGAAGCTAAACAGATTGATCTTGTTAAGACTTATACTGTAAGGCACTTTCTCCAGCCCTTGAATAATTTTTGTAGCTCTTTTCTATTCCAGAGATTACTTTGCTGAGGACCACCCTTCACCTCCTTACTTCTAATTGTCCCATCCTTCTTCTCCCCTTCCAGATTTTCTAGCTGCACCTCTGGTCACAAAATCACAAAGGCAGTTTCTGCAGCAATGCTTGCACACTTTGACTTTGAGGTCCTTCCCAACCTTACTGCTGACCATGTTATGTTTGCCAATTCTGCCAGGCCAGCTTGCACTCATTGTTGCTACACGTATAATTTTGTACTTTAGTGCACTCTAGACTGTACTAGAGTGTCTTGAAAAATGAGCCAGATGGATTCTCCTGACAGTTCTGTCCGCGTCTTTATCTGCCCTTTCTCCCATCAGTATCCTTTACAAATTTTGCCAGCAGTAGTTCTGTATTAGATCTTAGGTTATTGTTAAAACGTTGCAGAACATTTTGCCTGTCATCCACCCCTGTAGGAACCTTTATTCCATGATCAGCGTTCATCTCCATTCATGACTTCTTGAGATTTTCCCTCCACTAATCCTTTGCCCATTTATCATCACTCTGTTCATATGACCATAGAATAATTCAGCTTGGAAGAGTTCTCTGGAGCTCGCCTGATCTAACCCCCACTCAAAATAAGGCCAGCTTTAAAGTTAGAGCCAGCTATTGTGTAGTGCTGCTCTTTAATGAGCATGTTGTGCTAAGTCAAACACATTATGGTCTATCCTATGTATTGAATTACCCTCACCAACCAAACAATTCTTCAGTGAGGATATGAACCCTAAAGTTCCTTCCATACCTATTTTTCTGTGTTTCTAATGACCTGAAAGGTGTTTGACAAAACCTATTTTCCGTCATCTAGCAGACTGACATTTGTTGTATTTCCCATTAACTGAATCTCACAGCAACAAGTAAACAGGAAACTATTTGGTGGGAAAATTTGCACTCATTTAGAAACAAAGGAGTTTTTGCTCTGCATCACCCTTTGTCTGTTTCTCTCCTTTTTCCCTGATATTTGTGATTTTTCTATTCTTTTCTCAGCATTTCCTTCCCCTGGTAACTCTTAATTTTCTTACCCTTTGTATTTCATCTGTGCTCTCTTTGGAGACATCAGGAGTGAGCTGACATGAGCTGACTTCTGTTCACAATGCGTAGTTTGTACTATGCGTTAACTCTACAGCTGTGTTTTACTTATATTCATACAATACATACTGGTGCATACTTCACTTTCTGTTTTTGAGAAGTGACACTTAATTTTGGGGGGAAGCCCATGCACAGTCATTTTCATGATCAGGGTCCAAAGAAAGTCACAAAGAGAGAAGCGATGAGGAAAAGGTTTGCTCCATACACCTGGGCATATTAATTTTGCGCTCCACCCCATAAACACTGTTCTCAGACTTCAAGATTTTCTTAAATGTGTGTAAACTGAACTTGTGTTTAATAGACCAGGAGACAAGTACTATTGTGACTCACAGTGAGAGAGAGTCCAGAAGGCCAGAAATATGTGGGGGCCCTGCAGAGTTATGCCTGTGTAACAACTCAAGACATGGTCCTTCCTCTAGAAACAGCGTAGAACAAGCTACGATGAGCGAGGGTACCGCAAAGCGGAAGAGAAGGCGTCAGAGAAGGTAGAGGGACCCATGATTCCATGGGGCAACCGGTCTGAAATCTTTGGCTATACCTCTGCTAGTAAACTATACAGGGCTAGGGCCTGTCCTCTGGCCAGGGCAAATGGCACAGCATGGCTCACCTCTCCTCAGCTCCCTCCTTTCCAGCTGGAAACAGGTTGGTCTTCTCCATGCTGCCTGGTGGGCACAGAACCAGTCCTCCAGTCCTACACTTCTGTCTTATTAAACTGTTGGTTAACCAGCATTATGTTTCCCCTCAGCGCCTGACCTAGACACTAGGTTACCCTGATCCTTACGGTCCTTACCCGCAGCGTTTGGTGCTGGAAATGCCACCTGGTAGCCCCCCCCTTCAATCCCGCATCAATTAGTGACAGATCTGTGATCCAGCTGAGGTGTGAACTCCTGTGGCCATCTCGTTCTTCAGAAACTTTTTACAAGGGCATGTACTGATAGGACAAGGGGGTAATGGCTTTAAACTGGAAGAGGGCAGATTTAGATTAAATATAAGGAAGAAATTCTCCACTGTGAGGGTGGAGAGGCCCCAGCACAGGCTGCCCAGAGGGGCGGTGGATGCCCCATCCGTCCCTGGCAGCGTTCGAGGCCAGGTTTTGGATGGGGCTTTGAGCAACCTGGTCTAGTGGGAGGTGTCCCTGCCCACGGCAGGGGGGGTTGGAACGAGACGGTCTTTAAGGTCCCTTCCAGCCCAAACCATTCTGTCACTCTATGATTCTAAGAAATCTTCTCTCAGGACAATGTCCTTTATGTAACGTGTATAAAGCACACATTATTACTCATGAATGTATTAAGCAGATTAATTAATACAAGTACACATAGAACGCATCCTATACAAGATGTATTTTGCCCTTTCCAGTTCTGTTTCTAGTCTGTAACAAAGCACACACACACACAAGAAAACAGAATTGTGTGCTTTGAATGAATCCTTTCCACGCACCCTTTTCTAAAAGGCCTCTTCCTTTCCCTGTCCTCCTCATCTTCCTTCATTCCAGATGATCAGTGAGGGAAAAAAAAAAAAGATAATTGCCTACTGTCAAGTTAGGCAATCGTAAAGATCACTCCCTTTAGAAATACTCTTCAATTACGTTGAGGAACTCAAAGAGAAAGATCAAGGTGAGTTTGGAGCAGAGAGGCTGAGAAGATGACAAGTGGGAGTTGTTCTTTGATAAAAGTTGTTGGTGATCATTGCAGTTCCAACTTTCTTTGCAACCATGGCTGCAAATTTTGGTCTTTTTAAAGTGCTCGGTCTGGTCTGTGCTATTCACTTGATTCAGAGAATATGGAAAAGGTAGATTCTCATCAGTTGTCTTCTTTTGACATTAAGGCAACTTGGTTAACATCCCATAGCTTTCCAGCACTGTTGGTACAGAGTATTCTGGCTCCAGCTTGTGTCTTCAACTTTGCAACAGGGTCCAAGGTGTCCTCACAGCCTTTTCAATATCTGTGGTAAGGACAAGTGCTTGTCATCATGGTGGACCACGAAAGCAGCTGGTAGATTCTCTGCCTGGTAATGATCAGAAAAAAGAATAATTAGGCAGCTTGTTGCTCAGAAGCAGTAGACTTTCTCCTTGTGGTTGTAGACCAGAATTCCTATTAGCACAGCAGGGTGCGTTTATTACCTCCGAAAGCAAGAGCAGGCAAGTTTAGACTTGAATTTCTTTCATTTTACATAGGCCAGAGGCACAATATTACTGGAAGCTTTTTTAATGCTAGGTGTGTCACAAGGATGTGAGGCATGAGAAAGGGTGTGTTTTGGAAGGCTGTAGCTGAGTTGGGTAAGGGCCACTGGCCAGCTTCCTTTTCACACCAAAAGTGCAGCTGGCTTGTCATACAGACCTATGGCCAGCTCCAGATTCAAGCTGCTAATAATACGTTATTTTTCTCCTTCAGGCCTCTTTACAGCTTTAATTAAATCATACTTGCACTCACAAAGTTTCGCTTCCTGGCATGTGCAGTTTTGCTTGTTCAAATTCTTTTATGCAAGTGGAAAAATTACAGGCCTTGCCTTACTACACTTGTTACGGCATGGGCCCAGAGCTCCGCTCAGCCAAGTACTGGGAGCTAGCGCAACCACAGAAGTCTTCAACCCAGGGATGGATTTACCAACAGAGAAAGACAGGGAGGAAGAAAGAGTGGGAAAAGAGGACTAAGGTGACAATAGTTTCTCAATCAGCACTGGGTCACAAGAGAGAGGAGTAATGGACCATAAGAGGAAGGATTAATGGACCATCTACTACAATACCCTTCAGTCTCCATGCAATCACATTCTACCCTACAGAGCTTCTAAAAGCTTAACCTCTGTCAAAATACCTCTATCGCTTATAGGAGCGATGCTGAGTTTCCATTTATATGATCATTCACGTCTTGGTCACACTGATAAAGCCTATAAGAATTAACTGGAACAGAGTAAGGTGACCAAATTGTTTACCTTTGTATGTACACAGAACATCATTAGACTGCAATGAATTTCAGGAACTGGCAACCACAGTGTATTCGAGGTGAGTGGTCTAGAAACAAACTCTGTATCTCATTACTGTGAGCCATCCAGTTTGATTTACTTAGTGGGACAGTTTGTGGCCCACCCTGCTTTCCGAATCTGCCAAAATCTAATATTTTTTGACACTGACCTGTGAAGTGTGTAACTGATACTTTAAATGAGGAACATGACAAAAATAGCAGAGAAAGCTTTTAATTATATGGGATTATTCTTAACATGTACTAAATTTTCCATAACCTCAGACTTGGGACTCAGCATTTCTGATTTCAGTAATTTGCAGTCAGATAATACTATGTCTGTGGGCAGGAGGGATAAATTTAGATCTGAAATGAATGACATACATTGTAATGAGGTGGAGGCAAGGTAAGGGAGCATCAGCAACGAGTTATTTAGGTGGAGATGAACTAGAGGGCAATCCAGGAAAGATGAGGCAAAACACTGTATTTGAGGCTAGATATTCCCGTCACTTTAGGAAATGACAAATAGGTGTTCTCTTCCAGATAATGTGAAAAATGGCTTGTAAGCCATTTTGGAAAGATGATTGTGTCAGTGGCAAGGAAAAGGCAAAGCTAAACACGTGGGATTAAGGAACCTGGCAGCTCCATGTTGAAGGAAGACAGCGACAAAGTAAGATACTTTGCAGATCTGCAAGAACAGTTTAATAGAGGGACCGTGCACATATGCTTCCAGATAGGATGAATTATTTAAAAGTTTTGTTAAGTTTTGTCTGGGCCCAGTAACAAAAAGGACTACTATGAATCAAATGGCTGGTGTGTCTAAGAAAGGGAACAGTCAGTTTGGTTCATGAGATACCGGTCATGTTCTTGAGTGCTGGAGGAAGTGACCAATCCATTGCAGGAGCCAGTGAAGAGGAAATCTTAGATTTTAGTAATTTTTAGAAATAGATTTCTGATTCACTTATTTTTCCTACCTGTGTCTGGTATAATACTCAATCGTTTCAATACTCAGTACTCATAAATTGCTGTTCTTTTAGCTTAGTGTTAAGGGCATATTGCATGTATCACACTGGGTGGCATTTCTAATCTGGTCAAGGATCTACGTTGTCCCCTGCTAGGTGAATTTTCAGGGAGTATGGAGGCAATCATTATTAATAACTCTGAGCTAAAAGGTCATGTCAAAAATGTTATTCTTCAGAGAAGTAATAATTTGACAACTTCTGGATCTGTAATGACTGTCATCTCAGTTGAGTAACAAACCTGAAAACTGAGCAGCCAACCTCCCCCTTCTTTCTACGCCACGTAGTGTCATTAGCTGAATTTCAGTATTGACACAAAAAGTGAAGAACCACCTATCAATTATCAAAAGGTTTCCCCTCTGAGTGCTCATGCAAGAAGCACTCCAGGTGACTTTTAGATGATTCACCAGTCTCCACTACCTGAGTCACGCATCCCACTGAGTGGGTGAGGCTATGAACTTCTTTGTCTTCTGATACGCTGATTTGCTATGACAAAAAATTACCTTGTGGCATCCAGAGTTTTCACAAATCCATGTGAGGAAAGAACGTGGCAGAAGGTCTGAGAAACCAAGTCCATCAGGGACAGTCAGCTGTTTAAAGACAGAGACCTGGAAGTGAATTTGCGCTTTGTTGGGGTCGGTTTGCCATTCGCCTGCAAGGCTGGGCGCCTCTCCGCATGCCGGGCTGTGGTGGTGGCGGGGAGCAGCCTGCTGCAGGAGTGGGTCTGAGAACACCTGATGTAGAGCTTCTTACAGCTAAACACAACAAAAGCCAAGTTTTATTCTCAAGAAGGAGGTTGTGCTGCCTCTGCTTATGCTGGGTGTGGGTGGCTTTTTGGGATAGAAAGTGTGGGCCACAGGAGGACTTCAGAGATGTAAAAGTGATGTACGGACAACAGGCATTAGCCCAATGGCAGTGGCAGGGAAGTAGTTACGATCAAAACTAACCTACACTGCTCAGGTTCTTGCCCTGTGCCATTAGATATATGCCGGAGCGAAGGAAAAGCTTGCTGAATAGCCTGTGGTGTCCAAGAAATGCACAGAACAGTGCAACAATCGGGGAGGTGAGGCAGACGTGTTAAGTCAGTGTTAGAAATGCTGGAAGAATAGCAGTCTTCACTGTGTAGGCCATTGTCCTGCTCACTTTTGGGCTGACCCTACAAAACCTGTCAACTGTCAAAAACTCATATCTGGAATAGGAAATGCTCTTCCTATAAATGCCAGCAAGAGCAACATTGTTCCACACATGAACTCCATCTACAAAAACGTGCTGCAGAGGATCCAGATCTGGAAACTTTTGCTCAAGGTCAATTTGCACTGTATTCACTGATTAAAAATGGGGAAAAACCACAAATTGCAGTGAATATCATGAGCAATGGGTGAAGAGCATCCTTCACCTGCAGTGGTTGGCTGAGAGGGGAAGCAAGATTTTCCATGAAGATGTGGCCAGTTTCTTTCTTGTTGAGTTTTCATTTCTGGGTTTTTTTTCTGTTTGTTTTGTTTTTGTTTTTTTTTTTTGGGGGGGGGGGGTATGCAGTGCTGTTTGTCTGTTTTTCTAAAACAAACATTTATAATGTATCTTATACTTACCAGCCATAGTTTGTGGCTCCACAGAGATTCCCAAAGCCACAGGATATGGCATCTTTCAACTAAACTAAGCCTTTTACCACTGAGGTTCCAGCTCTTTCTGTAAACTTTGAGAAATCAACAAGATGTGTAGGTTTGTTTGTGTCTGTTTGTAACTATTTTGATGGTTTCTAAGTGGTAATAAGTTGAAATATTATTGCTTTTCTCCATGTAATTTGCCTGTAATATAACAGCTAAATATATCCTTTCTCACCAATGTACAGGAAAGGCTGCTGCTGCGAAAGATGCCAGCCCGTGGAAGAGTTCTGGGATGATTTTCCTGCCTCACAGAGCATTTTGCATGCAGCCTATGTTTCATCATTTTTATGAGAGGCCAGGTGTGCAGGGAGAGGTAACAGCTTGTACTAACTGATTGATGTGCTAGGGAAAATGACACCTTCCTAGGCACACACACATCCTTGGCTTTCAGCATGACTAAGGAGTACTAGACACGATACCAAAAGAAATGAGTGACCAAACACTGCAGGCTGGAAGCGAGGAATTTCAAACTTGACTTTTTTTTCCCCTCTTTATTCTGGAAACTTAAGGTAATTACCTGGTTGGGGGAATACTGCGTGCATAGAGCCAAAACTTGATTAATGTTAAGTTTAGAGCAGAGACAGGAAAGGCCAATATGCTCCACAGCTAAAAATATGCTTTCATTGAGGGACATGACATCTGTGGATTTACAACCCCAAAATTATAGAAGCATAGAATAGCTTGGGTTGGAAGGGACCTTAAAGATCATCTCGTCCAACCCCCCCGCCGTGGGCCACCCACCAGATCGGGCTGCCCAGGGCCCCATCCAGCCTGGCCTTGAACACCTCCAGGGAGGGGGCACCCGCAGCCTCTCTGGGCAGCCTGGGCCAGGGCCTCCCCACGTCTCCAGGCTCTGTTTCCTACGGTGCTTCTCTTCAGCTTTACCTTGAAACTCCTCGCCCTTGTTTCTCCTCCTCCTCCTCCTCCGCATACTGAGCTCTGACGCTGGCAAACGGCACTGTGGAGAATCTACAGCTTTTCCAAAGGTCTCCTATGTAGGCAGAAGAAGCAGAGCAGAGGGGCAGCTCCTCTGCAAGTCTACATCCAGTTTTCTCCCGTGCCATAGCCACAGCAATCCATTCACAGTATCCAAAATCTCTGTGGCCTGTGGTGAATGGGAGAACTGCTTCTCTATTTAGTTTTGAGTTACAGCCGAAGAACGTAAGACTAGTAGGTCCACCATGTAAAATAGCTCTGCAGTGCCCTCAGCAAGAACAGGAATTTTGCCCACAGCCCCAGATTTGAGGCTTCATTTATTCAAGGCATCATGCACACACCTTGTAATTGATCCTCATATTGCTGATGTTGGGGGCCTGGGGGCAGAGAAAATGAAATGACTCCTCAGACAGCACTTTGCAGTGAGTCATTAGCAGGGATGGATACAGAAGCCAAGGACTCATGATGCTGAGGCCTGCACATTAAACCGCTTGCTGCCACTAAGTCGTACTTTTTTTTTTTGGCCTCTGTTTTAGACATGACCATAATACGGTTTATAAACAATGCTGCAGACATGAACAGTACGACTTTTTAAAGCAGTTTTACCCAAACAGAGAGAAAGTGTTAAAGCTGGTTCATGATCTTCTGATAAGTGATTCAGAAACTTTTGGACTCCATAAAATTAGTCATTTATTAAAAGGTGCAACAATCATTTCTTAACCTATTAATGACTGCACTCTACTGTAAAGCGTCACTAACTTCCCATAAAAAGAGATCAAAATTGTAGGTGCACATAGTCACTTTGTTATCCTTCTGCCGTAACTCCGTCTGTTTCTCTGCTGTGCATGGGCACATCCAGGAACCGAGTCCGCAGGTGCTCGAAGGTACTTGGTGAGGGCTGACGGACTCACTCCTTGAAGGGAAAGCTTTTCTCGGAAACTCTCGCTCTATACTTATTTGAAGATGGGGAAAGCAACAGCAGCCTCTCTCATCTGCTTCACCAAGCCTAGGCCTGTTCCCAGTCATGCTAATAATCTCAGCCTCTTTTTAGCTCTTGTAGCTTTTTTGACCCAGCCTTTGTTTTATATTTAGGCTGTTTTCTTGTAATGAGTCACAGCTGTGACGGTCATTTTACTACAGTGAAATGTGTCGACAGGACCAAGAATAGCAGCTGTCTGTCAGACCTGCACCTAACGTGTTAATGGAGATACCAAACACCGGAAACAAAACAAAAGGCAGCGAAACGGAGAATGAGACTCTACAGTGAAAGTCATCTTTAAAACAATATGTTTATTTTATTCTTCCCTAAAAAAGACAGTAGAGATTTTTAAAAATGAAGCTCACTGGGTCTTATCCTGCCCAGGTCAATCTAAGGAAATGGAATTTGCTGGGATAAACTCTACTGCTTGGAGGAGTGGAAGAGCCAGGGGTATCTGTACCTCTTCAGCATCACCTCAGCAAGATAGATACTCTGATTGATACCAGCTAAGAACTTGTCCCTTCCAGCTCCATAAAAATATATATATGGCCTGGGAGTGTAGTGTGAGATCTGAGAGGAGGCTGGCTCAGCTCTGCACCTCCTGCACCCCTTGAGGTGCCACAGCCGCCTCAGCCTCAGTTCTGGGCAATAAAACATTCCAAACACAAAACTCACTTCTGCAGGAGCTGCTCAGTTTTGAGATGTTGTGGTCAGTGGTGCAAAGACCAGCTCTCACTCAGTAACTACTGCGGTCCCTAAAGGATCAGTACTGGGACCAGTACTGTTTCTTCACGTTTCCATTAACAGTCTGGATGACGGGGCAGAGCGCGCTCTCAGCAAGTTTGTGGATGACACCAAATCAGGGGGAATGCAGTCAAGGGCAGGGCCACCCTTCAGACGAACCTGGACGGGCTGGAGAAACGAGCCAACAGGAACCTCACGAAGTTCGGTAAGGGGTCTTGCATCTGGGACGGAAGCAGGACAGTCTGGGAGCTGCTTGTCGGCGGAACAGCTTTGCAGAACAGGATCTGGTGAGCAGCAAGGGCAACAGGCCCTTGCTGCAAAGAAGGTCAGCCACCTCCGGGGCTGCCTTACCAAGACTGTAGCCAGATAGGTCCAGGGAAGTGACTGTTCCCCTCTGTTTGGCACTTGCAAGACCACATCTGGAGCACTTTGTGTCTACGCTCAGGCCAGGGGCAGAAAACAGGAATTGCCTTGGCTAAGCTCCTTGAGGACCTCATCTAAAGAGTGCTGTCAGAGCACAGCTATTTCATGTTAGCAGGTTCAGTGCAATAGGCTTGCCAACGGCAGAGACCTCTGGGTCTTCAGCTGGTGTCATGCTGGTGGCGTTTGTCCCGCTACTGGCAGTAGGTTTTCACTGTTTTTCTTCCGGGATGTGAAAAGGCCAACAAGTGTCTTTCAGGCCACAGACTGAAGGTGGTCTTGAGGGGGTTTAAGGGCGGCTGCTATGGCTGAGGTGATGTTACCTGATCAACAGCTGGCCTGAGGCAATGCAGAGGCTAACGTGAAATCCAGATCTTTAGCTACAGGTGGAAGAGGCCCAGCAAAGGAGAATTTGGTTTCATTCCTACAAGGGAGCCTGGGACTGCTGGGCACCACTGTTACCACTGTCCTGCAAGTAGTTTTGGAGCTTGCCTGTCCCTCAGCTGCGATGGTATGTGCCTGGTACCCCCCAGTCCCATGCGATTCGGACATGCAGCTTGGCGCTGAGGAAGATGTTGGTCTGTGCACGCCTCCAGGCAGGCAGGCAGGGAGCAGAGCCCGGCGCAGACCTGCGCTGACGTAGCTCATCCTGCCTCTCCTGAGCAGAGGATCACCCACGTCCACTCATGGAGCGGCACTCCCTCCATTCCCCCAGGAGCGATGTAAAATGTGAAACGAATATCAAAATGAAGAGAGAAGACGCAGGAAGGGGCAGTGGGTCTGGCACTCACTTCGGAGGAAAGAGCCCTGGGTCCAAGATCATTCCCCTGTTCTGGTCAATGAAAAGTAATTCAGAGAGGAATCCTTGCCACTGGCCTTTCATTAGCGTCTGTCCCTGGGCTGGTGTTTATCATCAACTTTAATCAGCCTTCTGCTTAGTGTGTGGTTATTTTGGATCCCTTTCCAGGTATGATTAACTCTCCCAAGCACTACGCAGGGTCTACGCGTCTCACACTGGGTTATGGATTACACTTGGAAGCTGAGGCCTTGTGGCACCCTCATTGCTCAAATGTGCAAATCTTTCATTTGATCTGCTAATTACTTTCTGTGCACAGAAAACTTTTACTGAAGCCACAAAGTTTTCCATGGTTTTAAGGACTACTGTGTAGCAGTAATAGCCTACAGATGACGATGACAAATTATGATTAAGTGAGCCCTCAGTATCTGTCAGGAAAATTTCAAATGCCTTGACAAATCCTGCTTCCTGAACCCAAAATAACCCATAGTAAGTCAGTAGGTTGGGAGAAATTAGGCACAAGCAAATAAGACAGTCTGCATTACCCTGGCTGAATCACTAGTGTTGGGACAAGTTTGAAAGGCTACAGGTCCCCTGAGGCACAGACCCGGCGGAGGCAGCTGAAAGCACTGCCTTCAGCATCAGGACTGATGCTCAAGTGGTTCAGCTAAAAGACCATCAATAATTATCATCATGTTGCTCTTGATCATATGAGGAAAGAGTGTACCAGCTTCAAGGGACACATTCCCTCTAGCACTGGTGGGAGTGGAGTTTGTTCAGTCCTAGACAGTACTATATGAGCATGACGGACCTAGTTCATAGATTCTGAGAGTCTAAAACCAGGGGAAACCTGCAACCTTTTGTGAAATAGCCCACAGTGGTGCACCCCATCACCCTTACTTGGATTCAGTACTTGGGTCTGGCTGAAAGCTTATTTTTGAGAACGATATTCAGAGATGGCAAAGGCATCGCTTCTTTCCGTACCGTAGCTTGTTCCACTGATTAACCATATTTCTCTTCTGAAATCTTGACCTTTCTGATCTGAAGGCCTCTGATTTCTGCATCTGTACGTTGGCCTGAGTTCTCAACCAGACTGAAAGCCCTTTTCATGTGATGTTTTGCCTTCCCAAAAGACAACAGTACCTATTATGGTAATCCTCCAATAACCAGGTCACAGCTAAGCCTTGGTTTGGATAAGCAGACCTAGCTCTTCAAGGCTTTCCCTGTAAGGCATTTTCTCCAGACCTCAAAACATTTTCACAACTCACGTTGTGACCTTGGACACAAATACTGTGCTTCAGGGAACCTCTGGAGAGCGAGGGCTGAACCCATGACAGCGTGGTTCTGCCTCAGATAGTCTTGTAAGAGATAAAAGAGCTGGGATGAAAAAGATATGTGTTCCCCAGCATCGGCAAGGGGTTCCTTGAGGGGCGAGTTTCAAAGCAATGCCTGGTACACAAGAAGCCCGCTCCTAATCTGAAATATCTGAAATACCAGAGGAAAAAAAAATCAGATCCAAAGCATTATGCAAAGAGTTAAATCATGCAACAGGGACAGATAATAACTAAAAAGTGAACTTGTATTTATGGGCTTGTGTTCACAACCACCGCTGCCAACTGATTGTACCACGTGTCAGTAAATAACAAGCAAAGTTGAGATCACACTCTCCTATTATTAGAAACGTAATAGTCATATCTTGTTTAAAAACCTGTTTTTAAATCTGTTGCCACCTGGAAAACTAGACTAAACAGATCAAGAGTTAAGGTTATCTACAAATATTCTGGGCAGAAACATAATTAGGGCTGTAATTAGGATTATCGTTTAGTAGGCAATGTAGACGAGCCTGAGAAGATAAGCCACTATCAGTTGCTGTTGAGGGCTAAAGTGATTATTAAGCTCGTAAGTTTGGGCCATGTGTTTTCCTGGCAATGTGGAAATAATGTTGAACAGCTTCCAAAAACGCGAGGCAGGACTGCAGGTGGTTTCTCCTAAAAAGCTTTCCCAGCGCGGCACCGTCAGCAGACAGGTAAGGTGCTCGCCTGTGCCAGAGCCTGCCTGCAGCTCCCCCGCGCCGGGGCAGCGGAGCATGGGGGACGGGGCTGTAAAGTGGGGCACAAAGCCGCTTGCTGAGCAGCCCCCGCTAGTCCCTCCTGGCATGACCCCCCCAGGGCCCGTGCTTTCCACCCCCACTGGTTCACTCACATTGCCAGGACACAGAGCCCCCAGCCCTGCTGCGCAGCACCTGCAAGGGCAGGCTGAAGACTTTTCCCTGCAGTAAGGAAGAACTCCAAGCCAAGATGGAAGACGCAAATAATTTTTGTACCAAACCACAGCAAACAGGTTGAGCCCCTGAACGAACATGCTGCAGGATGTATAACAGTCGGGCTGAGAGCTCCACGTGCCCCTGCAACGGATGGCTGGAGGACATGTGGGACCCCCGCCTCGGAGCATCTCCCAGCCTGCGGTAAGGCGGCAGCAGAAGGCAGCCAGCTCTGCAGCACCAGGTGTCCTTCCCCTCTGCTCCCTCTCACCTCTGCCAGTGAGACGGGCAACCCCCCAGCACCCTCACCCTTGCTTGGAGCTGGAAACCCACAGATCCGAGAGGGCTGGTGGGCTCTTCCCCAAACAGTCCCGATCCTTGGAGCAGACCAAGCACTCCTGTTGAACACAACAAACCAGCAGCAGCCCCCTGATTCTTTGAAGTCACTGATGTTTCGCAGCTTGCTGAGCTGCTTAGTGCGAAAACCTCATTTTGTTTCCAGAAACAGAAATAAATTGAGTCAGAACTTGCTTTCCTTCAGATAACTGATCTTTTTCTTCCTCTGGAAATACTCAATGGACCTGTTTTTATCTGTGCGGTGTTTACTTTCCAGGAGGCTTTGCCGTATTTGCAGCTCCATGGGGTTTTTTTACCTCAAGATCCTCCACAAAACACACAGAGAGCCCAGGGCCAGTCCCTGCTGTTAGGAGGGTAAATCCGCTGCCGAGACAGAAAGGACGGCCCTCCTCGTGACTTTTTCTTTTCTCGGTTCTGCTTTGACATTTTATTTTCCTTCATGCTACAGGAACAGGAAGCTATAGGGGCAGCCACAAATCTTCTCGCTGCCTTACATCCTTCAGCTCCGCTATTTTTACACTGTCACTTGTTTTTATACATATGCCTCTACATTTATGGGATAAAACGAAGATGGCAGAACGTCTCTTATTACAAATTCCATCGTGGATAAGAAGACCAAGTACTGGTCCCCTTATTCAAACCTAGCCAGTGATCTTTACTACTCTGAATTTATAGTAACCATAATTCCAGAAGATCCTCAGATACCTCACGGTGTTTTTTTCAGCATGAGTATGTTTTACAGTTGGGCGAGGTCTTCCATTACAGAGAAATTTATGCTTAAACATCTGCTCTTAAATGTCCTTCAGCTAGTCGAGGTGGTTACAAATCCCTCCACAGCACCCGCTGGAAGATATAAAAAACCCCTACTGCCCTAGTTTAACATACTAAAGTATTTGTTATTCCACCGACAGACTGGACAGCAGGAAGGAAGATGTCAGGAAACTTTAGATTCATGTCAGACCTCTCCATTTCTGGTTATTTCTCAGTGGTAGGGAAAGGCTCCCTCCTTGG
>JAVKLA010000008.1:33493365-33543087 GCA_034782735.1 Sagittarius serpentarius
TACTGAACTGAAAACACAGCGCTGTACCAGCTGCTAGGAAGACAATTAACTCTATCCCAGCCGAAACCAGGACAGGATGTTTGAAAATTCAGGCATCTCTTCCATCATCAGTGGAGGGAGAGAGAGAAAGAGAGGGAGAGAGTTGCAACTCCAGAGAGCACTTCCCTTATCCAAAGATAGGTATTAAATAAAACTGGAAGCAATTTTGCTCTGGAGGGATTGAATTTCCTCTTCATTAACTATGAAGGGAACCTAGGGGAAAGAGCTTAGGATCTGGCTGGTTATGGGTGAGATATGTGGGACCCGGATTCATGGACACAGCAAATTTCAGCCTTTCCGTATTCACTGATTCTTTAGGATGACAATTTTTGAGAAGCCAACAGAGGCAACTAAGGCGTATGAACATCAGCAAGAGATGATCTTAGGTATTTCTAGCAGACTGTCCTATGGGAATGAAAGGGTCTCAAAATAAATGACCGCCCACTCTGAGAGAACAATGACAATTCAGTATGTAATCAGCAACAACATATTCAGGTATACATATCAGAACTTCTTTCATGTTCTGGTGTACTCAGGCAGACATGCCTTCACCATGCAGAAGGTGAAGAGGATTTCAAATTTAAAATCTATTTTTGAAGTCCCATCCAGTCTTAAAAGCCCCTCCTCAAACCTCTGAACACACAGGAAGGCAGGTTTTTTTAAAGGCATCATGTTGTATTTCTTGGCTATACCCAGCAGTGAATCCTGTGTCATTTGGCAACATTTGTAAAATCTAATTAGATTCTTAACTGGAGAAGTGATGGCTGATAGCTTCAGACTAAGTGAAATTCTGCAAAATCACATTCAGCTTGTTGATGGTAAAATTTTCCATTCTGTAACTCAAAATGTTGAGTTTCCATTAAACCAGGCGGTATAAAATTTCCGATTTAGATAGTAGAAGGCTGGAGTTGAATGGAATAATTATGAATTATCTGTTTTGGTTTTTTTTTAAACATGGCAATGTTCTTTCAAATGAGCAGTCTGACAGACAACCTCAATGAGTACGTCTCAACAACAAAAATAAGTACAGATTGTACTTTGTTCAAGCTGGGGAAGAACCAAGAGCACTATAGAGGAAGGAAAAAAAAATTCCCAACATTCCTTTCTCACAAGGAGTTTCCAGTTCAAAGTGTCTGAAAGCTTAGCAATGATTTTGCTGAAAAGTATTGGAATTCAGTTCACCCAGCTCTCTGTAGGTGTAAAATGTTAGCTGGGCCATTCATGGACAATTCTCCATTAACGTTTTTATAATTACCGAACACATTCTCTTTTGTCTGTTTGTACGCTATAATGATGATCACCGTATAAACAAATAGTCGGATGG
Organism: Sagittarius serpentarius; assembly: GCA_034782735.1. Classification (NCBI taxonomy): domain Eukaryota; kingdom Metazoa; phylum Chordata; class Aves; order Accipitriformes; family Sagittariidae; genus Sagittarius; species Sagittarius serpentarius. The sequence continues at coordinate 33,494,729 of JAVKLA010000008.1, forward strand.
ATTTGATGGCCGTTTGTTCTGTATTCGCTGAATGGCTTAAATAATACCGTAGAGGGCTGCTGGTCTGTGGTGTTGACTGGAGATGAGAAAAATGGAAGGGAATCTAAACTGTAGCCTACAATTCAGCACATCCAAACTAGGTTTCAGTGTCTTCCTGTCACCCATTAAAAATCCCAAATTCAAGACAGACCCTGGAAGGGGAGCCTGGAGGCGGCTGGCTCTGCGAGCACTTTCTCTGGTGACTCTTTCTGGGACAGTTTGTCGTAGCAGTGTGCCACGGTGGGATGGTGTCAGGTAAACTTCTCAGGAGGCTGCTAGGGCCTGTCAGCGAATTACACTGGAAAAACCGCAGGAGAAACTCTCTCTCTGGCACGTGCCTGTTCCTGGGAGCCGCAGCAGTGGTATGTCCCTGGCTGGGGTCCAGAACAGGGACTGGGGAGACTGGTCGCTCTGGCTGCTCCGGGTTTTTGGTGAGAAAAGTGTCTCTCTTTGTTTAAAGCTTCAGCAAATTACATAAAGAATGAAAATGAAATCTGGGGAGAAGTTACCTGCTCTCTTTGTCAATGTATTAACAGATCCATGCATCAAAGTCCAGCACATTTTAGACGGTAGGGCTGTCGTATACGATTGCCAGTTTCAGTGCCACCTAATGCCTTTTAGCTGAGTATGAATGAAGGTGGTAGTATCTTGAGTGTTGGTACCTTGATATCAATGCCCAACTACATTCACGTCGCTCATTATAATGCAGGGTTTTTGTTTGATTTTATAACGTCGCTGGGCTTTTACAGTTTAAGTTGGTATTTTCCACGCCGAGTGTCTGTCTGAGATATTGCCAGACTGATGCAAGCACTTCTGAGAGTCGAAGGGAAAACTCTGTCTCTGTATTATATCTTGCTGAACTTTTTCTTTCTGAAGTGCTTGCATTCCCCAAAGAGAAGGGGAAAAGGCCTGAAATTTGGCAGGAGGAGGCCCCTGAAGCAGGAATATACTGTTTGCTGTGTCCAGGAAAATCTGCCCAAATTTGGCCAAGTTACAAGCCTTTGAAAAATGGTTTGTAGACTGCTGGCAGCAAAGGACTCTGACCGCTCGGAGCGTGTCCCCCCATGGAAGAAGGGGCTGAACACACACTTCCCTGCAGTCATGGGCACAGGATACGCTGGGGTCGTCGTGGGTCTCTCTGGGTGTTTCCGGCCTTCTTTCAGTGCTCACCGTGCCCCTCTCCGTTTGCTGACCCTTCGGCACTGAAGGGGAGGGATGCGTGGAGGGGAGAGCCAAAGAGACCTGGAGCGGAGGAGGGAGGAAAAAAGCAAGTTGGCAGAGGGCTGAGAGAAACCAGCAGGGAGGAGAAGACAAGCCTGGGACAGTGACAGGCTGAAGAGGGTGGGAAAGAAAGAACCAAGCCCGGAGGGACTCAGGCAGAAGGCTGCTGCTCTGGAGCCGGCTCTGCTGCAGTGCTGGGAAGAGGCCCCCAGACTCTTGGTACCACCATCCTTCTGCTATCAGCTACGGTCTGCAAGACACACCGGACAGACATCGTCTTTCCAGCAGCACGAGCTCTTGGAGGACGCAACAAGCTGCTGTTGCTTTCTACCGGCCCCTCAGAGCGGGGGTCTGGACGGGAGAGCAGGAGGTCCCACCGTCTTGGCCAGCAGGGACAGAGGGTGCTCTAGGGTGCCGCCTGCCCTTTCTGTCTGCTTCTTTCCTTTTCGGTTGAGGAATACTGACGCACAAAATGGCCTGAAAGAACATTTATTCCGGCCGTAAAGTCAAGCATTTCAGTGCTAGAAAATGCTGCAAACACAGTTGCTGAGCAACCATAGGCCTGAACCTTAATTAGCGCACACACCTTAGGAGCCAACCGTTAATTACATGATCACATGCCATTTTCCCTCCCCACAAGTTACAAAAGATTAATTGGCTGAGCAGTCCTGAGCATGTTTTATACAGATTCCTTGGACCTCAGCCCAGCTGTTACCCAAGAGAGGTGTGCGCAGAGCACTCGGCCACGGGCTTGTTCTAGCAGCCCGGTCTGTGCGGATCGCACCGGTAAGGGTTCACCCACCGTGCTCATTTCAGTGCCGGTCATCCAGTTTCTGCTAAAAGGCTGTGCGGTATAAGGGGTTGCCTTTATTCATGTTCTCCGAGGGGTCTGTGAGGTTGTAGGTAGATCTGTTGTCTCGGTCATCGGTTCTCTTGCCATGAGACTGCAGCTGGGAGCTATCTGGCAGGCGTCCTTCGCTGCTCCTGCTGCCATACCAGCGACAGGTAAGGTTTAGTCAGAAGAGGGGCTGATCCCACGGTATTTCACTAAATCCTCAGCCAAGGGTTTGCCAGGAGCAGCTGGGTGAACTCGGCATGACCTAAAGGGATGTCTGCGGAGCCAGGGCAGCTGTTACACCCATGGTGCAGCAGGTACCGAGGCAGATCAGCGTCAGTCACAGTACTTAGCACCCAATTAGGTCAATCCTTCATGTGCTGTAGTATACCCTGTAAGTGCACTTAGAGGTGAGTGAAAGCCTGGAACTGGCAGATAAGAAGCTAAGATTTGCTGTGGAGAGAGTAGGACGGGTCCTTCCCCATGGACACTAATCTAGCTTGGGCTCTCCAGTATTTGCATCACTAACCACAGTGACTTAATCCAGGTTTCCCTGAATCTTCTGAGGGCCTTTCCTCCTTGCGGCCGCATCCCGTGTAAGAAACCCCAGTCTTGCTTGCTCATGGTTGAGAAGGGCTTGTTATCGGATAGCAGCCCAGCGTGTAATGCAAGCAGGGTCACCAGCTCCTGTGCACTCAACAGGGGTGCGTGCTGCGAAGATGCCAAACCATCAGCTCTCTGGCTGTGGGTTTTCCCTTAGTCAAATGCCCAGGTTTCAGCCAGATTAAAATAAACAAATGCATATACTCACTTGCACCTCTCCTATAATCTCAGCCAGGTCCTGAGCTTCCTATTGTGACCCACCCTCGCGTTGCTCCTGCCCCTGTTTCATGGGAGGTAAACCTTGCTCTGCCCTTTCTCCCAGGAGCTGCTCTGCCCATGTGTCCTGCTTACTACTGCTGCTGTATCATCACCTACGAATCATGTTACTGATGCTTATCTCGGCCACAGGCTACAGCCCTTTTCCTTCCCCTTTTCCAGCCTTGCATCCAAAAGCAGGCGAAGAAGGACAGCCAGTGCTTCTCTCCATCCCAAGTCTCAATCCAACCTCCCACTCTCCTTGGCCCTTTCCTTACTCTACTCCTGAGGTAAATGGTGTGCAAGAGATAGGCGTCATCTTCCCTTTTGTCAAGGAAGCAAGAAAAAATATTTGCTGCAGCTTAGCCTGGGAATGTCCTCTGTTTCACTCCCTCAGTAGCTTCTTCAGTGATTGACTGGTTTCATCCAAGCTGCAAAGACAATTAACTTCCCACAAAAGCCATCCCTCCCCCTTCCCCTATAACCGGGGACAGGAGCGACCACACTTCAAACGTCTGCAAGATTTTTACTCCCATTTGATCCTTACAGCTGATTTCAGTTGAATGAAATAACACACAGTGTGCTGCCAAAACAACTTGAAGGGGAAAGGCTCTATGGGGGAATGGGGAATTTTGAAGATACATGTGGAAGAAACAGAAAACCTTCATATAATGTAGTTTTAAGCCCTTCAGTGGTGAGACGCAAATCCTAAGGCACTGTGTTCTTCATTGTTTAGCTGGTGGTATTTCTGGATGGAAAGAGCCTGCACCTTTATTATCAGTGATGAGACAGATCATCTCAAGTTTTTAAAATAAATCTCTCCCTCTCTCTGTCACATTCTTCTGAAATGGTGCATATCCTTGAAGCATTTGTTTCTCTGGGAACATGAGGTACCGCCAGAAAACTACTTAGATCATTTATTACTCCTGAATATTTAGAAATCGTTAACCTTTACACACTCCACCCAAGGAAACACTGGGAGAGGCTGTAGCAGTTTTTTAACTCTTTCACTTCTGCTCTTTCTTTTCAGCCTCTCATTCTGTTGCGTATCTGCTTATGACCAGGAAGTTTTATGTCTGTTTTATGATCTGGGTGATTCTGCAGAGGTATGAGGATAAGGATGACACATTTTTGCTTAGAGGCAGAGAGATCTGTGTTGAAAGCTGTTTCCACTCTTTAAAGCATTAACATACCCAGCTGTTACCAGAAATGGTGAATAGGTCCAGCTAAAATGCAGAACAGATGGGATCCTTGCCCCAAACTCTTTTAGGGTCAAAGGCCAGATCTATCCCCTGTTCTGCTTTTTCATATGACATTGGAAATGGAAATCATAAAACATCTCAAGAGGCTGTTTTCTCTCTGTTTCTAATAGAGAAAACCTGGAGACAGATTTAAGCCCAGTAAAACCCATATACAGTTAAACTTTCCCACTGGGTGATGAGCAGTGGAAGACAAAAGCGGGCTGGGTAAGTAGCTCCTTATTTCCTGGACCTAAGTCTGGAGATCATTCCCAGACGCACCCAGTTCCCGGCACCGCTCAGCTGGATCCCACTTGCCACATGCCCAGTGTGAAGTGGCACTGCGTGCAGCTCAGCCGCGGGATCCCGGTTGCAGCCTGCACTGCATTAGAGGTTCACATTTGCTCTTTGGTCCTGCCTTCGGGCCACGTAAGGACCAAACCAAAGGCAACACCCCTTCTGTCTTTCATCCCCTGCATGAGGTATTATAAAGAGAAGAGCAATACATTCTTGGGAAGGACCTGGTTTTGAGAGGACATTGGTATTAAGAATATCGTTGGCAAAATAACACCATTATTTCAAATTTTTTCAGGCCCGTGATTTCAAACAATAGGTAAGCAGGGCCAGGTGAAATCCTTGGGATACTGTTTTGTGTTGGGCAAAAGTCTTTGTGAATTAAACCTGAAATCTAGCAAACAGTTTCAGCAAAGACGAAGAGGACGATTCTGAGAAATTGCAGTTAATACAGTGTGATGATTTCAAAGTGAAACAGCTCAACTTTTCAGTTCGAAACATTTGTTTTTGTTTTGAGGTTTTCCTGCCTGCAATAAATAAAAAGGGGTGAAAAGTTTAAACACAAAAATGAAGTGTTTTGTTTCAGGTTGAACCAAACACTTTGCTTGATCCAAAGTGGAATTTGGGGGTTTTATTGTTTTACCCAGAAAATACAGTTTCATTTCCTGTCAACCCAAAACATTTTTTGTAATTGTAGGCTTGCGGTGCTGAATTCAAAAGCCAGTTATTCCTACTGCTCTTTAGGAAAAAGTCTCAGGAATTAATTTTTTCTGGGAAGTGAGATGAAGTTTCAGAGAAGAGTGCGTGGGGCCGGGGGGGGAGGTGACGAGGGAGCGGAGTTGAAGGTGAAAACTGGCAATTGATGAAGGTCCAAACAGCGCTGTAAGTATGGCATTACGGCTGACCGGGTCTTGACGCCAGCCCAGAGAGTTACTGTTTTACAGCAGGATAGCGGCTATGGGGCTGGGCTCCTTCTGCACAGCCCAGCTGTGGGCCGGCTGAGCGCTGCTGCTCTGCTCGGGCCGCTTGTGCCGTAACCCTTTTGGGAAGGACGGGGCTGCGCCCTGTGGGCCAGCAGCTGCTGGTGCTTGCGGCCTCGCTGCCACCAGCGCCTGGGCTGTGTCCCCGACCCGCTCCCAACTTCAGCTCAGCACCCGGCGTAGCGTGTTCTCTTACTGAGCATGTGGCTTTGGCCCCCAAAAAGCAGGATGGCTGCATTTGGGGTGCAGGCTACGCGGTGTGCAGATGTGCGTGGGTATGTGGGAAACAACTCTATATGGTGCTTAGTTGTTCTAGCTGGCCTGATCAGCAGCTATAAAGTTAACACTCTCACATTAATATCTATATGGCATCTGCAGGTGTGGTAAAGTTAAACGCAGCTCCATCCCTAAAAGAAAGTGTCACAATCTCTCCCCACAATTGATAAAGTGAGTAAATGTATCGGTGGGCAGCAGCTGTAGCCGGACCCTCTGGCCAGCTGGGGAAAAATGCCATTAAGCAAAAGCCTGGCTGTGGGACTGTGCCGCAGCCCAAATGTATCTCAGAGCTGACTTTCAACTGATGAAGTATTTGGGGTTATGCATTACCCTGTAGGGCACAGAGAATGGCATACTTCTCAAGTGAATTCAGCCGGCGGCATTGTAATTAAACTAATTACACCGTAGCCTTCAGTTAGGGTAACGAGTTGCTGCTATGCTTGCGTGCATTATGCAGCACTGTAACACATGCCATGGTTATTTCTGCGGGTGCGTAACCCGTGCTTTCCCCTTGCTGTACTTCTACACGATGGTCCAACGGTAGGAATGTTACTGCCTCCATGAGCTCATTCTCATTTATTTTACCCCTGTGAGACCGTCAGCCAAACCGGGGAAGGGAACGGACAATTTTTGGAGCCCTTCCTCTGGCAGCAAGAGTCCCTCTGTGTGTGTGCGCGCGCGTGTGCGTGTCCCACTCAAGATCCCATCCACGGGAGGAGCTGGGGCCATCGTGCTCCATGGACAGTGTCCCCACCACCCTAGCCAAGGGAATCTCTCTCCCAGCCGAGCACAGTGCCGAGCTTGTCTCAACTGGAAGCCAGACGTTGGCTATCTCACAAATTACTGTGTTAGAGAAATCTTTACGGAACGAGATGTTGGTAAACAAGAGCTTGCTGCTCATATGATTCACTACCTTCTTACGCACTTTAAGAGCAAATTTCTCCACCCTCCTACGGCTGTGGGGAACCGCAGACACGGTGGAACCGGTGCCCTCCCGCGGGCAGCCAGCGTCGCCCCCCAAAGCGTGCGAGGCTGCGGATGGCATGTTACGTGGCAGCAGAGGTCAGGGGAAAAATACAACGTGTGGCTGTTTGTCGAGGCGGGGAAGGGATCCTCGGAAAGGCCTGAGAAGGGTCCAAAGCACGTTGGGGAGCCGTCCGCTGCGCGCCTTGCGGGAGCGGCCAAGGCTGTGGCGGAGGGCAGGGGAAGGCAGCCAAGCGCTGCTGGGCGGGCGGGCGGGCGGGCGGGCAGGGCGCCTTTGTGGGCAGGGAGGGGCGAGGCGGGCAGGCTGAGCTGCGAGAGGAGCCTGGCCCCGGGTTGCCTCTGCGAACTCCAGCAAGCGTCTCGCGCTTTGCGTGCTCCAGTTTTCCTCTCCGGCAAAGGGGAAGACCTACTGCGCTTCATTTCGCTGTGGGCGTCGTGAAGCCTCGTTCATGGCGGTCCCGCTGTACACCCCCTTACCGCCCAAATGGGCACCGGGGTGTGCAATCGGCTCGTACCACTTCAGCGTGCTCACGCTGGAGAGGGAAGCCCTGTGAATATATATATACTCTGTCTGTTCAGCTTAACGTTGGATCTCTGTGCCGACGCGAGCCGCACATGATACTTGCTGGTTCTTGAAAGCAACATAGTCACATCACCGTGGCACTGAGCCTAGCTAATTAGCCCTTCTTGGCGGGTCTAATTAGGCTGGGCAGGGAGCCACGCTGATAGAGCTATACTGTCGCGGGTTCCAGCTCTCGCTGGGTCCCAGTCAGCAGGGATATCTGCATCGTACCCATGCTGTGCTGCAGACGTACCGCCAATGCCTCCCAGGACCCTGGCAGTAAAACCCGTGGAGAGGCCAGCTGAGGACTGAGGAGAAGAGCGGGAGCTGGCGGGCCGAAAGGCTGCTCCTTTCTCCTAAGACAAATTTTTGGAGGGGAAAAAACCAAAAAGTCATGCAGACTTCTCTTTGCTTTTTTGACTCACTGTGATGATTTCTGAAAATACCCCGCACCCTGGGGTCCCCGGTGAGGTCAGACACCTTTGTGTTCTGCTCAGACCCTTCGTGAAGTGGAGGCAGTGACTCCGAGGGGAAAAGCCGCAGGAAAGCCCCAGTCAGGGTCTCCTGGTGGATATGAATCTTAATAACAAAGCGAGTCTCTGCCTTCACTTCCCACCCCTTACCATGGGCTGTGCCCCTTTTTGGGCTGAGGGCTGGATGGGTCTCTGTTCGTTATCAGCCCGGCCGTATCTGCTGCTGCGGCACAGAGCCGAGGCGGCCCCCGTGTGCTCCTTCTGGTCAGCCTCACCTGAGGAGGGCAAAAAGCAAGGGCGAGAAATGAAAGCTGTGTCCTCCCGGCTGTGGTGAGCCCCCCCACGGGGGGCAGCCGGAGGCAAACTTGTTAAAATCGGCTGGAGGAGAAGTGAGGAGGTGGATACCAAGCCACGGCTAGCGGTGGAGGCAGGAATCCAGATGGCCACCCTCCTAGATCAACATTGCAGACATGAGAATCGAAAGGAGAAATTGTCACAAAAGCAAACAGCATAAGAGAGAGGGTCGTAATGCTTGGACTGGCCACCGTCCAGGTGTCCACCCTCTTGTCACACAGTGCACTGCGGTCAAACGCGGGAGCGGACCCCGAGCATCTGTGCCCAAAGCACCTAATGAGTGTTTGCACGCCGCGCAGAGCAGGAGGCGGCGGCGGCGGCGCAGGGGAGAGGGGTGGAAAGGAGGCTTTCGAGCACGTGGCAGGCTGCCTGGCCGGCACAGCGTGCGGCAGGGGAGGAAAGACATGAAACAAAAGCCTTCCTGCAGGAGCGAAGAGAAGAGACCCACTGCTGACAGATATGAAACAACACAGCCCGCTGCGGAGGCCAGAGCTCCTGGGGCAGGCGAGGCCAATAGTTGTAAAAACAGAGTTTTGAAGCAGGAAATGTAACATGACTACAAATTGCCTCGCTTCCCCGCCCCGACCCCTGGCTCCCACCGTCTGTGACGGGACTCTGGGCGGCCAGGCAGCGAGCTGGCGGTGGGACGGGCAGGAGCTCCTGCCTGCCCTGGCCTGGGCACCCACCGGAGAGCTCGGCACCCGCCCCTCCCACCTCTTCCCAAAACACAGGACTGCCCCAGATAGAAATACTCCCAACACCAGCGTTCCCTCCCGGCAGTGGGGAAGCTGGTTTTTTTGGAGGCTCTCCGCCAACAGCAACAGTAATACAGTGCCATGAATTCCCACCGGGCCCTACTCACAATGGCCAAACTGGACAGATAATTTACAACTGATACGTCTGTTGTGGAGACAGGACGCAGGCATTTTTACCAACAGGTCATCTAAGCCCCAGAGCAGAGTCAAAACACATGGTGAAAAATACATTTTCCTCCTGTTTCCATCCTGGCTGTGCCACAGCTTTTGGCTGGGCAGCGGGATGGCGGAGGACTGCAAATTTTGCAGTCGCAGCTGTGGATATTGCTTAATCTTCTTCTTCTGTTTCAGTGGGTCTTTCTACCAAAATATTTGCTGTGAATGGGAAGCAAAAACAAAAAAAGAAAAGACGACTGGAAAGGGTTTCTGCTGCACTGTTTACACCGTTTGCACTTTCTTCAGAGCCACAGAAGTTAGAGATGGAAAAGCCATATTAAGTCACTGAGGGTGATCTTTTCCGAGGCTTTGAAATCACTTACCACTCCGACAAATGACCTCCAAAGAACCTCTGTGTGGCAATTTCAGCTATTGCAGCCCACCAATGTCTTTTCCATTCCTTGGCTGGAGGTTAGCATCCCCACAGCAGAGTCAGCAGAAGAGGACCTGCGCCCGTGCCTCAGCAGCTCCAGTTAAGAAATGGGGCGATGAACTGCGACTGCTGAAGCGGAGTCAACCTCCTGCTGTTGACTGCTCTGGGGAGAAGCAAGCACCAAGAGAGGGGCAGTCAGAGGAGAAGTCGGAGAATCTTAGATGGGCCTTCTCCTCTCCGTCTGTCAGAGCTTGCTGAGGCTTTAATGCCCATGTAGAAAGGGACCTGCGGTGCAACGCAGGATCCTCAGAGGTCTGATTCTAGGGTGAAATCACTCAAGGCCAGGTCTGCAAAGGAAATTGGGTGCATACATAAGCACGTAGGAATGAAGGAAGGCTTATAAAAATGCCCGTCAGGCTGGACACTCAGCTCTCATTAAAATGCAGAGGAGGCAGACACTGAAAGAGCGAAAGCAATGCAGCTTGTACTTTCCACAGCAGAATAATTTAGAAGCTGTTTAGCAGCTTTTTCTGATTTTCTCCTTCCTCTTAAATTTATCCTTATTCTTCTTCATTCCCTCTTTCCTGGGATTTCCACTCCCCCAAAGACCACCTCTTTTTTTTCACAGCGTATTTTGCTTCAACATGGAAGTTCACTGCTCATTGACATAAATCGAAGATGCCCCAGAGATATTATTGACCGAATCCCACCTTGTAATTTCTAACATCACCCTTTTGGAAAGAGAAACAGTGCTGCACGGCTGATGAAATTGCTCTGTACTTGTTGCATCTTTGAGCTGTTCAGATGCCATCTCAGACCAGGAAGACCCAGTCAGTTCTCCGCTTGCGTGGCCTTGGGAAAGGCCGTCCTGATGGGAGACATTCAGCTTAGGTGTGAGCTGGTCGGCTAACGTGGGGTGTGTTTCAGCTGACCTTGGCAGTCACTGAGGCACCGGGATTCGGCTGGCTGTTCTGTTTCAGCGGGGTTACCTGTCTCTCTGGTACCTCTCTACTGCCGCTCTGGTACGATCTCTACTGGTAACGACAGCGGATGATCTGTACCACGTATTTTAGACTTCTTTGACTATATGAACCTCTGTCGTCAGAGGAAGCATCCCTCTCAGCTCGGTTCCTCTTCTGTACATAGCTCTTGTACCTCGGAAGGCCTGTGAAGAACAAATGCACCTGAAGAAGGTGAAGTAAGTGGTTATTACTGCAGGGAGGCTGTATGATTATTTTCAAACTATGCCAATGTGAAAACTGAAATTTTCCACCCAGCGCCTATATGGGTACGTCACCTGCGGCACAGAGATCTCTTGCAGTGTCCTGTCCCTGTGAAACCTTGGAAGGAGCAAGTCATGGAAGTGGCAATACTGTCAGGCCACTGGGACGGAACAGACCCGTGGGATCCAGAGGTGCCTGAACTTAGACTTCGCAAGTGAGCGAGGGATGGTGTAACGAGTGTGCAACGGTTCAGCGCTCCCTGTTACCAGAGGACGATGTTAATCCCAAGGAAGCGTGGCGTCCTTTTTTCTGATCTTGCTCTTGCTGTAGAGGGCGAACCCCGGGTCCAGCAGTGTTGCCACTGACTCAACAAATGTGATTTCCCTCTGCCCCCGGTTCAGCTGTGCTGCCTATTGCTTGGGCAATGTGAGAGGCAAGAAGCCCCTACCCTTGCTACGGCCTGAACTGCTTGTGTGTGGTCAACTTGTTGGCCTGAACCCCTGCATGAGGGCCCTGGAGGCAAAGCGCTGCTTCCGATTCTCTTTGTTCAGAGGGCTCTGGTGTAGCTGGCCTGAGAAATTAAGTTGGAGGGACAGAGAGAACCGGAGGAAGAGTGAAGGAGAAAGGGTGAATGGGTACAAATTATTTCACGAACTTTCCATGAAATAGCGAGGGTAGAGTCGGGGGTGGGAGGACGTTAATTTACGGCAGAATGTTGTTATTGCAGCCCTTCTTCAACCAGTCATGTTACAGGAAGATAAATAAAGCCCAAGCCAAATCTTCCCCTGGGCTAAGCCTGCTAGTTTGGAGATTTATGTGCAGCTTATATCCAGCCTGATAATTCCACTGTGCGACTGACCGAAGGTCCTCACTTGCAGGGTAGGATGTTGTTAAAGGCACCGATATTCAGCACCAGAGCACAGCAGGACGCTGCCTGATGAGGCCATTACTAAATTTCGGTGGCCAAAAGCAACTTGTTGATCTCTGTGAATGCGTTGCTTGCAGCACTGGGTATGGGGCTATCTCACAGTACAGCAAACATGAGGCTTTTTTTGTCAGTGACCATGCAGAAAAGCCAGGCTCTGTTTGTTCAGCTAGAAAATGCTTACAGTAGCTTTTTTTTTTTTCCCTTGAAATTCAACTTTCCTAATTCTGTGTGGGAGGGCTTTTTTCCAGGCTTTTTAAAGTAATATCAGTATTATGGCTAATGAGGCAGTGGAAAGCAAGCTGGTCCCTTCACTGTAGCTAATGACTCCATTCCCGTGAGCCTAATCAAAGATTTGTACATGTAATTGCTGTCAAGTCAGCTCTAGCCACCTGCCATTTCTGCCACACCTGAGCTCCCTTCTCCATGGCCCGTGATTCTAAATGAATCCACCTCTTTTTCTAAGGGAAGGAAAACAGAGCTGCCAAGCAACCCTGAAATGGTGCTTTACCCCTAGAGCAAAGATCAAACAGTCTGTGTTGTCACTGAGCAATATGTATGTTAACTGACTGTGGCAGAGATTTTTCGAAAATTTATTAGCCTCATATTGGAGATCAGGGAAGTGAGAAATACACCCTTGTCCGGACATGTCCTGGACTTGAGACAGGCTTCTGTCGGAGGCAACAGTGATTTTTGTTGGCTCACCATTGAACAAAGTTGAACTACATTTATTTTTGGTTTTCTCTGATGGAAAAAACCACTGAAGTCATTATTCCACTCCTGCAGTGGGCTAGTGCGATATTTTGACCAACCTTTGTCCTCAGCATCACGATTCCTAAACATCCTGCCTTCTCCATAGGGAACTGATGCAGGAAATGTTGTGGGGCCATGTTCACTTGGATGTAAGAGATAACTCCTGTTCATTGTTCCAGGGGAAAGAAAAGGGGGAAAAAAAAGGGAAAAACCCCAGTTGCTGCTAAAATATTGTGAAAAGAAAAAGTTGTGATCCTGGGTGCATCAGCTTACCTCTGTCCAGGCAAGTGTGACTCCTAAGAGTCAGGTATCTAATGCCACGTCTAATTTCTTCAATGTATTTCCAGCAAAATTTTTAAAGTTGTTAAGAAAGATGCAGTCTATGAAGTCACACTAAAACATTATTGGTTTTTAGATAACTGTTCATTTTTTAGCCTGGTTTCCTAGTGAAATGAGAATTATGGGATCACGTGGTGTGATCAGTCTGTCTGATCGTCCCTCACTAATCCCTTTTCTATTCTTGGCCAAGTTGAACCCTAGATAACAACGGAAGACAAATGTGAGAGAGATTACATTACTGTTTCAAGAACATAAGTATCCAGGTGGAGGTGCGAAACTCCACATAGACCTCCTACAAATGTCCCAAGTAGAGGAAGCCTGGCAAGTGAATTCATACGTTGTCAGCAAAAGAAGAGAGACCGTATGGGTGCCCCAGCCACAGCGATAGCCTTAGTTGGAGATTACCATAAACCACAAAACAGAGATCTGTGGAATATGAGGCATCACTGATATCCATTCTCACAGAACTACTTGGTTTCCTTTCTCAACCCATAACAGAAAGCAAAGACACCATTAAGATATGTAAGATCTTTGATTGGATACAATCAGTTTTTTGCAAGCGGCTTGATCCAAATGCAAGCTGAAGGTTTTTTGCCCCATTGCGACAATGTGGAAAGGCTTTATAATAGCTTTTAATACAGTTTACTTTAATTTTAGGAGCTCGTCCTCTGCCAGAAGAGTTTAATTGGCCATGAAGTCCTGTGAGTTTTTGCATTGTGAGTTGACAGATGCATAGATTAATTTAGCAGGAAAACCAAAGAATAAATTAAAGGGTCTGAAAACAATTAAAGGGTCTGTAGCTATTTGTGTTAGCCTGAGAGCCTAAAGCTAAATACTGATGCTTGTTTTGCTATATGGCTAACCACTGCTGTACTTTACTGCAGTGCAAGCCTAAAAAGAACGTCACTTTTTGGCTATTTCTGTGATAGTACGTTTAAAATTTCTGCTCAGAATACCCTACAGTGTCTTCTGAAAAACAAGCTGCCATGTGGGAAGGCACCGCTTTCCTTTCCTCTGAGCTGTCTTACCTCTGTCAGGTAACAGAGATTCACACGCATACGGAGGGGAGCCTGATGCAAAGGTTGACTGGGGTGCTGCCACGCTAAATTCTGTAACGCCTGATACCTGGGTTAGCCGTGTGAGCCAGCTCCTAAAGCTATAAATCCCTGGGCTTCTATGCGTTCCTGTATTACTGAAACAGATCCAGGAACGGAAGAGGACAGCAACCATTTTCATCAATGGCTGAAGCATCTTACTAGACATGGGAGAAACTTGTTCAAGTCCATGCACTACCCAAAAATATTTCAAAAGATTTCTCATTTTCCGGGGAGAATATTAAACCTGAGGCTGGAGATTCCTGCTCCCCACCTCAGTCATCCGTTCCTTCACAGACAGCATGCTTAAAGCAGTCCTGTAGCTTCACGGTTTAAGCCTTTCTTTGAAAAGGGGGAATCGAGGGTTCAATTTATTTTTGCTTGGCTACGTTCAGGGTGAGATTTCTAGCCAGCTAGCTAAAGCACATGAGAAGGGGATAAGGTAAGTGATGCTTTTCCTTCAGTGGCATTCTGAGCAGCTGCCACTGAATCTTGCACGGGCTCCAACCTGGTCAGCCTCCGGGGAGGGTGTCCGGAGTGTGCCTCACCGGGTCAGCAACCCTGGGGAAACAGGAGAGGATCCTCTGGCTCTTGGCTGCCAGGTGGGTTTAGGCTGAGTGAGGTGTTGAGGTGCTCGAGCAGGAGCTTTTCTTTTGCCCGTGCCTTTCTGGGGTTTGCCTCCAGGTAGCCACATGCTTACCACGCAGGCGCCGGGCTCCCAGCTGCTGATTCGACGGTTCCCAGCAATGCTACCAAAGGGGGAGCTGAGCCATAGAATGGAACACCGCAGTTCCTCCTAGCATGTGCAAGGCCACAGTGTTTGCAATGCTACTGCAATGTAATAATGACAGTGTTTATGAGGAGGCACAGTTTCGCATACTCAGTTGCAGGACAGAAGTCTTTGATCTTTCACGGAACTGTCTTGCAAAACTTATTGCCACATGTCCCAAAAGCCAAGAGCTTTGTGGGATTCATGGAAAAGCTAGACAGGCATCTTGTGTAACTGGGAGCCCTCCAGTCCTCTTCTCCTGGTCTGTCTGTGGAGTGCGTAGGCGTGGAGCTATTCAGGACTTTGAGACCAGTGCGGTAGGGTTCATAGGAGGAGCTTCCCAAATCGTAGAGGGTGGACACAGGGCTGAACAGAGACTGTAAGCAGATTCAAGCCCTGCTCCTTTTCCACAAGTCACATCAACTCCAGCCATGAATTAACGTACTGAAGTCCGAACACAACTCCACCCTGGCCTCTCTGAGGAGGCCTGAGCACTGCGAGAGGGGTCACGCCATCAGCACCTGGGGTGCTGTTACTTTCTCCAGCATCATCTCCAGCAAGTCGGTCCCTAGAGTCTCATTCTTGCTTGCCCTTATCTTCATAGAGGGTTCACAAGTGGGAATATGGAATGAGTACCCTGAGCCAGGGGTGAAGAAGACCTTCACAGAAGCAATATATGAGAGGGCCTAAATGAACTTCTGCCTTCCTGGTTTGGGAGGTAACTGCCTTCGGCTGCAGGTTCCCCTTAGGGGTGGGTTCCTGGACCAGAGAAACACAGGCCTGACTCAGAGTTGCCACAGATGTCCTCCCGGAGGTGCTCAGCCTGTCCGATACCCATGAACAGAGAGAGCTCTCGGCAGCTGACTAGGGCATTCAGGACAAATGGCGGGGGCAGGGAACGACGACTTCTTGCCCCCCTGGGGCCCTGGTCGGTTGGACACATTCTCCCCTGCTCGTCCAAAGCAGCGTAGGACCAACCGCAGAAGGAGGTCATACAGCTCCAGCGGGTCCTCGGAGCTAGAGGAGTGTCAGCAGTGGCTTGCGAGGATGGGGAAAGTCAGGAGCAAACACCAATGACAGGATGGACTGTGCCTTGTCCTCGCTTGGACCCTGATACACGGCTCTGCAAATGCTTTCCCACTGCAACCTGCAGGGCTGGGGATTTTTGTGCTGAACAATTAGCAGACCTTTTAAATACGGTATACGTTGGCTCAGTTCTTTGTAAGTAGTTTTGTTATTCCCTTTGCTGCTTTGGCTGTGTTTGTCTCCCACTTGACACCACTGTCCGTGCTGAAGACAAATACGCATTCGTTTTGATTTCCTCCTTAGAGTACACATAACTTCCAATGGGAAAGCCTGGAAAGTCTGCAGGATAACCTCCGTAGATAGCTAAATCCATTCTAAATGGCAAAGAGAACACAGTACTCTAATCAGGAGGGAGAGTGTGTTTTCAAATGTAGTCCAAAAATGCTTTCTTGGACAGTAATACAGTACCATGGTTTTTGTTCAGCTCTTGGCCAGGGCTTCAGATTTCTCCCTGGGGTCCTGAAGTCGGAAATCACAAGCCACTTGGCATATTTCATAAAGACCTCAAAGTATAGCTCTAACTACAGGAGCATACCCTCACAGCCAGCTGTTGCTGAGGCACCACCTGAAGCACTGCAGGCAATCGATGAGGGAACAACAGGGCAACCAGCTCTTGGATGGCAAACCCAGCGATCCTCAGTGCAGAGATGATTGGAACCACAGCTTTCCGTAATTGGAGTTGAAAAGACTGTATTATCAGGAGAGAGGATCCTTGGAACATAAAAGCAACATTATTAGCTCTTCTACAGTGGCATTCAAATGGAAATTTAACCTTTGTCTGAGAGAACAGATTAAAGGAAGAACTCGAAGCAGTCTTGTCTTTATTTTCTTCAGTTACTCCTAGCTCACTTGCATTTCTGCCTCTGTCTGCACAGAAGCAGAGCTACGGAAACTGAAGCCTCTTGAAGTTCATTCCTCTCCTCCTCCTCCTTTTCCCCTGCAATTTAGACACCTGCCCGCTTTCCTCTTAGGAGAGTCTAGGGCTGGAAAATGCTGTCACAGATAAGAATGAGGATGAAGCCACGGTGGGCGGAAGGGGCAGGGCTTGTGACAGTCCAGGTCTAATTTCTTAGCTTTTCAGCCTACTGTCAAAATTACAAATAGCTGGGTTTGCTCTTGCTCACCTGGAAAACTTCCACTGAAATTGCAGTTTCTACAAAATCTTAATTTTCCATGACTCTTTTCTTTTTTCTGTATGTCGCCTTCAGGAAAATCGACCTCTGATTTTTTTAGAAATGTTCCATTAAACTGCCTGTGCATTCTGAGAGCTGTAGCCGGTATCACAGGCGCCCTTGCAGACACATTATAGGAAGTATAGTTAGTCTAGGAAGTTCAATCCAAGGGGGAAAAAGAGCAACAAAAGGCAGTGGAGTACCAAGATCTTCCCGAGACATTGAGTGTAACTTAAGTTGAATTGACCATCAGTGAAATGCATTGACATACAGAATGAAACATTTGGGTTTGGAAATAGCCAAACACTTTCTTTCCGTTGATAACATTGAAACATTTTTGTATTACATTTAAGAAACAATTTGGGGGAAACTTGAGATTCCTCAAGTAATGTTAACACGTTAACTTTCATTCCAGTTAGAGACAAACAGATAGAGTTTTCCGTGGGGAAAATAATCTGAATTTCTCTTCATTCTGTGAGTCATTTGTTTGTCTTTCACTTGTATAAGAACATTTAACACTCACAAAAACTCGTTAGAAATCTGTGATGTCCAAGGCTCCACAGGAAGCTGCACCCAGAGAGTGTCTTACCGGCCACGGAGACGCGCTCCCCGTCGTCAGCCCAGGTCTGCATTACTGCCGCCAAAGGGCAATCTGCCGGTGGGGAATAAGAGGGCAGAATTTGCAACATGCGGTACCTTTGTCGTAACAGTCGGTGGAGTACATTCATTCAGAGCGATTTCGTTTCAATCCTAACACTATGTTGCAGGGGAGAAACAGAGTGTTTCCCTGTATTTCATAGAATCATAGAATCGTTCAGGTTGGAAAAGACCAACCAGGCTGCTCCCAGACAGACACTATGGCCAACTCATGGGGGATTAGTTTGTCTGGGTGTATCAAATGAGCTGATATCCAGCCAATTCCTTGTGATAAGCACCAGTTTCTCAAATATTGCCAGAATTAAGTGGTGCTTCTTTTGGGGGCAATCCAGCAAAAAGCTAAGGGCGGAATAACCATATGGATATGCCAGAAGGGCTTCTGAGGGGATGGCAGTGAGCAGCCTCTGCCTTTCTTCTCCTAGCTCCAATATGAATCACAAGCTGATTCACTCTCTAGATGAGGTTTCAGTCAGTTTGAGGCAGACACTGGATGTTCCTAAGTCCAGCTCTGAAGCTGAAATGAATTTATGGGGGAAAAAAAAAGTCTTAATGAGAAAGACTGGGCAACTTTAGCAATAATTTCCACACCACACCCCACCCCACCCCCCCCGCCGAGTTTCCACCACCACTTACACATACAAGAATGCAAACACATTTTGTAGAGTTGGTGTAGCCAGGACAATGCAAGGATACAAATGATTGAAGAACTGTGGTGTCCTTTAGTAGAAAACTGTTAGAATGTGAGAAGTGGACAGTCTTTATGTATACGCATCCTTCCTAAGCACGTCGATAACCTTTCATGATGAGAAGGAAATGTTTCACCTCAGAATTGATTTCAAAACCATCTACTCTATTTTTTATTTTGACAATAAATCTCTTCAGTGTCTTGGTCAATACACTTCTTTTCCTTCCCAAAAGAATGGTCTTGTTTACTGTTATTAGTGTTACCTTGAGGAGAGGAGTGTAAATATATATCAGCCCCTCAAGAGATGATTTTGCAGTGTCAGCTGAGTCCCAGCTATGCTCTACAAAACAACGCAGACACAGCTAGGAGCACCTCTCACAGGCCAGGTTTGTAGCAGCAAAGCCAGGAGAGCTCACAAACCTCTACCTCCGCATACACTCCCTGACCAGGTCCTCGCATCCCGTTGGAGCAGGGCTCGGATGAGCACGTCAGTCCCTCTCCCCTCCAGCGTGCCCGGTGCTCTGGCTACTTCTGCAATAGCACCAAGCACAGGTTAGATAAAGCCACTGAGAGCTGGAGGCTCCGCTTGCCATCTCACACAGCCAAGGTTTCTATTTGCTTCCTGTAGCTCAGGAATCTTGAAAACCTGATGCGCACAAATAAAGCCAACAGTGGGATTTATTGCTGAATATAATGAATATTATAAACGGTTGTTTAGCTCTGGACCTTGACACTGAAAGTTCACCTATCAACACCATCGTATTTATCTTGCTTAGCCTAGCTACTCCCAGATTTATCTGACACAGCTAATACTAAGAGGTGTCTGCGTGCCTGTGTGCCCAAAGGAAAAGAAACCTTTGTTGAAAGTGAATTATTGCCATTTTCTACCAGGTGCAAAGCCTGCTTAGTCTTTGATTAGCCATCATTGAGAGAACTTTTTGACCCAACGATTCTTTGGAGTTAAAAACCACTCTAAGTGTGGAAAGAGTATGTAAACATATTGGTGAACTGCTAGGGTGCAAAATTCATAGAAATGCCAGGAGAATTCAGTGGGGAAATTTACAGGTATAAATTTGGTGTGACACATGAGTGATTTGGAATTACAAGGCAAGCCGGCTGCTCTACAAGTACAGTATCTTACACTGACCCTGTTTTGAACGAGCTCTGCTGCTAAACGAAGTGAAGCCTCTGTTATGTAAACTGCTGATGTATAGCAAAAAAACCCAACTAGCCCAGCCTTGCAACCAGACTGTGATACCCTTTTTCTAGATGACTAACACTTTGCCGTTTGCATGCCTTGAATATGGCTATCGATCTGTATCAGGGTGGTATTGTCTGGTTATATAGAATAATATAGCCAGGTTTTGTTTCACCAGTTCAGTGACAGTACTTTGTTGAGAAATTTTTACTTCGGATGTCCCTGCTTTTCAGAGGACCAGCAAAGCACTCAGTCTCCCTGGAAACATACAGGTGACAGGGCCAGCCAATATCCCTGTGAACCAGGTTTCTGCTGCCTGGGTGGTTAGGCTTTAAGGTTTGTGGCTGGAGCCGCAGGAGGATTTAGATGCAGCATGCAAAACGGTGACTCTCAAAAGCCCAGATGTGCTGCCGCTGAACCCTGGCAGCACCCGCCATCCCCAGGGACCTTCATGCTCAGCAGTAAAGTTCCCCCCGATGCCTCAGGACCTGCTTCTGCACACAGGAGCACTTCAGCCTTTCAAGATCACCTTGTTCAGCGAGAGGAGCAAGAGGCCTCGGGGAAGGGACTTGGGGAAAGGGACATGACGTGGAGCTGCAGGAGATGGGGCAGAGCCATCCATGTCTGAGCCTGAGACTGCGTAGAGCAAAAGGAGCTGCCTCCTGAAATGAAGACTAATGATATGGCCAAATGGAAAAGAGCAGCATCAAAGGAGGGGGCTGAAGCAGGCTGTAGCAGGCAGTTTGGATTTTGTCTCTGATTTCAGTCGTTATTTCATCAAAGGGGACCAGCCTACCTCCAGCACAGCTCTGCCTGCTTATACGCAGAAAGGGCTCCGTCCTGAGTGAAGTGGTGTCACCTCAGGTCTGCCTTGCTCGTCCTCTCCACCCCTGTGCTGTCTGACCTCCAGCCCATCTTGTCAGTGGGATTAGCAGGGTTTACTGAAGTGGTGTGGGCTCGGCACAACGAGCGGTGATGGCAGGTGGGTGAGTGGTGGCTCTCCCCTCCTACTCTGTCCCGCAGCAGACAGGGCTGGCCTGGGGGAATGGGCTTAGTTCCCTCCACTGCCTGAGGAAGAGAGGGATTTAGGTATGCTCTAAATGTTGAGCTAATGGACAGGAGGATGATGTGGGTGTAAACCCCATCTTCTTTGTCAGATGTTCTTTGGGAGAGGTTTTAAAGGGCTTAAATGACCAACCCCAGGAAAAAGATTGAGAGCTGTGGTTTCTAAGTGGAAGGAAATACCCCTTTTCAGACAAGAACAAAGCACTCAAGTCCTTGACAGAGACAGGATTTAAGACCCAGCTTTCTATGTGGCATATCCTATGAGTGAGATAAGATGGTTCCCCGTGCAACTTTCTGGCAATTGCCATTTTCCCCCATTCACTTCACAGGCACCCCCAGCATCGAACTCGTGAGGTGGGACTGATCTCTAGCAACAGAACAGCGGTCTTAAGGCAAATCTTTCCATTACTTTCTGTAGTAATGATTAGGCTCTTGAAGACCAGCCTGTGGTTCCTGGTATGCATCCTTTGGTTTGCAACACATACAGGAAGGATTAAGTAAAGCACCTCCTAAATTCCTACTCTGGCTGTGATAGAAGTGGCATATTATTAGGGAGCAGAAATGCCAGTGTTCACATATATGACTCACATACCTGTCTACAGGTAACCGGGGTAAAACCAGAGTTTAGAGCCAAAGAGACCTGAAACGAAGGAGAGAAAGCAGGCAAGGAAGAGCAGGAAAGCAAGGAAGATTATTGCGGAGAAGGAGCTCTGAAGTTAACTTCCCAGCTTGTTACCTGCACATATTCATAACCCATGCTGGTGAGGAATCACAGGGCTTTTATAGATACCCACAACCTATGCATACGAAACACAGTGGCTGCTGGGGGCACTGCAGAGGCCTCACATCTGGCCAGGCTCAACACAAGCCAAGGAATATAGGAGAAGACGCAGGGTTAGGTATCACAGCTTCAGACAGCAACGTCAGAGCAAATGGAGCGAGATGCCTCAGTTGCAAGCAAAGGGAAGCCACTTTTAAAAGTCAGAGAGGGGTAGGGATTTCTGAATGCTAGAGCACCTACATGGTCAGAGTCTGTCTGGATTGCCCAGCAATGCTCCGGCGCCTCAAAAGCACCTTTGTACCTTTGCGGTTCTTGCTGCAATTAATCCCTGGAGTAAGTGCCCTCAGATGAATGGAATTGCAGCGGGGCTGCCCTGCCTGGGTGATGGCCCAGCGGCACTCCACCCAGCCCTGCATGCTTTGCCGGTTACTCGTGCAGTGCCTTGAGACACTGGAGGCCTGCAGCCTCCTAACTCTGCTGACACTTCCCTCTTTTCCACATCGTCTAGGTGGTTTCAGAGCCCCAGTCCTAACACAGGCCTCTTCTGACCCTGCTCCCTCATTTGTCTTCTGCCCCTACCACCTTGTTCGCTTGGCCCGCGTGTTATTTCCGTGAGCACGATCAGGAGTAGCTGCAGCTTCTTGCACAGCCTGCCAGCTTCTGCTCTGCGCCTGAGTGCCCTTGGTGTGGCTGCAACCATGTTATTTGCTTGCTTTCCTCCAAAATAACAAAACCTCTATGCTCAGGCCTAAAGATTTGTGATCATCCTTCTGCCTCTGGCTTCGCATCTTCTGATCCTATCTAGTCATCATATCAAGTGCCATGTGTTTTGCAGGAAGCCTGCATATCCTTGGCGTTCCAGTTCCTCCTCCTCCTAAAGACCTGTATTTATTAATTAGGAGTAATCCCTGTTAATTATGAGGAAATGCATACAATGGCTCCCAGCTGTGCATGTCTGCACAGAATACTTCACTAAGTATACAACCTTTGGCACCAGAGACCTGCTCTTGGGAGAAATAGATATCAGAATGTATTTGTTTAAGCGTTGAGTCACTAGGATGTCCACCGAGATAAAAGTCACTTTTCAAGGTCATCTCAGACCTCACGACCTTTAGGCCCACTGCAGAATTTCGAAGACTTCCTGGTTAAATAAGGTTTATCATTGTTTGAAAGAATTTGGCCTCTGGCAAGTAAAGGTGAAAAGTCATCTATATTTGAATGTTTTCAGTATACAAGCTTGGCTGCTGCCCGTGATTTTAAGGTTGCCCACTGTATTTGTAGCCTGAACAAAGCTGTGAAAGGCATAGTGGAACTCACTAGTACAATTAGAAAGCCATCAAGCGAGGTGTTAATGAAAAACCGGGGGGACAGATTCAGCCCCTCTTTATGCAAGGGCCAGTTGGGAATTGCTTTGTTGAAGGCAATGAAGTTGCTCTGGATCTGGCTCTGAAAACGAAGGCTGGAGATCCTGGAGAGGGGAGCAGGCTGTGCCACATTTACACCCCTGCTGACACCGCTGTGCAGTGGCGTAAGTGAAGCTGATACTGGAGGCAAGTCGTGCTCATTTATCCTTCTGTCACCTCTCGTTGTCAGCGGTGTGCTCAGCGGCCGGCCTCTGTTCACGTGTAAACCCAGTGAAGACTGAAGTTGCAAGAGGTCAGACGCTGCTGTCAGTAATACCAGTACAACACCTTGGGGTGAGCGGGGCAGATTTTGATCGTGGTTGCACAATTATCCCACTGCAGAGGTGTGAGAGCCCAGGTTCACAGCAGCGTGACTGAAGTCAGCACCTGACACATGAGAGCTTCTCTGACTCATCCAAGGCAACGCTGATTCTCCAGATTCACATTAGTGCACTTTCAAATCAAAATCCATTGAAACGGGCTTCAAGTGACACAATCCTACATGTGGAGTGACTCCACCTATTTAAGGTAAGGGACAACTCAGCTCTCTGGCTGACTCTTTGCCTTCATTTCCCTGTAGGTTTGCGGTGTCTGTGTCCCCTGGGTTACCTCCTACTTGCACAGCTACCAGGAGAGGAGGAAGATATGCTGATGTTTCCAAATCTGTCTGGATCCCCTCCGTGATATAATGTACAGGTGTGACCAGCATGAGGTAGAGCTCTGCCTGGTCTCTCTGTGTCCACAAAGGAAGGGGCGGCACAAGTTGCTCCACAGCGCAAGTCCTGATGGGCTCCTCAGCACAAGCTGAGTTTCCCAGAAGTGGATTGCTGTGGGGCCAATAGCCCTCTGCCCCCGCCCCTTCACGCCAGCACTTTTCCGTCGACAC
The DNA here is from genome assembly GCA_034782735.1 of Sagittarius serpentarius. Lineage (NCBI taxonomy): Eukaryota > Metazoa > Chordata > Aves > Accipitriformes > Sagittariidae > Sagittarius > Sagittarius serpentarius. The sequence goes on from JAVKLA010000008.1 coordinate 33,518,223, forward strand.
CACGTTGAACGTGCTTCCAGCAGGCGCTGGAGACACGGGAACATTTGAACGGGATAGCGCCCGTCCAGCCCGCCTCCGGCTGCCCCTCCGCCGGCGAGGGAGCCCTTCTCGCCGTGACGTGGCCGGCAGTGCGCGGGGGCCTCTACCGAGGGCAAAGCAGTGCCAGGGAGACGGCGACGTGCCGTGCCGAGCCCGAGCTCGGTGCAGCTGGGGACTGCCAAGTTCAGTTGTGGGGACAATCTGCAGCTGGTAGATTTGTGGGGGGGAAACATGCACTGAAAATGTGTAGTTACTGGATTTGGGTTTTATTCGAAGGAAGGGAAAGGATTTCACCAAGGGATTGCTGCATGTATCGCAAAGCAAAGCTGACTTATCTTTTTTTTTTTTTTCCTTTTTTTTTTTTTTTTTTTTTTTGAGGGAGCCCTTTGTTAAAATCTTGGCAGCCCATCTCTGCCGGGAAGACAGAACTGCTCTGTGCCGAAGCTGGGGTTGGCACATCTTCTCCCCGGCGTGCGGGGCGTGCAAAGGCGGTGGGGAAGGCTGCCATCTCATGGCGAACCGTGCCGGGCTGCCGCACGCTGAGCTGGCCCGCCTTGCCGCCCGTCCCCAGGCCTGGTTGCTCCCGAGCAGACCTTCTCTCAACAAGTCGTGTGTGCAGCTGCTGAAGAAGCCGAGGTGTTTTGCCATGGGGTTTGCGCTTTAACTTGGAGACCAGCCCTGCCAGAGGCTAGGGTTTTCTGGCTTCTTGCCTTGTCAGCGTTTTACGTGAGAGCAAAATGGTAGTTACGAAAAACCATGGGAGCAAGGGATTCACTCATCTGAGAAGAGGCTGATTGTCACAGATGGTTTTGGTGGCGACTCGAGGCTGATACGCTATCGCCTGTGACAGCAGCTTTGCTGAGTCACAGCCCCGAATGGAAACTCCCCTGGAACCGCTTGTGGGTTGCAACTCATAATTTTGGGATTCTTTGGTATTCGTTGCTAACCTTCTGCCGCGGCTCACACGTCCTACGCGCTCGCGCTCGCTGTCTGCCCTCCGCGTCCTGAAAACGTACCAGCGCTCGCCCGGCACGGGCTGGAGTCTCCCTCTCCACTCCGCGGGACGTGGCAGCGCTGCGGCAGGCCTTGTGGCGTTTCCAGAAGTCTCCAGAAAAACCTGGACGTAGATCTGTGACTGAGAGGGTCAGCCTCGGCCAGTGAGACCTCTGGACAGAATTAAAACGTCCTTGCTGACCGGGGCGAGTCCAGCACAACAGTGTGGGAACAGGCAGGCGGCCGGCGGCCATGCTGACAGCAAAGGGGGATGGAACAGAGGAGGGGATTTTTAAGGACGATAAAGGTCACTTGTTCAGGGAAGTGGTGAGAAATTTTATCATTGTAAGTGCTTTGGATGCGTCTGTGGTGAGGAAAGGGAGAAACTGCCTTTTAAAATGTTGTCCAAGTCACACCAGTGTTAACGGCTGCCTAAAATATGTCCTGAACAGGCACTCCCTGGACGCGCGCGTGAGTATGCGCTCTTTGAAGGGAGTGAGCCCTACCCACCACCCTGAATCCCCCCGAGTCCTGCATCTGGGCATTTCTGTAACAGAGCATGCGTGAGGGAGGAGGGTAAAAGTCTTTCAAATGTAGGTTCTGGATGGAGAAAACCTCTATACTGAATCTTATCTTTCCCCAGATATAGGTTATTTTGTTTTCAAAAGCTGTTTCTTGGAGCGGTGGAAGCCCAGGCTAGTGGTGTGCCTAAGCAGGGGAGGTGAATCAGGCCACTTGCAGCTGAAGGGGTCCAGGCTGCTGTACCTGACATGTGTCGCCCGTGGGGCTTTTGAATGGGTTAGGAACGAGAGAGAAGCTAGTTTGTGCTTGTTGAAATATGGTAACATTTTACAAGGAATACGTGCTCAATCCAAAACCATCACAACTTTGATTTGAGTCAGCAAATGGAATAAAGATGTCAAAAGAAGCTCCAGTAATGGAAAGAAACGTGTTACACTTTCTGATAGTCCTGATTTCTCTTGTGTTTCCGCACGGATGTAGAAGGCCAGGCCTCTCCAGGTGTCTTTCCATGTTGTAACTTAATCATATGTTTCTGTCCTGCCTCACAGTCCTGCCTCCCCAAACCCTTCCCCGCAGCTCCAATTTTACTGCTTCTCAGCTCGGTGCATTTGCTTATAATGACCCAAATCACTTCCTTTCCTTCCGAAAAGGAAAAAAAGAAAACAACACCCATCCATTTTTAGACAGTAGCCACATGCACAGTTGAATCTGCACGCTGGAGAGGCAGCTGGGAAGGACGCAGCAGCAAGCAGCTGGGGGCGGGCAGGTGTCGGAAGCTCTTGGTCAGGTTCGTCATGGAAAGTCAAAATGCGCAATTACAGGGCCAAGAACAGGGTAGCACACACTGGCAGGAGAGTCGCGCATTTTGGCTGGGACGACATTGTTACAACAGTATATAGACCCCAGTGGTTTAATCCTGCTTGAAATGTTCCTGTGCTCCTGTGTCCTACCAGCCCTATTGCTCGTCACCGGCTCTGTTGTGCCCAAAAAACCATAGGCAGTAAGCTGTGTCGGTGGAAGGATGGGGCTAAAAAATTAATCTGCCCACAAAGAGATGATAGATGGATGGATAGATAGATAGATAGATAGATAGATAGATAGATAGATAGATAGATAGATAGATAGATACGTAGATGGATACAGAGGGAAATAGATTATTTGTGCTTTGAGTTCAAATTATTTCACTGAGTCACTTCAGAGTGCAGTCCCATGATCAGTATTTCTGGGAGGCAAGGGTAGAGGGAAGGACAAGGAATTATATCCCGAGGAATGGAAATGGGGACCACTGGAGAACGTTATGATGTGACTTCTGGTGTGCACCAGGCCTCCGCGAAGCAAAGTCAACCTTTCGCTAGGCCTAGAAGCACTCTCAGGTTGTTTCCAGTGAGGATAGTGGCAGATGGCTGGAAGAAATGAGATGTGACTAGCATGGCTCCTAAACTTGCACAGGCCCAGAGGATGTACCGAGCACTGAGTACATAAAAACTCAAGCTAGAACTCATAACGCCCGGTCTCCATCATGTGAAAACGGACAAGAAGTCCTTCAGAGCTACCATGCGGCCAGGAAAGCGGGGAGAGGTGGCATCCGGGATTCAGTGATGGTAATTGTCCTCCCTCGCCTTTTGCTGGGGAATGGCTTGGGGCCGAGCTCTGTGGCATGACAGAGGGGACGAGATCCGCCCTGCCATCCCCACCACGCTGTGAGGATTCCTCAGCGGTGTTTGTGCAGCGCGGATGTTACAACACAGTGCTGCTGCAGGCAGGAAAAAAGCTCGAGTGCAACCACTCAAGATTTAATCTTGGTACTGATGGGTGAAGAAGAGGATTTTTTTTCTCCATGGGGACTGCTATTCATACACTGCAGTTTTACTTCTTCAGGATGAAGATGAATCCCCCCTGCACATACAATATACAAATCTAGCATACTAGGAGCATACTGTGCACTACTTTTCTATTAAAAGCTTGTTTACAAGAGAGGGATAGGAAAAGCAAGAGTGATTAACCGAAAAGAACTTTTCCCTGTGGAAACTCTACTTTGTTTCAGATTATTAGGAGAAGTAATTATTCCCCATACACACTCACACACGCTGCTCTCCGTTTGGGACGTAAGTCCTTCAGGTGTTTTCTCTGGCTCAGCCCGCGGGGTAGGATAAGGCACACGTTGGCACAGGTCCGTGCTGATCCAGCAGGCTGCCGGGACTTCCCCGAGGTGCCGAGGGCAGGGACCGTCTCCCTCTGCTGTGGCGGAACCTGGCTTGACCAGCTCCCTGGAGCCACCCGCTCTCCCCGCGCGGACCGCTGCGGGAGCTGGTGGGGCTTGGTTAGCTTTTTAAATATTTGAGGTATCAGATGAATGCAAGAGCTGGAGCTAGGGGGCGGGTAGGAGAGCTGAGCTGGGCAATGGTGAGACGAGAGGGAGGGAGAGGAAGAGGACTGTGCCGTTGGGAGCCAGGGAGCTGCTGGACTGGCTTGGCCACCTCACCCCTGCACACCCCGCGACGTGCCTGGGTTAAGTCAGCTAAACATGGGTTGCTGCTTCTTACACCCCCTGTTTTAAAATAATCTGCAAGGTACATGTGAACATCTGGCTCGCCCGATGCTTCTGGAGAGCGGGTGGGAAGTCAGCATTCATCACGTGCTGGGAAAGCTGGAAAAATGGGGACAGCCTGGCTTGAGCTGGCGCTGAATGAGAAGGGGCAAACCCAGAGAGACGCACACTCAAGTGTGCGGGGGAGAGGAATGAAGTCTTGTTTCCCCTCTGTCCTCATGTAAGAGCGACGGCAAAGTCAAGGGCATGGAAATGAAACTGCAGATGGGGAATCCGCTCCTGTGGACCTGAGCCAGCAGGGCCTCTCCAACATACCTGGATGTCTCCTGCAGGAACCAGATCAGAGCTGAAGCACGTTAAGAAACACTCCAAGTTCCCAGATCACTGAAAGAATCTTCTGGCCACCCAAGCGTGAGCCTTGCAGAGAAACGGGGGCCATGCAAAGGCAACAATTTCAGACTAGCCTCAAAAGGCATTACCTTGACGTTGGCACCAGCTGGGCTCCCAAATATTTTAATTTTTTTTCTACTGTGCAACATGAGATTGATTTGCTGAACTCGTGGGGTGCCGATCGCACCCAGGCATGCTTCAACTGGCCTTTCGCACTCCAGCGTGCGGGAGAGCATGGGGTTGCGGAGGTCCTCTTGGGCCTGCCAGCCCCGGAGCTGTTTCGCAGCTGCTGGAGGGCTGCCAGCTTGCAGGTCTTTTAATGAGTGGTGTAGTGTCTGGCAAGTAACTTGTCTTCAAGTGAGTGTGACTAATCATGAGTCTTTTCAATAATGCTGACAATCCAGTCTCTCTTCTCTCACTCTGCCCGAGCCCGCTGAAATAGGAGTAAATTAGCCTTATTCTGGCAGAGGCAGGAAATGATAAAGAGCCCCTAAAAGGTTTCCAGTGTGCCATGCCTAGGTTTTGCAGCGAGTGTAATTATCAGAGTTGTTGTGTGTGTGTTTTGAGAGCAGCTAAATAGCTCCAAAGGTCTGAAAGATCGCACTCTGCCACCATCCCCCGGACCATTTGCCTGAATGCGTAATTTCTGTACTTCACGGGCACAGCGTGCTCCTGCAAAGGCAATAAGCCAAAGCCTATTAGAGTTCACAACTCCGTGTTAATGGTTTATGATTGTTTTATTGGGTATATCCTTACTGTCTGCCTGAGCAGTAGAGGCAGAATACTGCACTTCAGTTACCGGTCTGACCTAGTTTATTTAGTTGGAGAGTGAGATCTTTGTCTCGTTCATTAAAGATTTCCCTTGGATGGCTAAGGAAGCAAAAGTGCAACCGGGTCTCATATCATATACAGAAGTATATTGTGGTGTTTGTTCTCTGAGAAAAACGGTGCAGGCGTTGTTCCCCCAAAATGAAACCTGCTGGTAAGTGTAAGCGCGTAATGAAGAGAAAGCAGAGGGCTTGGGAAATTAAACCCGAGGAGGGGAAGAATGGGAAAGTATCAGTAAGTTACAGGTGAGAATCTGCTGCTGGGAAAGGAAAGGAAATTTTGTTGTGAGGGCATAGTTCTCAAAATTGTTTTTAATATTATTGTATGGGACTTGGAGACTAAATGGTGTCACAGGTCTGAGTCATGCTGCTTGCTGTGGCAGGGTGGATGATACGCCCGAGTGCTGGAGTTCTCATCCAGCTCGTTTTAATTATGTCTGTGTGTATTACCTTCCCAGCAAAACACATAATTCTCAGCAGAAGAAAACTGATAGTCCTTGCTGACATATCGTGACCACTGACCGTCACTACAGTTTTCCTTCCTGGTTTTCTTTATTGTACCTACAGTTGTGTACCTCTGCTTGATATTTCAACCCTCCCCGCTTCCCACTGTGCTTGCAGAGGTTTGGAGTAATTCCTGATGGAGTGTGGCGTTGCTCTTCCTTTCTCTTCTCTTCTTTCTCTTTATTGCAAGACCACCGCGTTTTGGTAGCTCTTCAGGGACCCAGCCAGGAGGATGAATGGTAAAGTGATACTGTGTTGTACAAATCCTCCCAGTCAGGAAAAGTTTAGTGGGTTTTTGCCTAACTGGAACAGTTGCCAGCATTGACAAATCTTTGCAGAAGGCAGCAGTGGGACTTAAGCTGCACTATTCACACTTAGCGATATACAACATTTATGTCATACTGTACATCAGCTAGAACTGTACTTTCTCATCACCGTTTCAGAAGGAGGTGAGAGGACAAAGGTTAAAGATAAAGCTGCCTAAGGAAGGGGCGGATGCTGCTCTCTTTGAAGTTCACTGCCAGTCCCAGCGCTGGATGGAAGTTTTGTGTATGAGTTTTTGTTGAAAGGGAGAGATATTAAATGCTAAAATTCAGGGAAAATCAAATGACTCCTGTATATCCAATACATAGTCAGCTTAATGGAAATGAGACAGTGCAGAAAGGACTATGTTTACTGTAGGCCACAGAAGAAGGAGGCTTTGCTCTAATAACAACTTAAGAAAAGAAGAAAAGGAATAAAAACTTTATGAGAATCAAAAAATCTAACTGTGTGTCTCCAGGAAATTCCTATCCCTTTTCATTGCTTGCCTGATCTGTTCTTTGAAGTTTGATTACTGCTACTTCAAGACAGAAGACATTTAGCTGTTGTAGATGGTAAATCTGCTCAGCAAATAAATACAGTAGTTTTTCCCTAACGTCTGTTAGTCAAGATATGTTTGAAGCATTTTTGAGATCTTTGTTGCTCAGTCTTGTAAGGAATCACCTGTTCAACTACAACAATCAAAAAATCCAAGCTTGCCTAATTTGTATTTTTACTACATTCACCAAAATTCTCTCTCGCAGCATCAAGACCTCAAGCTCCATACAATGCATTTACTTAATTGTTTAGCTGCACACAAAAAGCATCCAGATTTCTGCATTACCCGGTCTCTCTGCTGTGGCAGTTCGGCGTAGTTAAGTGCATATGAAATTAAAGCAATTTCTGCCTCTATTGGTGTGACACAAATGCTCTGTCTGCCAAGGAGCCCTCCCCCAGACGTGTCTGCGTGCTCTGCTTCTCGCGGAGTCTGGGAACCCATGGCCCATGAGTCTCAGATCCTATGAGGAGACTTAGGTTGTCATGTTCCTCTGCCACTGCAGTGGGACAGAGGAAGAGAGAGGGCAGTCATGGGTTTGGAATTTAACATTTTACCAGCAAGTCCTGACATTGCAGAAACATCAGTAGGAAAGTTGCGCTTCCATTCAGCTTTACCAAATTGCATTGCAGGGAAGGTGCCTCCCAAGCCTAATAAATGTGAAGTTAATTAGAGGTCAGCGCAGGAGCTCAGACAGACCTACAACAGAGACCTCAGCAGCTGTTTCTGCATAGTCAGCCAGCCAGGGAAAGGAATCATGCCGATGGTAACTGAGCTTGTGCTTACTATTCTGGCAAAACCACCCCAGAACAAGTTCAAGTCCCAAAATATTAGCCCTTCCCACTGCCTGTCATTGCCCTGGGCATCAGTTTGTGCCTGTTCATGTTATACTTACTTGAAATAGCTGTTCTTACAGCTGAATTTCCCGAATGCTTCTTCTCACTGCTGCCCTTTCTTTATGCTTTATGTCTTCTCTTTCACTCCTCCTTCAGGGATGTGTTTTCCTGCCCGCTGAGGACACAGTAGAAGCAGTGTCTGTATAGAGACTGCTCCGTTCATTGTAAGGCCCTGGGAGCAGAGCCAGTGGGGCTAATTCTTCTCCTGTTGAGTTCAACGTGTTTACAGTGATGTGAGTGCCTAGAAAAAGAGTTGTCTGGGAAGGAATCTTTTTTTCCATTTTTTATTTTCTTCTCCTGAGGCTTATTATGGAAAATCTGGGGAGAGAAATGAACAGGAATTTTTACCTGAGATCATTTTTTTCTCTCAAATTGGATAATGAAGGAATTTTTACAGAGTGAGAGAGATTATTTATGGAGCAGGTTCTCAGTAGGTGAATGCAGGTGTTCAGAAGACGTATTCAGAGATATTAGCATTTCGAAGAACTCAGATGAAAAAAATATATAGCCTAGTATGTACGTCCTTTTCTGCTTTGCTTGCCTCTCACAGAAGTGCCTCTTCCAAGGGCCAGAAGACACACCAATGAATATTGGCCTGCTAGTGTAAAATACAGTTCCCAAATGGCATGGCACACATATCGTTAGCAATATGAGAGCTACATCAAAGTTGTAGATAAATTACTGAAGTAGCCTAACATTTTTTTTAATGTTCATGTATGCAGCTCTGCACAGAGCTGCTGCCTCTACGTGTCATACCCAAGCAAACTACCTCCAGGAGCCCCACATGGAGTTACTTTGAAGTTTGCCCTAAAGTATGGCTGCAGGCGTGTTTATGCTGCCTTTTTTTTCTTTTTTTTTCTGCCTTCCAGTTAGGTTAGACTTAATTTTTGGTAGACAGAGAGAGTCTTACCTAGTTTGTGTTTGTTTTCAGAACAGCAGTGTGAAAAACACTGAGGAACAAGTGGGCCTGGAAAAAAAATTCAAAATTAGGGAAATGAAAGAGCACTTAGACCTGAACAGATAAAAAAATTCTATACCCTGCCATTTCTGTAAAGTTTAATGTTCAAATACCTGATTCACTGGTAAAAGGAATACCCAATGAGCCCCAAAATGTGTGAAAGCAAGAGACTGCATGCACGAAGGGGTTCCAGTCACACAAACTTATTGCTCAGTGTTCACTCTCGAGGTTTGAACTATCACAAGGAATCTTACGAAAACAACAGCTTCATTTCCATGCCACATGTAGTATACATCGCACCTTGTGTAAATTGCTGTGACAGGGCAAAGTACTTTTCTTGGCTCCGCAAGGCACCCCTAAGCTTTGATATCTGCTCTTTGATACTGTCAACCGTGAGAGATCTTCACATGTAGGAAAGACAAAGCATCAGTGCTGAGTGCTGGCATACACTGATCTGGGAAGAGGCTCTTGCCCAGAGAGCATTTAAATGTGCAGAATTTTAACTGTTTCTTTGGATTCTGCCAAGACTGCTACCGGTTATAGAGCACTGCAAATAGGCAAGACGCGTGGGGCAGGAGGTTTTGAATCTGGTCTGGTTTACCATGTCTGGGCACGGGTCGCACCTGCGCACTGTAAGCCAGACAGTTTAGCTCCCAAGCACAGTCCCAGGCCCCTGTGTGCTGATCACCCACGCGGTCATCTGAAGCATCTATGGTACCAAAGCATTTGTTCACTTCTGGTGTCTCTGTTGGAGCGTATCAACTAGTTTTGGCTGAAATGAAGCCCCGTGCATCTCTGGAGTCACTCCAGGCTTTGCTCCCAACAGCCAGTGTGGATGAGACACCTCCGGGTTGGTTTCTCTTTGCCCCAGGCAGCCCTCCAACAGAATCCCCAGGGGATTTACAGCCCAGACACCTCCACGTGCCCCAAGGATACGAACCAGGGCAAATAACTCCTACTTTCAGTTTCATGCTGAAATGCACTGTCCCACAGCACAGCCTTCCTATTAGTTTGGGCTCTTTGAACCAAACCATCTCCCCGCAGGTTTACACACAAAATAATTTTGATGTCCTGGAACTGCGGGAGCATCCCAGGGGACCCAGAGGAGAGACACGCTAAGTGATGGAGGATGTGGTCAGACTGTCTTGAAGGGGTCAAGCCATGAGCGCTGAGCCTGCAGGGATCACCCTCGGAAAACGATTCCTTTAGCAGTGTAGGTATAGCTAGCACGGTTCACCTTGTTTGGTTCACTCCCAGTTTACACCCTGCAATTAGAAGCACGGCAGACTTGCTGCAGGTAACCTGCAGTTAAGTTTCTCGGTGTGGTCAGGTGGCTGCTGAGCCACCTTGCAGAGTCCTGCTGAGCTTTGTGGAGGTGGAAAAGGGAACAAGTTTTCCGCTGAATACAGCTCTTCCTTAGGATGCGTGCAAAGACGGCAGCAGCGGCAGAGAGTATATTGCAAATGCTCATGAAGCCTCTGAAACCCAGCTGGCCCTGATTGTCTTTCATATTGGTCTGAGTTACGCACAGTCCGGGACACCCTGTTTCTCTGAAATGAGTTCAGCAGTCCAGGAATGGAAGCCAGCCCTTACTGCCTGAGTACCGCCAGGAGAAAATGAAGAAAAATGTAAGCCGAGTGGTGTATCAGTGACCACAGCTTAATTTCCCTCCCTACTGTATAGAATTAGCCATTCTGATGCATATTTGTGAAAAGAGCCCCAAAATATCATCACTTTCACTGTTAGAGAAGTATTTTAAGTGACGTCCCCAGGGAATGTTTTGTAAACACCCAAGACTGATTATTCAAAAAGCAAAGAAATCAGTAATCCACTTCGGTGCCTCTTCTGCTCTATAATTGTCTTTGCTGTAAGTATGTTCATCATGAGCTTGTTTCTGACTAAATATAAGCTATAATATATTGACTAATTGCAGGAAGGTAGCAAGTTCTGTATTTAATTCCTTCACCTGATCTTTTAAAACTCTCTGTAATTTTTCTCGGTAACAAGAACTGTTGTTTATGCTGTGGTTTTGAAACTGTGATGAAGGCCTATTCCCCGAAGCCTTAAATACAGCCAGAAGGCTGTAAGAAATCTCTTGGATATCATCTACTCCCGTTTTCAAAACATCACGAGTGAAAGGAGCTTTGCAAGTAGTAGGCTGGCTGTGCATCTTTTGATCACTGGGAGTGAGTTTTAATTTAAACTGGCATTTGTAGTTGGTAGCATCACGTCGATAAAAAATAAATTGCTTCAGGTATTTTTGTGGTTTCTCATTTTCTGAAGCCTGGCTTATTTAGAAGGAGGCTCAGTGTGAGCAAACTAATCTCATTTAATGTGGTTACATGGCAGAGTGCAGTTGACTTTGTGCTGTACTACGGAGCGCGTAGCACAGGGCTGCAAACTGGGGCTGCATCTCTGAGAGGCTTTGGGGGCTGATAAAGCAGCCGACAAGCTGGGCTGCAGAGGAGGCCTGCGACTGCAAAATTAAGCCAGAAACCTTTTGTTTTCCTTGTGCCATTCTGGCCAATTCATCAGGCAGATGAACCACTGCACGCCCTGGGGCCCTGGTCTGCGGTGCACAGCCTGGCTCAGCCCGGCTGCTTGCGAGGCTGAGACCTGGGCACACGTCCTCACCCCATTGCATCTTTTGGGATGGGCAGGCAGGGGATATAATGCATTTCCATAGGTCTCCTGGCTGGTATGGCTGTGGTACCCTCCAGCATGAACCTATCCCTAGCAATCTCTTGAGTGTGTTCAGGGATTTAAGACTATCAAAGCTACAAGCAGTTGCAAGATAACATGTTAGGAAGCTTAATGATAGCCAGCCCAACCAGACCCCGGGATAATCATCTCAGTGCATTATTAATAAGAGGAGATATTGTATGTCCTGCATACATATGAGCTCATATCTGACAAAAAAATCTGCCCCTGTGTGGTCCAGCCCCTGCTAACTGCCATCGCCCGTGTCAGAGGCTTGTCTTGGTTTATAAGACAAACAGTAAATTATAGAAAAGAGTAGTATTTACTAAGCTGACATTTCATACGATGGTATGAAAGACAATGTGTTATGGGCTATGTTGTGCTTACGGTTTTGGATGGCTTTGTATACATCAATGTTTAAACTGGCAGTGTGCACACAAATTAAGGTCAGTCAAAGTTTAGGCTGAAATATTTTGTACCATCTCTTCAAGCAGACATTAGAAACTTAAAAAATTACACTCTCTCCAGTTTCCCTTTGGGTCTCCTAATGTTTCAAGTTACACCTGAGATAGACCAACTAAAGGAGGTTAGAGGAACTTTTCTTTTTTCACTCTGGCTCTGGGATGCAGTTATTTTGTGTTTCCTGTACTCTCTCCTGTTTTTCTTGGTTGGTCATAGAGCAAAAGGGGAAAGGGGAAAAAAGTACACAAATTGTGACAAAAATACAAAAATACTTGGGGAGCATAGAGCCACAGTATGCTCCAACTATGTTTCAATGTTGCTTTAAAACACAACCAGCATGTTTGGTTTTGCACTTTATTTTTGAGGCACGGCTTTGTCAGTTTGAGTCTTCTTGGCTCCATTTGAATCAATGGCAAAACAATAATCAGTCTCAGCAAAAAAAAAATATTTCCACTGGGAACAAATTCTTCTGACTTGAGGCTTAACCTGCGCGCTTCCTCCGGCTCCGAGTTCCTCAGCCCTGATGGCTGACTAACAGAGTATAACTTTGGACTCATTTAAAATGCAATTGCAGAACACACCAGAGAAAGTCATTTAGCAGTATATCGACAGTAGGGCAGACTGTAAATCTAATAATCTTCCATTTCTAATTTCTAGGATCCCACTATTAACAATATTATACTGCCTTTGGCAATATCTGACACTCACATATGGCAATGTACCAAGTGGTCTATTAATATGACGGATGCATTTTAGAAAAGAGTAACTCTCTCATCCCCCTTGGATACATAGATGAATTGAAGAATGCCAGGAACAAAGCTTACTATTTACCCTTTTCCTGTTCTCGTGCTGCTTATTAAACTGGTATGATGTAAAACCAAGGTATAGAACAGACTGCTACACCAAATGTGATTTGATAGCATCACTTCAAAGATAAGTGTGTTATTAACTTCCCATTGGAGTTCACCTCCAGCTCTTTGTAGTCACAGAAGCTTAACACATATCCTTGTGAACCATCTTGTGCAGCTGGTGAAAGCCACGGATTTTCACTTCATAATGCAACCATCTCAGACAGCAGAAAGCCGGAACTGAAGAGATGCAGGTATAGCCAGGTAACAGAACATATCTGACAGTGGTCTTGAACCACAAAAATCTGGCATCTTAAGTGCACCTTGGCGAGGAGTCCGTGGGGAATTCACACTCTCTGATTTGAATCCTTTCCAAGTCCCTAATGACGCTATCTTGAAATAAATCTTACCTGAAGCAGATGCCTCCTCCAATATACCTATATAAACCCTTTGTTCCAACACACACAAAGAATACTTTGACTTAAATACTTTTCTAGATGGCTCTTACAAGCTGTCAGCATTAAGTTTCATAACAAACAGATGTTCATATTTTATAAGCCTCCTCCATAAAAGACTTCCAGTATTCTCTCTTTCAACAGAGGCACAATGGAAAATTATAAGGGTCTAGAAACAGTACTCCTGTGGGATCCTGAAGTGACTAAGCTTGGCTGCAGCGAAACACATCTACAGCTGTGGAGGCATTGACAGTGAACGGTGGGAAGGGGTGGATGGGCAAGGTTAGATAAAGGCCGAAGGTTTAGCATCCTGATGCTGGAAGGATTTCCGCTGACTTCAAAGCCGACTGCCAGGAGAGGCCGTTCGGGGCTATTTCCCTGTCACGCCGGGACAGGTGACAGAGCTGCCAATCCCATGACACCCACCTGAGTTCGGTGGCAGCGTGCCGTTTGTCCCCGTGAAGGCAGTGGAGCCGACGCAGCCTGGCAGGCTGTGCTGAGGCAGCGGGGAAGGGAGGACAGAACTCTTCCCCGTGAGGCTGCAACACGGCACCGCGGCTGCATTCTGCGCAGCCCCTGCAGCACCGGCCGGGGCTGGGGCTTGCGGCCCCCTCGGACCACCGGCACACCCCCAAGGGGCAAGCATGTGGGGTGGAGGTGAAGCCCCTGGCACGCGCCTCTCTGTTTTAACAAACGTTGGCAATACCGGAACGGCGGAGCATGTGCCTCCCCGACTCCGAGAAAGGGCCGAAGAACCGCATGTGCCGAAGCAGCGTGTTTCCATGTGCTGCTTTGCAGCCCGCTGCCCGAACACCCCTCATCTACTACTGAAAACTGAAATGGCGTCCCTGCTTTCCCCCCTTTTTGAGACAAGACGTCCAGAAGAGTCAGAGGAGCAGCTAAAGGTGTCTCTTCCCACACTTCTTTCTCATGATTGCTAAAGGATTATCTCAGAGGGCAAGGATGCAGCTGGCGTAAAAGCAACGTAGAGGCAGTCCCCTGCCATGCTGCCGCCCAGACCCTGCGTTCCCGCCACCTCCCCTCCCCAGACACCTCTCTTTGCTCAGCCGAGCCGCCAGCCGGGTCAGGGGGGCTCATCGCGAGGAAAGCAATCTTTCTCAAAGCAAACTCACAACCCTTTTTTTCTGCTGGGTCAGCTCATCGGTCTAGCTAAACAAAACAAACAGGGTGCCAGGTGCGAGGGAGGGAATGGGAGGGCATAGCCAGGGCTGGCAAAATACCTCTTTTGGCCGAGACACAGCCCGAAACTTGTCTAAAATGAATCTGGAACAGTAATGGAAAAGGGTGATTTGCCTACTCTGTGCTATTTAAAAGTCCTCCAAATATAAAGGGATTTTCTTGAATTTATAAAGTCAGCATTAATTAACCCTTAGGCAAAAAGAAGTGCACTCAGTACCTTAGAAGTATGATAAAACCTTGTCACAGTGAAATGTATGGGCATTCTCCTATTGAATCCAGGGGAACTAGGATTTCGCACTTGAAACAAGACCTGGCTTTTTCAGTTTGGACGTGTCACTTCAGTTACTCTGTGTTCTTACCGCTCCTTGACAGCAGGAATAAGCCTAATACTTCTGAGTTTTTTGTTTTTCTGAAGCCTTGCAGAAAGGCAATGTAAAATTTCCTTTGCACATACATTTGAGCACTCGTACTTAATATTTACTTTGAGAAGGACCTTGTTCTAAAAAAATGAAGTGCATGAATATTTGTGGAAAGCAAAACCAGAGCAGATGCAAACATAACTAAAATGGATTCATTTAAAAAATTTCAACTATGTGTGTATAACTACTTCACAACATTCATCCAGTCTGACTGGTAAAATGAATCATTTTAGATCTCTGAGAGAAAAAAAATTGTTCTTGCAAGATACTTTCATGGACAAACAAGTTTGAACAACCCATTCTTTCTTTGTAATCTCTTCTTGACTAGTTGCAGATGGAATAAGAGATGAGGAGAAAGGGGAGAGAGATTCTCACCATCCTGTTTTTCATATAATCATGGAAATTTGAATTAAAATAAAAATCAAACAATCTCCTTCTGTCCCTTCTTCTCCTAGTTCATGATGACTTTCCAGTGCATATTTTCCATTGGCTTTGTTCAGACTGGTGCTGCCAGTTTGTGATGAAACAGAGGAAAAAGAGCCATCTTTTGAAAAATGTGAACTTTCCACATGACATGGAAGCTGGTCACTTCACAAAGCTCTTGCTTCCGCCCAGAGGTGCCTTGGGAAGAGCGAAGATGTCAGCTGGAGAGAGACAGAACCAAGAAGCAGTTGGCTGAAATATCAAAATGGTGTCTGTACATATGTAGACCTTTTGACTGTTAAATTTTCATCCAGATTTCTCCTGAAAATCATGAAATTAGTCTGAAGTAGTCATTTGGGCTGTCTCTGTGAATCTTCCCCTGGATATGCCTCTGTCTATCTCTGTAAATGGAGAAGACAATGAGCTTAAATCAAATGTCCGATTCTGAGATGAAATGAATCCCTCTTTTCACAAAGTCATCAGTCCTTAAGCGGGGCATCACAGCAAAGCAACACTTATACTCTGGAACAACCACAACTAAGACCTGGTTCAATCCAAATCTCACAAGAGGTCTGGGTCCCACAGTGCTCAAGGGGTGTCAGGACATGCAAAACCTCAGCTGGGAGCTGGGAAGTTGAAGCAGTACCTATTTTGGGTCAGTTCCTGTTCAGGCTCAGCTGTGGATGAAGTTGCTCCTGTTCAGTTCTGGTTAAACCCAACAAAAACCTTGAGAAAGCAGTTTAGGTTCAATGTAGGGAAAAAAATCCTGAATGGATTTGGACCAAATTCAGTTCTGCTTTCTGTGTTAAGAGAATGTGGGAGGGAGCTGATCTCCAGCTGGGACCATAAACACATATTGAAATAGAGCGCTTTACATCTTTCGTTTGTCATTCCCTTCATTCAGAACAGAATGGAAGCTACACTTGGCCTTGCACAATTTTACTGATGCTTGTACTTTGTATAATGTATGCCTGCCATCCTGACAGAGATCTAGTCCAGAAAATAACCCATGACCATTATGGATGTGAATTACATTCCTTTTAAATAACAAGAGACTGGAGAAAATCTGAAGTACTTTAAGAGATGACCAAGAGACGCTTTCCGATAGAAGGGATTTTATTCTCCTAATAAGGAAAAGTCATGTTGTACAATAACTGTATAATCTCATCCCCTCAGTAAAGTCTATAAAGAACAGACTGACACAGCTTTTCTTACTGCCTATATATTATGCTGATGTGCGTCAGTAGGTATTAATTTAGTAAGTTGCTACTTTTGTGCAAAACTGGTATGGATAGAGCAAAAACCATCTTGGAGTGATGTTGTTAGAACTGATTTGCCCTCAATCAGGCCTTCTTGCAGTTCTCAGATGCACTATTCAATCAAAACAAGAAAAGGGAGCTAGAACAAGGTTTCCAGACATTATTCATAAAACATTTCTGCTTAATCTCTGTGGAAGGCACAAAATCAACACCGTCTCGGTTCTTCTTTGAAAGTCCCTGGCCCAGCCAGCTCCAGAGCTTGTTTTAGGAAGTTCAAGTGGAGCAGAAGTTGCGTAGAAAGGGAATGTTGAGAGTGGTACGGACACACTGCCTAGATGAGGCGTCCCCGCAGCCTCTCCCATGCGTGGCCTCCTCTGTATACGGGTGTCTGCTTTGCTCACAGAAAGCCAAATGAAGTCTGTGCGTTCACCACCCTTCATCTGTCTACCTTAACTCCTTCTCCTCTGGGCACATAGCCAGAGCCATCATCGTTCCCAAGGGATAACCTTTTTCCACAGTCAGAGAGGAAGTGCAGGGACAGAGAGAGCTTGAAATGAACCGGCCTCAAAGAGAGTGCTGCAGACTTTTAGAAAAGTAAGTTTTTGCAGGTGAAAGGAAATCAATCTGGCTGAAAGCAGCCAAATTGGTATATATACCAAGCAAGAAGAACTTTCTGTTTGAATAGTCTTTATTTTCCTAATACGGAAAAGTCAACTGGATGCCAAAAATAGCATATAACTGTGACGTGAATGAGCCACTGTTCCATCTTGCTGAGAACTCACTGGACTCTGCCTGCTTCGGAGGGCTTTATAATACCCGGTAACACTATAGCCTAACATTTTGCACATCACGTCTTTACAAGAAAAGGGACTTTGAGTTCCTGCTAGTGCATATGCCTACCAAATAAAAAACAGCAGGGGAAAAAATTTGCTCCTCTCTTACACTGGTAGGGCTTCAGTAATTTCAGCAACCTTGTGCCAAGGGAGTAGAAACCAAAATCCTGCACCTAAGCTTTCCAAATCAACATCAGCAAAATTCATTGCGCTATTTGCCCAGATCCAGCCTTAGCTGTTAAAACCTATGTTTCTTCTGAGGTGCTAGTAAGATGGGGTAATCAGAAGCAGTTTAAACCAATAAACAAAGAAATAATTATCATGTGGACACTGAAATCCAGCCGTTCAAATTATCATCTAAATTCTACCAAGTGTAACTGTGAATAAACTCAGCTATGAGGCAATACCATGGGACTGTGTCCCCTCATCTTTTCAGGAAAGAAACTGCTTCTTCTATACATTAACTCAGTTCACCCTTGAGACATGACAATGGGCTTGAAACACTGCAGCATATCCATATACATGCTTGTAGGCTATATCCTCTTGGCCAATTTATTGGCAGGCAAGTAATAGATGGAGGGCTTCCCTTCTCCAGACAATATGCGATCTCTCTAAAACTCTGTAAACAACAGATTGAAAAATTAGTGCCAGCTGGAATTAAATTATTTTGATGGGAATGACAGTCCGGCAAAATGCAGACCTTTAACACCACGGGCTTTTTCAATGGGCTACTACTGTAGGAGGCAGTAAAAACTTTGCTTCACTGCTCACTTTAATGGTATTTGAATCTTCTCAGGTAGGGAGATGAAGGCTCTTGATAGCTATTCATGACCTTTGTAATACTGGCAGTGCACTTAAAATCATTACCAAGTCTGTAATCCTGTAGTCCCTACTAACTAACAGCATCACTATCATTCTCATCCTCATCTTTTAAAGACTAGCTGGAAGGTGATGCTCTGAGAAGTGTATCAGTTATTCGACTGACAAGATTCATTACATTATCTGGAGGGCAAAGCTCTGGATGAAATGGTGTTTGACAGGTTTTCACCTGCACAGTTAAGCATTATGAGTAAGGTTTTTTTTCCTTCAGTAACAACCTACCCTAATCTGAAGGAAAATCCTAATCAAGCAACTAGGGACACGTTTTTTACACCTCTCTTCCACCTCCCGTCACGCACCAATTCCAGGCCTTGAAAGGCAGTCATGACCCAGAATCTGTCTTGCGCTCATGCAAATGGCTGGGACCCATTTGTATCACCATACGATGAAAAATATCTGAACACGAATAGTGTAACAGTGGGGTCACTGTTGTCTGTGAGCCTTAAGATTTAAACCAGGCTACAGCATGCCAGTCTCTTACACCAAGGCACTTCACTGCTTGCCAAATACCTTTCTAAAGCAAAAGTGAAACAGATCCACCTTTGCTGAGAAAAACATGGGCAAGTGGATGACATTCATACAGTGCCTCCAGGCATCCACAGTGCTTAAAAAATAAGCAACCGATTTAAGTAGGAAGATCCAGATCTCCAGACAGTAAATGCCACTGTTTCCAAAATGGGTATTTTTTTTAAAATAGTCATTTTTTCCTTTATTTTTTTTGATTTTTTTTTTTTTTAAACGAACTGTCCTGTGAGCTGCTGCTAATAGCATCTGACACAAATGGGTAATTCATGTAAATGTACAATCTGGACTTTTGCAAATGGTGGCAACCACTTTGTTGTGATGTCAAGACTTCACTTGAGACACAAAGGAAGGCTCTGTCTGCAAACACTTGAGCCAAAAAACAAATTAGGCTTGTACCTGGGCAATTTATAGGAGCGGGGACTTCTACAGACAGATCTGAAAGGAGATATTGCAAGTTCCCCTGGGAAAGCAGCTCTGAGCCCAGGACAGAGTGTGAAAAGGTGTGTAAAGATTAAAAGGCAAAAATAAAAAGAAAGGCGAGCCAAAGCTCAGGAGTAGGTGGAGGAGGGAGCTATACAAAGTGGGCAAGGTGAATTTGCCAAGACAGGGACACGAGACTGCACCATTTGGGACAGCGACCTTTCCTACTCTACAAAACACAGCCAAGATCTCCATGATTGACAACCACAAGACATTTAAGGCAGACCTCCGAGAACTGAGAGGTGTGAAGGCCCTGGGAGAGGTTCCCAGCAGGAGATGGCGGTGGCACTCTGTCGGCTTCACTGCCTCCTTCCACATCTGAGGATTAGGATTATCCACGTGCACAGATGTCCTGCAGGCTTACTTTGGCCTTCTATGAACTGCTCACAAGCTGCTTTTGACCCAGAAGTCACACTATACCATCAAGTCTGTGCCCATGAATTTTACAACCATGATTGAATGAACCACCTCTACTCACCTCTTCTAACTTCTAACACAGTCTAACTGTGGTGTCCCTAGAGAAAATGACAAGGTCTCAAAAGTACCTCAAGCACTGTGCTAGCACAAGGAAAGGGAAAAAAGGCACCAAACGTCTGGAGCTGTTCGGGACATTACATACATATATATATATATATATATACACACATGCATATACATAGTGGATTTCATAGAATCCTAGAACAGTTTGTGTTAGAAGGGACCTTTAAAGATCATCCAGTCCAACCCCAGCCTGCCAAGAGCAGGGACACCTTCCGCTAGACCAGGTTGCTCAAAGCCCCATCCAGCCTGGCCTCGAACAGTGCCAGGGACAGGGCATCCACAATTTCTCTGGGCAACTTGTTCCATCATCTCACCACTCATCATAAAAAAATTCTTCCTTACGTGCAATCTAAATCTACCCTCTTTCAGTTTAAAACACCATTGCCCCTCATCCTGTCACTACAGGCCTTGGTAAAAAGTCTTTCTCAGTCTTTCTTATAGGCCCCCTTTAGGTACTGGAAGGCGGCAATAAGGTCTCCCCGGAGCCTTCCCTTCTCCAGGCTGAACAGCCCCAGCTCTCTCGGCCTCTCCTCGCAGGAGAGGTGCTCCAGCCCTCTGATCATCTTTGTGTCCCCACTCTGGACCCGCTCGAACAGGTCCGTGTCTCTCCTGTGCAGAGGACTCCAAAGCTGGACGCAGCACTGCAGGGCGGGTCTCAGCAGAGCGGGGTAGAGAGGGAGGATCAAATCCCTTGACCTGCCGGCCATGTTTCTTGTTACTGTTGGCTTTTGGGCTGCAAGTGCACATTGCTGGCTCATGTACAATTTTTCATTCACCAGTATCCCCAAACCCTTCTCCGCAGGGCAGCTGTCAATCCATTCCTCCCCCAGCCTGTGCTGATATTGGGGATTGCCCTCACCCACGTGCAGGACCTTGCACTTGGCCCTGTTGAACTTCATGAAGCTCACATGAGCCCACTCCTCAAGCATGTCCAGGTCCCTCTGGATGGCATCCCATCCCTCAGGCGTGTCAACTGCACCACTCAGCTTGGTGTCATCTGCAGCTTTGCTGAGGGTGCCCTTGATCCCACTGTCTGTGATATTGACAAAGATATTAAATAGTGTTCAACCCAGTACGTACCCAGGGATATTGAGCCATTGAGTGGCCATCAGCCAACTCCTTAGCCATCTAACAGTCCATCCATCAAACCCATCTCTCTCCAATTTAGAGGTAACAATTTTGTGGGGGCTGTATCAAAGGCTTTACGGAAGGCCATGTAGATGACATCTCTAGCTCTTCTCTTGTCCGCTGATGCAATTACTCCATTTTAGAAGGCCACTAGATTAGTCAGGCAAGATTTGCCCTTGGTGAAGCCAGGCTGGCTTTCTATAGTCACCTCCCTGTCTTCCGTATGTTTTGAAATATCTTCCAGGAGGATCTGCTCCGTGATCTTAAAAAAAAAAATAATAGTGCAGGGGATGAGCCTTGTCCTGGGAAAACCACCTGCCTGATCACGGTGTCTCCCCTATCAGGTAAGTATTTGCTTCCTGAAATTTAACCCTGCTCCCTCTCTTGGAAGACTATAGCATGGTTTTGAATCTCTTGTGTCAGTGGCTTAAAGGTAACTGTTGGAATCAGATTGTAATTGTATCTTGGCATTTCAGATTATTGTGTCATTAAATAATTATCAGCCCAGACAAATTATACTGAGTAAATGCTTTGTGTTATTTGGACTTCAGAGGAGTGACAGTATAGAAGAGGCTGGGAAAGAAAGAGCATTTCAAACATCAATATTTGTGTATTAACTCAGGAATTTGCTTTCTTCCTGAAAAGTACAGACATATTTTCCTTTTTGAAAGACTCCATTCTTTTCCCTTTGTGCTAAAAAACTCCAAAGGTGCAAAAGCAGGGAGGGTTTGAAGGGAACATCACCAGATATTTACATGAGAGACCAGAAATTATACAGGAAACTCAAGTGCTGTTTTCATTTCAAAAGTGTGATACACTTGACTGTATCTCTCAGTCTTTTGAAGAGAATTGGGTCAAGAAGAGAATGTATTTCTCAAGGACCTGCTTAGGGAAGTGTTTTGCTCAACAACAGCATAGGCACTACATTTATTTAACAGGCAATGCTGAGCTTCTCAACACCTTGATGATAAGGTGGCCAAAAGACACAACGCCCCAGGAAGCAGAACAGCGATACATGTTCATCACCCTTCGCATGATCTGCGGGACGCTCCAGACAGTTTTGGGGCTGAGGGGTATGAAAGCTAAGAGTAGGTTAAGACGGAAAGAGAAAATAACACATGAAGAAGAGTAGGGAAACCCGAGTTAGGTGTGAGCACACAGTGGCTTATCAGTGCCAGGGTCAGAGCACAGCGGCTGTCCCCGCATTGGTACGACAGAGGCCCCTCGCATCTGTTTGTCCCCTTGAACTCTTTTCCCTTCATGAACTGAAAACCAAGGCCTGTCACAAACTCAACCCAGCAACACTGCAAAAAATCTTGTTCCCAGATATAAAAACTGTCTCTTGTACTGTGAGGGCTGCCTCTCCATCCTTTAATTTCAACCTGGAGCCACGTTCAATCCAAGTGCATTCAGTTTTCATGGGAGGAGGGCTTTTCATTTTAATAGACTCATTTTAACACGCTTCTGTGTCAAAGAAGTAAACCTGAAAGCAAATAAGCAGAGCCTGTTACAAGTAAGACTAAGTAGGTACAATCACTTCAGTTTTCACCAAAGCAATTCACTAGTTCTGCTGGTTAGAATAACTCCAGCTAATTTGAAAGCAAGAGCTAATTTTCAGCATTGCACAAAGGCATAAAAATGTGTGAAATCTGCAGGCATCTGCTGAAATCAGCACAGACTTCCACAAAACACTGAAAATGACCTTACCAGGAATGTCGTAAGAAGCCTGGGAACGGAGTCTGGGGCAGGACCCAGGTTCAGGTCAGGGCTTGCTGGGGAGCAGCTGGGGCTGAGCCTGGGGGCAGCTCACCCCTGCACCGCATCCTGCCTGGGGACGCAGCCCGCCGGCCACTCTGCCCCACGCTGGGGAGGTGGCCAGCCCCACCTCTGCCTCTTCCAGCCCATCCAGAGGCAGTGCAGGACACGTCAGAAAAATGGCAAAGCGAGGTACTGCCCTTTTCGATCGTAATTCTTTTTCTCATTTAATGTATGTCGATGTGTCATCTAAATAATTTCCAAGACAAAATAAATAAAATTTTTTTTTAAAAAAGGGCAGCACTGCTCTGCTCCCATTTCAGGCTACTGCTGTCCCTGTTGCTGCTGAGCCAGGCTGGGATTTCTCTTTGTTGTTAAGTCCCGAGCTGGCTCCATGGTCTCTAACCTCGGTCATTAATATCAATTACCATAAGGACAGCTGCCTTGTTCTCCTTGTCAGAACTTCAGCGTGGAGGGTAATAGATGGCTCCAGGCTGGCCTCCTGCCAAGAGGGCTCCATTGTTTTCATCGGTGGTACACAAGGAAGAAAATAATGGGGTTAAATGAATTTGATTAGACCGAGCTCAGGCTAGCATAGCATTTAGGCTCTAATTTTGCTCTTCTACACTACGATTTTACATCCCTGAAATCAGCACAGGTTTAGCCATTGATTTAAGGCTTGTTTAGAAAGTCAGTGACTCCTTTTAAGCTTTATAACCTCCACCTAGACTCTCTCAGTGCTGGGCATGTTGAGTTTGTTTACATTATATATAATTCTATTTTTATTAACAAATACCAAGTAAGTTTTGAAAGGAAAAGATGGAGATCTGTTATTTCCAGACAGTGACATTTTTGCAGCTTGGCAAAGCAGTGAGTATTTAATACGGAAATTCTTCCTCCTGACACACGTCGCTTGCTTTTTTTACTTCTCATCCACAGTGCAGCACCTTCTGCCAGTCCTGCACTTGCACCAGCCACGGAAGCCCCACGCACCAGCATCGTGAAAGCCAACAAAAGAACCGAGTAAAGAACAGTGGAGAATGTCTTACGCAGCTCTTAATCACATACAAGAGGGCCACAGTGTGCACCAAAGAAGATAATTTTGCTGACAGAAAAGGAGAAAAAAGGTGACAGCTTAATATATGAACTCTCAAAGTTAATGGGGAAAATCCAAATGGCTTGCATCCGTGTTGTGTGGGGCTCCAGTCTTTTATTACAGAGATTTTAGGTTCTAAGAGCTGTACCCTTGCTTGGTGTCAGTTGGCATAACCCCATCTGGAGCTCCACCAGTCTATCCTTTTGAATGCCTAGCCCATGTGAGGTGCTAGCTTTATTTCAACATTGAACGAACTGATTAAAGAAGAAAATCACTATATAAAATACTCAAAGAGACCATGATGTTAAATCTGGCTCAGTTGCAGATGTAGAAACTCCGTAACAGCATTGTAAAAAGAGATATTCATGTTTAAATGTACTGGAGGAAAAAAGAGGTTGTGGCATAGTAAATAAAAACTCTTTTGAGCATTTACAGAACCCCGATGGGGCCAACCTAGAGAAGTTTACATTTTCAGTTGTAAAGATTGCTATTTTTCAATTTACATAATTACTATAACAAAATGTATATAATTCCGCAATGACACACATAACTGCTTTGACATAATGAAATTGGTATTATATATTAATGCTAGAAATCTATCAAGGTGAAGTTTTATGTAACAAGAAATTTTTATGCCATTAGATTTGAAGAAGGTTCTATGGACTACCTTACTGGAAAGACCAACACCAAAGAAGCTGAGATACAACAGTGATGAGGTCCGTACCAGTACACTGCTAAATTAAGTAATGAATCCGGCCATCAGACCAGGAAAACCACTGGGAAGAGCCGCTCCATGGAGGATGACCCCACAGGACCTCGTTCAGGTAGGCAACCGTATGAAGCCAGGCTGGTCTACTAGAAGATGACCCTCTAGGTTTGGTTGGGTTTTTTTGTTTTTTTGTCTTTTTTAAAAAAAAAGAGAAAAAAAGCACAGATGCGCAAGGGAAAATATTTAGTAACTTGGTAAATCAGCAATACTTTATGGACATGCTTACACTATTATCTCAAACAGGACACTACTCATGGCAGCAAAGGAAACTGTATATACAGTATTTTGTAGGTTTCAGCTCTCAGCTATGCCCTTCTTGTGTCAAGGACTAGTTTTTATTATGTGTGTAGAGTCAGCCTGCCACAATGAGCTTCATCAAATCCTTATCAAAAGTTTTAGGGCAAGCAGAAATAAGTGACCATGCTTGTCTACCTGTTAGGACCTGTACGACTGTGTGTTCACAGCAGCTCTGACCTAGTTCGACTTTTGAGCACACTTCACAGGCTGTACAAGGGGGGGGGGGGGGGGGGGCGGCAGGGGGGCGCTAGGACCCGGGGGTGG
>JAVKLA010000008.1:33551046-33575827 GCA_034782735.1 Sagittarius serpentarius
CTCCCTGGAGGTGTTCAAGGCCAGGCTGGATGGGGCCCTGGGCAGCCCGATCTGGTGGGTGGCCCACGGCGGGGGGGGGTTGGACGAGATGATCTTTAAGGTCCCTTCCAGCCCAGGCCATTCTATGATTCTGTGATTCGGGTCGTCTAGGCCACCCAGCCTGCTCCCCGCCCTTACTGCCAACACCACGCCAGAACAGAAGTTCCTGTCTGTCCCGGCAAATGTTGGCCTGGCCCGTTCCCCAAAACCTTCCAGCCAAATGTGCGACAGTTCAGGGGTGGAAACAGGCTGCCCCACGCGACCTCCTTACTAAAGAAAGGGGAGCCAGGGAAAGGTGCCGCCCACGCAAGGGACTGGCTAGATCTGGTCCTTACCGAGCAGTGTGTCACCCCCTGCGGCGTGCGTGGTCTCCAGGGACGAGCTGAAGGAAGGGTGCACCAAACGAGCAGTCCGCCCTGTTTCTCAGCAGGGTGAAAGCTGAGGCTGTGCTCGTTTCAGTACCCTGTTCCTACGCTGTATTAGCAGCATGTTCTCAGAGTGGCCAACATCAAGTCTTTCTCCCACAGTTCAGCTCTGGCCAGACTTGACGGTAATGAGAGAGGCAAAGCACCAGAGCTTCGAGGTGCCCTGAACTCTGAGGATCCTGTTTAGAGCCAGCTTTGAATCTGGGGCTGGCTGCGGACGTACAGCAGCGTGTGATCCAGCATTTGTGGGAGCATGAGCCTCCTTGCCCGTGTAGCCTCTTCCAGCTGACCACCAGCAAGAGGGGAGTGAGCGCTGCAGGATCAGACCCCGCCGCTCGAAGAGTGTGTTCTTCATTTTCAACAGAATCTCACTGTGGGAAATCAGTACCAAACAGTAAAAAAAAAAATCAAAGACTTAGGCTTTGTAAGAGATGTGAATGGCCTGCTTTGTGTAACCTTCTTCAGTAGTGTGGGAACTGCTCTGTCTTCCCCCTTCTCTGCTGTGCATCTTCTCCTTGCAGCAGAGGAGTATAAAGTAGCAGACAGCTAAGACTTCTTCCATTGTTCTGTCTTAGAAAACATTTCTTGGAAAAGGACTGTCACCTCGTTAACTAGTGTAACAACCTATACCCTAGTACCTGTGTGAAGTTTCACCACCTGCTCAACCTTCCTGCGCTAACTCAGGCTTGGTGCAAGCAAAGTGACGTGGCAAACACATCGGAGGAAAGACAGAGGGATTGTTCCCATCCAGATCCTGTGGAAAGTGTGGATCCATGTGGAACCTGCTTTGCAGATTAAGCTCTTCTCATCTGCCTTGCTTTGAGCAGAGGGGTTAGCCTAGATGATCTCCAGACGTCCCTTCCAAATTCAAAGATTCTGTGATTCTGTGATCTGGAAAAGTCTGCCAAACACTGGGAAAACAGGTAAAAATGGAAAAATTCCTCCATGCTGGTTTTGTGACTCTATCCCTTAGTTTTCTTTTGTTTTTATTAAAAATAAAACAAAGTGAAACATTTGGTTTCTGGTTGAGCTCAATGTTCTTTTCAACAAGAAAATGAAATATTTCAGTTTTTCATTTTGGCAAGAAGACTTCCAAAATATTGGTTTTGGCTTTAGCTGTGTTCTGCCGCTGAACTGCAAAATCAATTATTTGTATAGCCCTAAGTGTAAGGTAAATCTCATCAATCTCCATAAAGTAAAGAAACTTAACAACCAAATCTTTTCAATGAAAGGATGCATTTACTGGCAGAGATGCAACACATTAAGACTGTTTTCCAGCAGTTAAGAGCCCTCAAATTGTGCAAAGCCCATGAAAACCAGTACTGGAGGGCAAAGGAGTTCATGTGCTTTAATCTCGTAACAGAAACTACAAATATAACCTCTGGAACTAAATATCACCCTTTGAATGTTTTCTTCTTGAGCATGTGTCTGCTGCTAAGAGAGAAGGAAATAGAAATGCTTGGTAGCAAACGGTATCCCTGCCACAATCTTTTAGTGTTTCTTACTTGTCTGTATTTAAATGGTTTACAGTATAAATTAATGAAGCTGTTCTCTCTTAGCCGTAGCAGAAATAGTTGTCCTGAAAAGCCAGGTTCTTTGCAAAAGCAAAAGAGGTTTTTAGAATAGGCTGAGGAAAAATAGGAATAATCTTATGGGCACGTTAATGAAAAAAATCCTTCTGTACTTTGACATTTTTTAACAATTTGCATTTCTGTAAGTCATTTCAGGGATAATTTTTTTTTCATTTTATGTTTTTAAATGGCAAAATACAAAGCATGGGAAGCTGAAGGGGAAATTAGAAGTCCATGCTAAGTCACAGAGTTAGGGTGCCATTGGGATGACAGAGATGCAATGGGACAGCTTGACTGACTGCTGGTGCCATGGACTGTCTTTAGGAAGGTCAGAGAGAGGAAGGTGAGGAGGCAGGGCTTTGACTCTGAACAAAAGAATGACTCTACAGTATGAAGCTTTGCTATGAAATGAATAACAAACCTGTCAATTATTGGTCAGGATCATCCCAGCTGTAGTCCCTGGGAAAATTATGGAGCAAATTCTCTTGGAAGCCACATCCAGGCACACAAAGGACAGAAAGATGACTGGGAACAGCCAGCATGGACTTACCAAGGGCAAATGATGCCTGACCAGCCTGATTGTGTTCTTCGATGAGATGACTGGCTCAGAAAAGACGAGAAGACCATTAGGAAGGCTTTAGACGCAGTCTCCCGTAGCACTGTTGTGGCCAAACTGGGGAGGTCTGGACTAGGTGGATGGACAGCAAGGCTGGTGAAAAGACCTGGTTGGCCTGCCCCACTGAAAGAATAAAGGCCCATGGCTTGAACCGGTGACCACTTACGAGTGACATTCCTCAGGGTTTGATAAAGGGGATGATACTGTTTAATATCTTTATCAATGGCATGGGTGATGAGACAGACTGAACCCACAGCAAGTATGCCAATGACACCAAACTGGGAGGAGGAGGAAAGAGAAAGTAGGGCTACTATTCAGTGACGTCTCAGCAAGCTGATGAAACAAGCTCACAGAAGCCTCTCGAAGTTCAACAAAGGTGAGTGCAAAGGTGGAATAACCCCAAGCACCACTACAGGCTGTGGACAAACCACCTGGAAAGCAGCTCTGCAGACAACAGCCTGGGAGTCCAGGTGGCCAACAAGTTTGGTTGAAGAAGGTCAGCAAGATCTTGAGCTGCATCAGCAAATGCCAGCTGGTTCAGGGAAGTGATTTTCCTCTCCATTTGGCCCTTGTGAAACCACTCCTGTAGAACTGTGTCTAGTTTGGGTGTTGGTCATTGTCCAAAGAGGCTGGGGAAATCTGCACCCTTGGATATAATCAGATCTTGACTGGACAGGACCTTCCAGCCTCTGATCTAGCTTTAAAGTTGGCTCTCCTTTGAGAACAGGATGGGATGAGGTGACTGCAGTGGTATCTATCATCCTAATTTTTTCTATTAATTTCTACTTAGTTTGTCAGTCAGGTATTATTGTTTGAGGCCCCAGTCACAGTATTAGAATGGCTGGTGGGTTTTGAGGGTGAAGCGCTCACAGGTGCAGAGGGTAAGCAATGGATGCAGCCCTTTTTCATTGTTTAAGTTTATTCTTGCCCAGAAAAGCACCGATTGCCTAAGCACGTCCTTGAGCTTCCTTACAGAGTGAGTCAAGTGCATAACTGCTTTCCATCACAGGTGGTGAAAGACATCCTGGACCAGCTGGAGGAGGTTCAAACCATCACTTCCCCCTGCCTGGGAAAGAGCCCTGTTCACCAGGTTGTCTGCTGCTCTTGGTGCAGGCACTGAGAGTGAAACCAAGAGGTCCCTAGGAAACTGAGGCATTTCCAGCCCACATGATTTGTTGGATCAATCCTTTAGTGCCTTCTGAATGACACATATCTGAAGTTCTCGGA
Source organism: Sagittarius serpentarius (assembly GCA_034782735.1). Lineage (NCBI taxonomy): Eukaryota > Metazoa > Chordata > Aves > Accipitriformes > Sagittariidae > Sagittarius > Sagittarius serpentarius. The sequence continues at coordinate 33,554,925 of JAVKLA010000008.1, forward strand.
TGAGTAGCAAATGAAGTGTATTTTAGCACAGTACTGCAAAAATGTCAGTGACACTTGATAAGCTCATCTGTCAAGCAAAAAGAAAAATCAGCAATAGCTGTTGAGAACAAAATGCTCTTTTACATCTACAAAAAAACCAAATGCCTCTGCTGTATCTCATCAAAGCTAATTTTCCTTGGTTTTAAAGTGTTAAAAAAATTCTAAGACTTTAGCTCACAAAGAAATGATTAATTTTCGTTTTAATAAGCAGTTATGGAATTAGTCATCTCTTCTGATTCACAATGAAAGCTACGGGGCACAGTGGGATGTATTTACCCGGGGAGGTGCTGAATTTCGTCTGACATGTAGACTTTTTAAAGTATTATTCTTGAAGTTTTTTCTGTGAAGGAAGAAAGGCACAAAGGCTTTGAAACTGGAAATGGCTGAGTACAGACAAACAAACGGTGTGTTGGAAAAAAAAATTCTTCAGAAAGTCCTGGCTCTTCTTACGTCAAAGGTCTCATGTATTTTTATGCACACTTGCACCCCCTTTAAAACTTGCAGGAATGCCAGCTCTGGCCCTCCTTCTCTTGGCAGGAGCTTCCTGGGGGACGTCTCTCAACCTTGGCTCACCAGGATATGGTCCTTGATTCCCTGGGCTTTCTCTGCCAGCTGCTACAGATTGCTCAGCGTTCACCTTCCGGGCTGTGCAGAAGTCCAGTTCTGGCAGCAGGGATGAGATTGCCTTACTCGAATACCAGGTACATAGCTCCTGGGAGCCAGGCTTAGAGACTATATGAAGGCATACATTTCCCCCTTCTTTCAGGAGAGCCAGGACCACCAGGCTCAGTACCTCTATCACTATATTTGAGGCTCGCTGGGGTGCTGGTCCTCCCATAGCAGGTCTGGGCCATGTTGTGATGAGGATCTGTAGGAGACCTCTGCTTATGTGCTCTCTGAGGACAGTTTCTAAACCTCACATATACCCCAAACATCACCAATTTTTACACATACGTTATGTGTAAGGTGGCGGGTACCATTATCATTCCTTTAACTTCAGATAGAGCTCTGAAGTTAAACTGGCATTTTCCATGTACATGCACATTCTAGAAGGGTTTGAAAAGGAATTAAAAATTACTCCTAACAGTATATAGTAAGGAAAAGCAGCTAAATAAAAAATATTCATAATACTTAATTGTTTGAAGGAGAAGAAACCTGACGGAAAAGAAGTAAGTTCTGAAAGCACAGGCTGTGTTGCAATGGGTTGGGAAACAAGATACACAAACCCGAAAACAGAGACTGACTTTCCTGCTTCTCCTCAGCTTCCTCACAAGTCAAAGGAGTCGGAGCAGTTATTTTAGCCACAGTGAGAAGGGGACTCGGACACAAGCCTTTGGTCTCGCCTTCCTGCCTCCTTCAAGCAGTCACTTCTGTCCTCAGAGCAGTGGGGTGAGGTGCTGTGTCCCATCTCCTCCCCATGTTGCCATGCTTCGATCAACGTTTTAAGGGTTGGGTTGGTTTTTTTTTGATTGTTTGCTTTAAAGGAGAGTGGTACCCACTGAGTTTATATAATCTAAACCTCATGGGTCAGAGCTCAGTTTAAGAAAGAGGCTAGACTGGATTACAGCTAATAAGTGAGTCCCTGAATGAGACAAATTAGCAAATCATCTTTACAACATTATACATCTGTATAATGCCTTGAACATTCAAGGTTTAGACCTTCAATTTTACTTGTGCACTGTGACTCCTACATGGACCCACCTTTTTCTTTTTTTTTTAATCATTATTTCTTCTGCTCTCTTACCTGTGTTGGTTTTTTTTAAAGATTGTTTTGCATTTTTATCAGCCTGCAGACATTTTAGCTGGTTAGTCAGTTAAAAAATCCGTACCTGAAATTTCAGAGTAGCTCAAAAGCTTGCAAAGAAGTTTAATGCTTATAAAAGTGAAAGAGCAACAGCACTGGCCTGACTCATACCCTGTAGGAGTAGGTGCTAGTATACACCTCCCCACGTATATCTGCTGGTTCATCTCAGCCCTTTTAACAAGCTGCAGTCTGTATTAACTCATTACAGTGCAGTAATAGCAAGCTTTGGTAAGAGGCTCTTTCCTTTCCTGGGTGAAAACAGCTTCTTCAGCAGCTACTGAACTGAATTTTGCTGTCAGCAGTTTGTATTATTGTATACAATTAGATTGCTTGAGCCAAAATATGATGGGTTTTCTGTTAAAAAATGCTGTATGTGTTAGTAAGGGTATAACTCACCAACCCCTTGCCAGATTTGGGGTGGACGTTGTATTTGCGAGCAGTATGCTCCCCGCCTCCCTAGCCTCTGTTGTGCCCTGCAGATGCAGCCTGACCTGTGGCAGAAGCTCCGATTCAAAAATCCGATCAAAAGGACCATTTCTGCCCAAACAGAATGGAGATACAGGAAATACAGCCGTATAAGAAGTGCTCTGTCATGCCTTTGCATTGCGTGGTGCTGCAGGCGCGTACAGCTAGATGGTACTCGGTTGCCACCTCTCCCCATGCAGAGGGTGCTGGGTGCCAGGGGCAGGCCAGGAGCTCAGTCATACCGTTTGGCTTGGACCTGTATCGTGCCTCTTGCTGGCACTGACCAACGAGGAATATTTATTGTGAATACCACTGTGCGGCTCTGGTTTGTGGCCAAGAGAGAAAAACAGGAGGAGGACCAGAAATCCTGTGCTTCCCTTTGGAAGTTCCTCCGTAGTTGTGTTTCCTCTCCAACAGGCCCCCAAAGGAGTTGAGATGAGCGTACATTTATGTTTCCCAGTTATTTTCTGAAACGGTCTTCGCTGAAGTGTTCATTCCGGCTTCGTTAGTGGAGTTTTGTTTTGCTACTCAATGTGTTAAGTCCTTTTCCCTCCACCCCCTTCCTGTTTTCTTTTCTCTTTTGTCATGTGAACACACGTTATTGTAATTATTCTACTAGGAAAATTCAAACGTTTTCTCTCTCCACTTGACTTCCTAGGTCCCTGTAGAACTGATCTCAGGTGTGGAAATCCACAGTTTTGGAGAAAACAGGTGTAACAAGGGATGCTTGTTTCGGGCACTTGGGGGTTCAGGAAGACCAAGCGTCCAGATCACACACAGGAGCGAGGTACCTAAATGATTTCAACAGTCTTGGCTAGCCAGGGTACGGTATGTGGAGCTGCAGTGTGTGGTACCACAGCATATAATGGGAGACAAAGTGGCAGAATCTTGCCTGAAGTCACTTTCTGCGATACTGCTGAATTTGTAAGCCATTCGTGCACAAAACAAACAAACAAACATACATGCAAAGGGATGGAGGTGGACTTTGCTGAACTGTGAACAGCCTGCTCCAGCATTACCTTGATTTTTCTCATGCTGATAACATCTGCCAGAAGAGAGTATTGGAAATGAGAGCAAATCATTTTGCAAAAAGAATTTTAAAAAAATGACATTCATCAATTTGCAAGTGATATAACTTCTCCTGGTATTTTCCCTTCAAATTAAAAACACTTGTCAGGCAGATTTCCAGCATAGCATGTGGTGAATTTGTAGCAAAATTATGATGAACATAAAGAAAACACTGTCAGGTTCGATTTAGCTCTGTATTTGGGGTTTGGGGGGGAAAAAAAATAAAGGCACCAAGACCAATAGAAGGATTTATGGCTGGTTTGGTTTTTAACTTTATTGAAAATGATTAAGGAAAACAAGAACGCAAACACTCCTGGTGTCACACTGCAGCTCTGTGTCGGTGCAGAGGATCCCCAGCCGCGGGACTGAGCTCCTCCTGGGACGCAGACCGCTGCAAAGTCTACGTGATCCAGCACAGGTTCAGCAGCTATGGATTCCTCTGGTGTTACCCCCCCCCCCCCCAAAAAAAAAGTCTATAGGCACCTGTCTAAAAAAAAGTGGCTTAAAAAAGCAGCTTGGCTGGCAGCCATCTTATCCTCTGGGAGAAATGAGGGAGAAGGGAGGGGGAAATTCTACACTGAAATTTAAGCATAAGGTTTGAATGCTCGTTAATAACAGTCAAATGTCTTTACCCCAGCTGTAGTCCTACAGCCGTGAGTCTGCTGTGCAGGTGCACTACCCATACGTGACCCCAGTGCAAGTCCCCAGAAAGCCCTCTTACCTGCTGAGGAGACCTGCGGGTGAGAACTGGCCAGGGTCTGGAGGGGCAAAATGCTTTTTTCATCAGAAAATACCAGCACATTAAACCTGACACTTCCAGTGGAAAAATGTTGGTGAGAGGCAGAGGAGAAACTGGTGAGGAGAATAACCCTCCAGTGGCTGGAGACCTCACTGAGCCTCCTTAAGCATTTTCCAGGTTTTCTCTGTAAAAACAGTGAGCCAGCATTTGGGTTGTGTAAGTGGGTCAAGCTGTATTATTCAGGTCCAATTTTAACAAGCCGGGCCCTTGCAGTCAATAACTCCATGGCCATCCTGTAATCACACATGGTTATTTTAAAAGCTGACAGCTCTGCTGGGGCAGGGGCGGGCATCAATTCAGCCACTGTACCTTTCCCAGTCCCTGCCGGGCATCCCGAGGCCAGCCAGGGATGCACTAATTAAAAGAAAATACAGCAGCCTCCAAAACCAGGATGCTACAAAAAAGGTATTAAAGAATCCGCTGCATAACCATAAGTGAGTAATTTAAAAGACAAATTCAGAGTCCTGGGGTGGAAAGAGCCAAATGTTCCTTTTCCTGTCATCAAATGTTATTTACTCTAATGTGCAAACAATGAACAGAAGCCTTTTTTCCCCTCCCAAACTGTGTGAATTACTGTTTAAATGAGTTTTCCACTGCGGCTGATCAAGTCCACGCACAGAGTTAAAACACAGCCCACCAGACTGTGGCATTTATTCCTCTTACTACCTGAAGCCTGCAAACTAGACTTCTTGTTACTTGTCAAAGAGGGGCTTTGGTCTTCTTAGCACGCACTGTCAATCTGATCATTTAAAGATTACATGCGCCAGTCAGTTCACCACCCTGAAACTGTGTTCAGAAGAGCTTAGCAATAGCAATAAATACAATGTTTTGCTCAAGCTTTTAATTGCATCCAGGACAGGCTGGGAAATTCTTCACAATAATCATCAATATTAAGTGCTTGAAAAATAGCTGCTCAGGATCCTCTCCTGTAATTAGCACCAGTGTATGTGAATGAGAATCATGTATGCCAACAGCCACCCTATTACTTGACAAATCAAGACATTAAAAATCAGCTCAGTGGGATGCAATTTTGCTTATCTGGCTCATACTTGAGATATTATGGTGAACAGCCTGGAAATAATAATAATGAAGAATATGATCTGTTGTGTTACCACTCTGAAGGTCACTTGAAGGCGGTTATTTCATGCAACACTGCCAGTAGGGTGTGTTTATATTCTGTTGCAGACTCAACAATATCAAGGCTATCATGTTTTGGATGGCATTTTAATAGCAGCAAAGAGGCTTTTCTTTTATAGCAGAAGCACCTTAAAAGCGTGACAAAAACTTGGTGACCTCTGATTTTCTTGAACATGCTGCACCTTTTAAGTTTACAGGCTGATCTCCTTGAAGCTAACAGCAAAACTCTGACTTTCACAGGACATCTCCTTCCGCTTTTTTTAGGATACTCTGGGGTACCCTGGATATTTGTACTACATCATAGTACTTCTTTGAAATATGAATTATTTTGTTACATATCCAGTTTTACATCTGATTCTGTGCATTAAACTTGTGAATAAAGTAGTGCCTGTCTGAGGATGGAGTTGTTATGATGATAATGAAATAAGAGATACAGGGGTTGCTATCAAGTATCCGTGAAACTAGGACAATGACTGGTATTTTTTATATACTGCAGTTCTGGAGAATTTATTCGGCTGCAGTTCGGAGCATTCAGAAACTGGTGTCCTGATTGTCCTGCCTAGAAGAATTTACGGCACATCATCGAATTGTATACCAGCTCCTACAACTTGACTCCAAGCTTGCTGTAACGTTCCTGTAAGTTTGCTCAGCTTACACAGTGTTCAGAACTCTCACTGCAGCAGCACTAAATTGCCATGGCAGCTTTCCTGGTCTGGCTGCAGACAGGTTACTCTGGAGGCAGAAAGGGTAAGGGGTGGGAAGGCAGAAAACAGGCCCAGGAGGAGCAGACGACGACTGTGATGAGCTGAGGCTGGCCAGGGTAACTGAGAGCTGCACAGCCCCTCCTGAGGCAAGTAAGGTGAGTGTTCCAGGCAAGGAAAGCCACATGCTAAAGAGGAGAAAATAGTCTGTTATGGCTGGGTTGAGGACCTCCTTTGGAAAAATCCAAGAGGGAATTTAGTCTGCCTGCCAAGGGTACCAAACGTTGACCCTACTGCCAGTGTTTTAGGCTATTGTCCAGCGCGTCTGGGCTGGGGTGACAAGGGGCCAATGCACTTTCCTATTAGAGTCACCTGAAGAGTCGGGGGAGAGAAGCAGGTACCTCCGGAGACCTGCAACGGAGATCGGCTCTGCCCTAGTGCTGGGCTAGAGAGTGATCTGGTCTGCCCGGCCGGGTGTCTGCCTTTGCCAGAGACTAGAGGGACGTAACTCCAGACCTTGGGTGCGTTCGTTTTCTGGAGACTAGCCCTGATGCCTCAACCTGCCTTTGCATGGCAGCCTTGTGATCAGCACACTCGGTGGGGTCTAGAGGACTCTTCCTACCAGAAGGTAGCCCTGCTCATTATGAACGGTGGGTTTTCTTGAAAGGCGGCCTGGGTCTCAGGCTAACTTTTCTTTCCAACTGAAATAAACTAAATGCTGCTTTGAAAGATCTCAGAGAGAGAAACTTAATCCTAATCCTATTTTTTTTATATTGCTTGGGTAGATACCACCTGTCAGGCATGAAAGGATGGACCTAGCTATTATTTCAGAGGAAGGGTGATAGAGTTTCAGTGCTGGAAACTGTTTAGTATTTGCTGCTATGGCAATAATGAAGAAATAGCCAGTTGTGGATAAAATATACTAACAGAGACAAAGAGGACAGGGAGCATTAACCCTTTGGGCACATCCTGATGTATGTAATTACCTTCAGCCTTACTAGATCTCTCTTAGCATTTATAGCGGACACAGTGCCAAGCGAGCCCACCCCCTTTATCTCCTAGGGTTGGGTACTTCCCACTTTTGCCATCCAGGAAGCTCCCCAAGAGTTCCCCTCTAGCCCCGTCTACCCATGAAATATAAAGCTGTTTGTTAATGATGTGCTGGCTTGAACGTAGACAGGTACTCGGACAACTTTGCCAAAAGCTTTGACTGTGAGCAGATTAGTTGTTTCCTTTTACCAAAGCCCCTGTGAGGCCAAGGACGCGTGCCAGCTCTCTGTGTGAGGGCAGATCTTGTGCCCCTACTCACCTGAGTGTCAGGGACCTAGGCACTGTTGCTTACTCTCACGATGCCAACCACACTCGGAGCGAGCTCACAGGCTTCCCAAACCATCTGTGGCACAGCTCTCGCTCCCAGCCAGCACGCTCCCATGGCACGGCAAAGCTCATTACTGCAGTCCAAAGCAAAGAGAAAGCAGAGGGCCGGGGGCGGCGAAAGCGTTCATCTCCAGAGACAGTGAACAAGGGAGGGAAGTGAGAAGCAATGGGGGCAGGACGTGTTCGGGCCCAATCTCTCTCTCGATGCACAAAGCAGGAGAGCTGGTGCACTGCTGAAAATACTTTGCTTCTGCAGCTCCAGGCAGTTTGTAGCCCGGGGGAAGGCAGGGCTGCTGGAGGAGGGGGAGGTGGCAGCACCCTTGGACTTTCTCGTGTCTCCTCTAGCAGCGGCCAGAGAGACCCTTGCAACAGGCCGAGACTCGGTGGGCGCACAGGGCCGGCTCCATTTCTGGTTCCAGAGGTACTGCAAGCCCCTGTGTGAGCCCCGGAGGGACCCAAGGGACAAGTGCTCTCTTCGGACTTGCAGCAGGCTTCCCTGCTCCATGTACTGGGCCAAAAAATACACTAATTTGTCCCTTCTGGCCAAGGACGCAACTCTAAAACAGGGTCATTTGGCTGTCTCAGCCTGAATCACAGCCCTGCATGGTATAGATGGGGAAGGCCCAAACCAGGTCCTTCAGGCTGAAACAGGTTTGCTTGTGTAAAACCAGCTTGGTGGCTGTTCTAGCTGTATGAGTCATGTTTTGTATTTAGTAACAAAACAGTCTGTATAGGCGGCAGGAAGAGGAATCCTGTAGGTTAGAAGGAGCGAAAGCATGAAATTCCTCTTTAAAAAAACAGAAAGAAAAAGTGAAGTTGTTTTTCAATGTCTGTTGGGTGTCCTTGTCCAGGAAAGGACAAAGCACTAAGAGAAGGGAAATTCCTGCTTGACGAAATCGGGATGGAACCATACTAGAGATGCGGAGTGTCTTTAATTTATGGATCTTGTATAGTAAAAATAGGCAGAGGAGGTGGCTGGTCTCTGAAGTGTGGCAGGCACCTGGGTAAGGAAGGAGCTGGGAAAGGCTCCGATGAGATGGAGGAGAGCTCTGGGCTAACAGCATCTTCTGTTAGTGCTCCTGTAACTGCTCGCAGCGTGAAGGGAAGAGGATGCTGACTCTGCCCTTGCCATGGGAGAGGAACGCTGCAGGATTCACGCGTTTTGCAGCCGTGAGATTTGGAAAGCTTCTACATCTTAGCCAGGAGAAGGGGGAGCCTCACCGGCCCCTGCCTGCCTCAGTCATTGCCCAAGAGCTAGGTCTCTGGGAGCTGCTGCGCCTCTGAAGTTCCTGATGAAGTCTGGATGTGTCCTTTCATTCCTCGGCTGTCATCCACAACTGAACCCAAACGTGCGAGGTTAAATCTTTGTGTGCAGAGAGGACAGATCCTCCCTTCTGCAAACACTGCAGAAACGTTGTTTCATGGGACCTGCGCCCATCGGGGCATGCCCTTCGCTGCAGCCCTCTCTTGGGCTTGGCAAGGCGCTCGGCCCAGACTGAAAACCACGTTTTGCTTTACAGCGCTTGCCTTGCAGGGTTTCATCGCTTCCACACAGAAATTTTGGGATGGTTCAGATAATGCACACCTTGGAGCCACCATAGTCCTGTATCTCAGAACAATCTGGGCACTGGAGAAACCCCCCATGCAGGACCCACTGGGAGTTACTGGTGTGTGGAAGTGGGCTATGGATCCGAATAGCAAGGGTGGCCCCGACACCTCCACCTGTCCATGCAAAGCTGGAGTGAGTGTGGCTCTCTCCCATTATTGCAGCTTTCTTCAGACACTCCACTAAAGACTTGCTCCAGGCTTTGCAGACAGCGGTTGCAGTTAGCACTTCTAAAATATCTGTGAAGGATAGCTGTGCACTCCAGAGGCAGCAGCGCCCGGTACCTGCAGGAGCTTCCGCAGAGCTGGAAGCAAGCCAGGCATTGCTCTCTTGGGACCCAGCTCCTTTCTTGGTGCAGGCTAAAATGAAGCTCATGGACCCTAAGTCCTTTACGTGAGCCCTTAACTGTTAATCACATTATAATGATGAAACAGGCTTAGGAAGAGGATAAAACTTCAAGTTGTGAAAAAAGACTTCCCTCAGGCTTAATTTCAGCTTGGTCTCCTTTGTTACAAAATTTTTGCTCGGTAATTTAGCTTATCTGGATGATGCTCTTCTATATAGCTCTCAAGCTAGTTCATTATCTCTGAGATTTGCTGAATAATCTACTCCACTTAATAGTTTTTAAGATTTACAAACAGAATACCCTATTGAATTTGACTTGGCAGGAGAGTTCATGCACGTGGGATAAATTCACATTTCTTTAAACTATTCCTGAAGCAAGACAGTAGTTGAGGAACTGTAGGAAAACAAGATTTAGGTCTTATCTACATGGGGGAAATGACCAACAGATTGCACGGTTCCATGATAGCTCCCTAGGTACACATTCTCTCCTGAAATAGAAGTGATTTTAGCCTGGAAGAATTACTCCGCTCTGATTCTAAAATTTAGTAGAAGAGGTCAGATACTCAGGGCTAGATGCTCTTTTTTGTTCTTGTATTCATTATGCCCTCTAAGGATTTGGATGGAGGGAATTTTTTCCTATTATAATTACAAAGAATTAGCTTGTATAAATAGCGATTAATTGGCTAGAGCTTTGCAAGCCGAAGAAAGGTTAAGCTCCCTTTCATAAAAACCTCAGCAAGATACACAAGGAATGAATGTGCATCCCCTGGTGACTGCCTGCAGTTGGCCGTTTGCTTCCTAAACGTAGTCACATGGTTGTCTGCGAGATCCTCCCAGAATGTTCAGAAATATTTTGGTCAGGGGAATGGAAGGACAGAAGATTTTTCAGTGACTCCCACAGGAAACAGTGGGGTGGGCTGAGCGCAGCTACAGACTTTCCTGCTCCAGAATAAATTGGCCCAATGTGCACAAAACATTCTTATCTGATGAAGAATTGGAAACAGGGTTGTTTGTTAAAATGCTGGAAAGACCATTGGGTTTTGGCTTTGTTCTTTGCTGGATATTCAAAGGAGGGCTTTCCGCTCTAGTTGCACTGGTTTCTCCAAACTAGAAGACCCTCTTGCACTCTTTGAATACCTCACTTCAAGCTGGAGAAGGCACGGGACAGGGGCAGTTCTCTCAGTTTCTACTGGGATCTTACGGAAGGTCAAGGCTTTGTGTGAAGCAGCCTGGCCCCATCCTGACACCAAGAGCAGGACCACCTCCGCAGGCAGGGGATGCAAACAACAACAGAGATGCCTGTGTTTGGCCCGCTGAATCTTATCCCAGTGCCTACGACACAGGGGCTGTTGGCCTAATGATGGTGTTTTGCTCTTCTCCTGCTGTCTCATGCTCTTCTTCACTATGCCTGTCCCCGTGAGTAATATTTGTGGTAAAATATAGCTGTAATAAAAGGCAGGGCAAAGTCTGTAGGTAGAGATACTATCTCTTATTGGACAAACAAGTGTAGTTTGAAAATGCAGACAAGCTTTCAGGTAGGCAAGCCCTTTTTGGGGGGGGGTGTGAAATAGAAGCAGCAAATTTCAAAGCTAAATACAGATTGTGAACAATTGCCCTGAGTGTAATCAGAGATTTGTCAGAGCACTGGAGGGGAGGTTGTTGGGACCTGTGGAGTAGACGTAATTTCAGCAGGGAAAGAGAAGCAGTATGTCTCCTCGTTTATAGCCTATGGGACAGGGAGACTTTAGCGGGGAGAGGAGGACTATAAAAGGCTGTAAAACCAGTATCTCCATCAAATCCATGGTATTTGATATCCAGTGGAGTTACGAATCTCTGTTCCCAGGCTTAGTAGGAAGTGGGGTTTGAGGTCGGTATGAGTCTGCTGTGAATGAAGAACAGAGATCTAGAAACAATGGTGAGCACTAGCAGAAGCTTGTGCAGAAAAGGAAGGCAAAATTAAATGACTTTTAAATCAGTTTTGTCTGGAGGCTCCTTATGGTAAGGACATTTTTCTGAAACGCATTCCCTCTATTAAAAAGGGTCGTGTGGGAACTAGTTTTTTGCATTTCAAAGGAAAGTTGGTGATTCAAAAAATTTTCCTTTTAGGAATGGAACAAAAAAGATTAAAAAAAGAATAGGAGACAAAATTGAAAAGAGAAAAATAATGCTTCTGGTCAGATAATTTGGGGGGGAACAAAAATAAAAATACTATGTTTTTCTGGGAATTAGAACATCTGAAAAGTTCTTAAGACAAAATAGAAAATTTGCTTTGAAATGGAAAATCAACTTTTGTCTCAAAGAGGCTGAAGAGGAATGCTTTAGACTGATGGCTTTTGACCAGTTTTTTGAAAAAAACTTCCATTGAAGAAAACAAAATTTTCTGCAAAAAATTTTGCCTTCATGGAACCAGCATTTTCCAGCTGAGAGACATTTCACTGCAGAACCAGATTAACTCACGAATTTCAAATCTCAGCATCCTGACTGACAGTGGCTGCTAGGAGAGCAAGCACGAGGGTCCTGGGCAGGCTCCCGTTGGCTGCTGCTGTCAGCCGCCTCCGCTCTCGGAGCACTGTGCAGTTATAAATACATATAGAAACGCCTGCAGCCCAGCCCGACCACCCGTCTGCCACTGGCTCTGCTCGGGTGCCAGGTGGCACGAGCTGCCGGTGCTCAGCAGTGCAGACAAGTGTGACCAAAGCTCCGTGGGCAAATTAAATTCTCTCTGCGGTCGGTGCGTGGAAAAGCCGCATGCAGCGCCCAGGTAGGTTATATCCCAGCCACGGCCCTGTGCTGCTCCCGGTGCTCGCCGTGGCTCGGCAGGACGCGCAGCCCCGAGACAAAGACCGCTTGTGCCCGGAGCCGGCAGAGGGAAAACTGCAGCAAAGGCTCCAGATGAGCGAGTTAGGCTGACGGCAATAACTGCTCCGAGACCTTTACTCCAGCTGTCACGGTGAAACAAAGCTCTCAGTTTGCCACTGTTGTTTTTTGTAAGGGGCCTTTTTATATTTAGCCTTTCAAAATGTATCGGTTTATTAATGGCCAATAAAAACAAGCGACAACTACTGCTGGGCTAAGCAATTCAGCAGCTAAGTGGTTTTCAAGCTTCTCTCCACATGTTTTTGCTAATTAGAGTAACCAAATCATCTGTTCTGGCTAAATCGTTCAATCAGTATAGCCTTCCAATCATTCTCTAATTTCTGGGAACTGGTTGATTAATTTTAAGGATTATGGGAATGTGTTTTCCTGTAGGCTGCTCCTGCCCTGGACTTTTTAGATATACGATAGTTGCTCTTAATGAACTGTAATCAGTCACTCAAGTCACACAGTATTTGTCCTATCCCTTCTTCAGAGAGCCGGCACTCAACTAGAAAATACATAGATACATGTTTGATAGAAATAGTATTTCTCTGAAACAACAATGTTTGATAACATAATCTTTGAAAATCTTGGAATTCGCAAGCGGGAGCTGATTATGACATTGCTAAGCCATAATACGGCATGACATTGCACAACAAACTTGTTTCGGTTTCTTTCTTTTTCACTCTTCTCCCATTGGCACTCCTGCTGCCATTTGAGGCCATGACCCTCAGCTCCTCACTCGCTGTCTTGACCTTTCCATTTCGTAGTTTCGTTTGAGGTAGGAGAGTGGGGCATCAGTAAACCAATTTTCACCACTTCATGGGAAGAGTTCATGAAGGACATGAATAAGGCCAGCTTCAGTTCCCTGAGCCATGGAGAGCTGGAATTTGGGAGGGGGCATCTGAGAAAGTACCTTCATACTTTTTCGCTTTCGCTGAGGACCTGCAGATTGCACGAGCAGAGAAAGGGTGCTGAGATACAGGGAGCTTTGGTTGGGGCACATTCCCGTGCTCTCATCGTTCAGGCCTACCTTGCGTCTTACAAGTACCAGATAATTTACTGAATGGAAACCTCAGTGAACACTTCTGCTGTTGGTTTAGGACACTTCTCACCATCGTCACAACCGAGTAAAACCCTTCTGGAATATCACAGCTGGCTGGTCCCCTTTGCATCTATGAGCAGAGACACAGCTCCTGTTGAGCCGTTCTCGTCCGCTTGTACTTTCAGAGAAAACTTTGTTAGGAATCCATATTTTTGAGAGAAAAAAATATTGCTGTCTGGTGTGTTTTTTTCCAAGTTCGAGCACAAGCAGTTAGGAAGGGAACGGGAAGGGGAAGAGAAAAGAATTGTGTAGAAAGAGAGCTTTCAAGCAAAGATCTTGTCAAATCCATAGAGAACAAAAGCTTTCCAAGCCAGCTAGCACTGGATTTCCTTTTCCCTGATAAATCAAGCCAAAAGAGTGCCAAAATGAAATGCTAAACTAGACCTTGAAATTTTGGAAAAATTCCCCTGATTAAGACTACTTCACTGCTGGGTTTCAGTGAACGTAGGGTGTTGCCTATTCTTACTTTTTCCATAACATACATTGCAGGGGAGGCGGGGGGGGGGGGGGTGTAAAATAAAAATGCAGCAGATGCAGCTTTTCCCTGGTGACAACTGGAGCAGTACTGGACCCACAATAGAGGTGACCAGCACTGGGAGACTCTCTCTGAGCTACCACTACTCCAGTTCTCAGCCTTAGTGCTGCCTGGCATCTGCTGGTACTTATTTAGGACCGGGGAGGTGCTTAAGTAAACAGAACAACACCAATTTTGAACTCGGGCTTTAGGGGGCATGAGGACTATGAGAGTCCTTCTGCACTCACTACTCAGTGACGCTATTTTTCGGAGTGATCCTAGAAACCCTTTGTCACTGCCTGTCCCAAGGCAGAAGGCTCCCAGCCCACATCCTTCGTGGTCCCAGCCTGCCTCTGTGGTCAGCCAGACGTGCTGCAGCCTGGTCGGCATTCTTACGCGCGCTCATTGCCCTGGTATTTTACACAGCTGATACAAAATATTTATACTCCGAAGACTTTCAGAGAAGGCCATATCCGGTCTCCGCGCTGGTCACGCTGAATCTTTCATAACTCACTGTCTGGCAGCAGCTTGTAAAATTAAGTTTTCATAGCCTAGCTCCTTGACACTGGAGTAGTGGATTTAACCTTTTTAGCCCTTTTTTTTTTTTAGGATTGTTATGGTGAAATAAGTGACAGGCTAACACTCTGGAAAAAAAGAAGAAACACACAGTGATACTGACACAGATTAGCAGAATTTTGCAAAATATCTCACTGAAGTTTTCAAACTGTTTTTATAAAATACTGAAAGATAGCGTCATGGTATTGACGAGGTATGTATGGAAAGCACCAGCCGTGACACTCAGCTGATGCAGTATCTGCTTTCCCACTGCACAGTTCTCAGGGTTAGCCTCAGCTTTGGTCCTTGTCTCATGTTACCCATCCAATGTGACATCTGATTCTGTGTGGTCCTGCACTCCCTTAACACCAGAGGCTCAGACCCACAGAGATCGGAGTGATAAGGTGCAGCTGAGCTGACGTGCCTTCAGAGAGCTGGGCGGAAAGAAATGCAAGCTCTCGTCCAAGCAGGCTTGCTTGTCCTCCTGCGCTGAGGGGGAAAGGCAAGAGGCAGTATTCAATCACTCGCTTGGACAGAGTTCAAGTATTTCTGCCGGGAAATAAACCCACAGCATTGTTGAAAGGTGCAAAACTGCCCTGTTACCTCAACAGCTCGGCCAGGCCAGCTAAACTGGAAATCTTGCAGTACAGTGTAGTTAACGATCTGTCTAGCTAAACAAAATTTCACGGCTAATCTTCTTGACCTCAGGTGTGTTGCCTTTCTTAATCCCACTTTAAAATACACCTTTCTACCAAGACCTGGAAGTGTGCTGAATAGCTTCTGGAAACCAAGACACGAGGGAAGCTCTCCGAGCTGTGGCTGCCAATGAACAGGACAAGTCAAGTTTACCTCTTGCAGGAAATTTGCCGGTACGATTTAGGAGAAAGTCCTTGTTTCCAAACCTTTGAGATACATCTCTATTGCCATCATATTGTCTTTGGCTGTTGGAGCGTGGAAAGGATTGTTTTCATTTCTCATCCACTTTGGCCATGAGCTACTTGCACTGTAAGGGCCTAAGATGTAGGTGACCCCTCCTGCTTTCTGGCTGTGGTACAAGTGAAGTCTCTAAGCATCTGAGTCTTTGTTACTGAAGTCTTCAAGCTTGTTTTAGCATCTTGCAGGGACTTTCATGGCTTCTGGTATGAGTAGGCTGGAGCAGATGTCCTTGTGCTTGCTTCAGGTCCAAGTGGCTTACCACAGCTGCTGGCAGTCGTACCGAGTGGCCACGGCTTCCCTCCCAGCCCTCCATTTCTCAGCAATGTCTAGAAATGGAAAGAATGAACGGTCAAGTCATTTTTAGAAAAGAGGCATTTGCAAGAACCCAGCCAGGCACTTGCTGGGCAAAGGAAGAGGGTGAGAAGGGGCTCCAGGGGGGGCTGAGGGGCTCTGGTTTTGCCACCCCCATCCCACTGCATCCCCAGTTCGGTGCAGCAGTTCCTCTTCAGGGGTGAACCCCAATGCCAAAGGAGACGCAGTGCCAGGCTGGGAGTCGGGTTGTGTCCGGGGGCAGCAGGGGATGGGACATGAGGGTCTCTCTTGCCTTCAGCTTACCGCCATCCAGCCAACTCTAACAACATCTGCTTCACCCTGCTTTGCACCGGGGGAAACTGGCTGGCCCCGGCTGCGCAAACCCTTGTCACGCAGCCCTGGCACGCACGGGGCACGGGCCCCCCACGGGCCATCCCAGCCCCAGATTGCTCACGCGGCAGTGGCTCTGCTGTGCAGATGCTTGAGCCGGCCTGAGAAAGGCACAGGGGGTCTAAACATGAAAAAACACCGGGATGCTTTTCCCTTCCCCAATGTCTTTCCTGCTTCACAGCAGGGGTTTAGGCCAGAGATGGGGAGTGACAAATCCACCCCTCCCACCCAGACCCTCCCTCAACACTTGGCTCAGATGGGAAAATCTGGTTTGTCACAGGATGCCGTCATTTTGCTTGATTCTTCATTTGTTTGTTCTGTTCAGAGAATGACATTCATGATGGTGATTTTCACCTCCATACCTGATGCAAGAATTTTCCCTCCATTTCCTGTGGCTGCAGGAGTTCATACATAAGGTCGAAGAGAATAAAGGAAGAAAAAAAGAAAGGACACACACAGACACAGAGGCAAAATAAGCACCAGTTTTAAAGCGTTACAAAGACACACGCAAACAGACTTGGTCCCCAGAACCAAGCTCAAAAGATGGACACAGACAGATTTCCCAAACTGTCACAGAGTACAAAAGGATCAGATTATTAGGTGTCAACATGCTTGATGCGGGTGATGGAGGATCATACCAATTCTCTGTAGGTCATGACTTTTCCTAACACGGCAGAAACCCAAGTATCTAATAGGAAACACACACACACACTGTCCTGCTGTACGGAGCTATTCTGACGGCAGGCATCCTTACACTTGCTCAAAAAAAAGGAGCAAAAGTAGCTATAAATACTGTGGCAAATGCATACAGTTGTCCTTGGGAAGGAGCAGCTGGAAGGACCGGCCCATCTCTGGCTCTGCGATGCTGATCTCCGCAGCAGACTTCATGCACAGTGCTACTCGGTACCCCGGCCTGGACTCCTCCCTTTCTCTAGGACAACCTGTACAGAAAATACTTGTTCATCTTCAAATGCTGGGATTTCTTGGGCAGTTGATTGGCAAGGGAAGGTAATGTGAAAACTGTAGTTCGTGTTCTGAAACACCTATGAAGGCTGGAAGTCTCCGTCATGTAGACCCAGCTCCTTTTGGCTCGAGTCACATCAGAAATACTGCAAAGGCAGCCTGTGTCCCAGTGGCTGAGGCAGCAGGGACGGAAATGAAAAGAAAGGAAGGACGTGAAGGTAACCAAAAAAAAAAAAAAATTTAAAGCTTAAGCAAACACAAACCTCTTCTGTTTAATGCAAATTTGGCGTTGATATGCTGCCAGAAAGACTATGTAACTGTTAAACAGTTCAGGGAAATCTAAATTTCCCCGAATTTGCTACTCATTATTGGATGCATTCATTTTGTCTATTGCTGAAACACATCAAGGCTGCCTGCTGCGCCGTGCTGAGCACCCTATAGCTCTCACGGTTTGTTGCTGTTGGATCCCTGTAACTCTGACCCTTGACAGGTACAGAGGCGCGTGCTGGCCCTGGACGGCTCGTCACACATTTTCTGCCCTCCCGTCAGGCACGGGGCATCAGGGAGTTGGACGAGTCCGTGGGCTTCCCTGAGAAGAGAAAAATTCCCAACAGGATGGAGGGCAGAGTGGGAGTAAGACTTAACATTGACAGCACTACATCTTTACCATGGGAAGGAGTGGGGTACAAAGGTAAGGGGCAGGGCTGGAAGGTTCCCCATATACACCCCATATTGCTTTTGGGATCTGAGCTGTACTGAGTCGACATTTCAGTGCACTAGAGGGGTTTGCCAGGCCAGGCTCTGCTGTGCAGGGCTGACATGTGGCCAGAGGGGTCTCAGTGGGGGAAAAAAGATCAAATTAGCTGATAGCAGTTTGGGTCCAGATATATCTGGCAGGTGCATAGTTTGGGTCGACTCGTGTGCGCTCGTACTGATGTGTGTGGCAGCTACGAGCATTAGCCCACAGAGAGCAATTTCAGTGAGGTGTGACTTGACAACATAAGAGGGTTTTGCAGGATGATACAAGTTTAGTGGTGAATCAGGGCGTCTGAACTCAAAGGCTGAAGAGGCTGTGCTGTCATGAGAGTGGGCAGGGGTGGGGAGGTAGCGTCTAACCCAAAACCACGCTCCCTCCTCGCGCGTGTCTATCATCACCCGTAGGAAGGGTGCGTGGGTGCCATCGCCCTGTCATCCCAGCAGCTCTGCCACCCTCAAGTGCATCGAGCCACGTTTGCAAGCAGGCTGGGGTGGGGAGGTGAGGGGGAGAGAAGGGAGGGAGCCCAGCCTGCATCGCCAGCACGGCGGTGCAGTTGAAGTCCAGCGTTACTGCATGCTGCGTCCCTGCGCAGCTGCAGCAGGAGCTCGTCCCCGGCAGGCTCTCTGCAGCGCGCGTTGGACTACAATCATTGCTGCTGATCTTCTGTAAGATGTGTTTTACTCTTCCTTTCAGTATTTGTTCCCGGCACACTCGTGTTTGAACCAGACTTACCCCACAAGCAGATCATATAACATTTTTTTCCAGCCCAGAAGCTGATTCCCCTTTGCTAAATGAACTGCTGTAACCTCAGTGTTACCCTGGAGAGAATTCCTCTGTATTTTTGCCTTGCAAATAATTCACATGGGTTGACACAAAGTTCTAGTCTGTGAGTACAGTATGTAGCATTTGGTACAGTATGTGGCTCCTTGCAAAGCACTATTGCATGTACGTGCCTGGGATCAATTATTTTCATTGAAACAAGAGAAGCTGCATGATGAGTAAACCCATAAGTATGACATTTTATTCCCACACTTGGTGGATATATGTAACAAAATACACTTTAAAAGTATCCTTTAATGCCAAGCCTGCTAAAGCCTTATTTTGTCTCAGGAAAAGGAACTATGGTAGATAATGCCATTCCCTCAACCCACAGTGCTCAAACTTTAGAAGCAAAAAAGATCTGCCTGCAGAACATGCCCCATTCCCAAAGAGTGTCTTTGTTGCTGTCGTTTTCCTTTCTTCATATTCCAGTCAAAGCTACAGGCTCCAGCCAGAGCAGGGTCCCCATCGTGCCAAGCAGTGTGAGCACACAGACTAGAAAATAATCCCTAACCCCAAATTTCTACCCTAAAATGCCTGTGACGTGGATCTCTGCCACTGTGCCTGTTCTAAGATAACGGGTGCCAGCACCAGGGGGGAACTCACCCTTTCAGACAGCCCACTGCCAAGCAGAGGCTTTCGTTTGCAGCACCACAAACCCACCTCCCTCCCATCTCTTCCAGCAAGGGACGTGTTCCCGCACTCATGCCCCCCAGCACCATCCCGCTCCCCAGAGACGCGGGCTGGGGAGCCCCCTCCTGTCCCCTTGGCCCGGGGGACCCTGTCTGGCCGCCGGGGATTTTCTGAGGACCCCATCTCCCCTTGGCTGGATGTGCAAGGCACGAGCCCCACGTGCCATCAAAAGTCTTAGCCGTTCCTCTCTTCCCGGTTTGTCAGGCTGATTGGTCCAGGGTGTATTCTGAAGCATTAAAGCCATAAGAGGCTTAAAGTGATAAAGTACGAGGATAGGGTTTAGCTACATCTAAGCCTTTGAATAGGATCAAGCCGTGTGCAAGGCAGCAGCAGCCTGTGCAGGCACATGATCTTATCTCTGCTGCCCTCATTATTATAACCCTCTTCGTGCTGATAGTGTTATAATAAGTGTAATATGAATAAGCAGAAAGAAATATTGCTGCACCAGGGAACAAGTCTTCTGCTTTATTGTATCCATGGCATCTATTAACACCTGTATCCCCGGCACTCACTGAGACACGTGCATGTACACCGACACGCACTTTGTACTGCTGACTCTGAGCTCCTCGCAGGAAATGTCATTCTTTTCCAAACAGTCCCAAAAGCTGGGAACTATCCTATTTTTTTACAGCTGGGACACAGAGATGCTATGGACCAGCACTTCAAAAAAGTATGACCAGCTAATCCACTTCCATGAACAAAGTTAAGACGCAAAATCCCACTTAGCATCCTGCTCTCTGGCTCTGGGTAGCTCCAGAGCTGGCCACATTTTGGCAGTGTTAAGCAACGAGTCAAGCAAAACCAAGGTGGGATCTACAAGCTCGTCTCCCCCATCATGGTGATGAGGCGCTGGCAAGTGACCTGGCACTGATCTTCTCACCAAAAGATGAGCAGACTTTTTCTACTCCCTGCCTGATGTGGGCTGAAAGCCTATCTCCTCCTGCAGTACTCCAGCCACCTTGACCACCTTTTGGTCAGTGTTGTGCTCTTCTCAGTTGAAGCTCTCCCGCCTTCCAGACACTCAGAAGGTCGCAGGACAGGTGAGGGTGGCTCCAAGCGCATGGCTGAGGCACACCTCAAGCAAAGGGCACACCTGGATTTCAGTCCTCATCTCGGTGAGTACTCAAGTACGACACAAAATGTCCCTCACGGAGATAACGTAACTGCAGGGTCTTAGCGCTCCTGACCAGCTCTCCGCATGAGAACCTTTTTCTCTTCTCTCCCCGCATCTGAATTGCTGGCCCATATATAAGAGGTGTTGCTTTTTCCTCTTCTTGTTGCATTGCACACGGCCATGAGATACTCAGTTGGCTCCAGAGCTGCCATCCTGTGCACCTTTCAGCACATTTACAAACAAAGATGCAGTAAGATACTTGTAAGTCAGGGCTGCTGTGTCTTGAATGAGAGACCCAAGTAAACACAAATCCTAGGACGGTGGAGAAGTTAATGCGGAGGCTTACAGTGTCAAGGAGAGACCGAGAGATCTCCACAATCAGCTGGAGGAAAGAGGAAAAGGAGTTCCTCTTAATTTTCATGGAATCATAGAATCGTAGAATGGCTTGGGTTGGAAGGGGCCACCAAAGGCCATCTAGTCCAACCCCCCTGCGGTGAGCAGGGACACCTTCGACTCGGTCAGGCTGCTCAGAGCCCCGTCCAGCCTGG
>JAVKLA010000008.1:33575927-33596675 GCA_034782735.1 Sagittarius serpentarius
CCAGGCTGAACAGCCCCAGCTCTTTCAGTCTGTCTTCACAGGAGAGGTGTTCCAGCCCTCTGATCATCTTCGTAGCCCTAGGTAGCCTTCGTGTGCCTACGAAGAGTACAGAAAAGCCACCAGTGTTTTCAGGGAACCTCTCCCATGTACCTGACATCCACGGCAGCCGCAGTAAGGCACGACAAGATGCCCTTATTCACAGAGGGGATCTCTGCACTTGTAGGGGTTCGGGCTTGACTGAGAGTAGTCCTAACACTGCCTTGGGGGGATCCCAGAGATGCAGCCTAACAAATGGACAAACGAATACCCTCCAAGGGGTTGGCTGCCTATAGTGCAATAGTGTTCGTCGATTCCCCCCGCCTCTTTTAAATTCACCTCAGACATCTCTCTTGCAAGACCCCTCAGAAGCGTACCTCTCCCGCTTAAGTATTTCTCAATAAAGAATAATTATTCAGTATTTAAACATTAACTGGGAGACGAGGACAGAAAAGCCATAAGAACAGTAAACTTGCAGTTGGGGACCAGGCTGTCCTCCAGTGATTGCTAAATATTGTATATGGAGTAAGTGACTCCAGGAACAGAGACTGGGATCAGCCACGGAACGTAGTGCCCAGCTGGCAACTGGCACGCTGCTCAAGGAAACGGCTAAGGCAGGTTCAAGTTTTTCCAGACGGAGGTAGTAAACCTGGCAAACCCCAAGGCTTCCTGGAGTGGGAGCAGAAGAAGAATCACCAGCTTCTTGTAACTACCAGAAGTGCACTAATTGCTTCCTTTCGCCACACAGTCCCAAACACAGCGTTGCTGAAACACTCCCATGAACTGACTGAGTTGAATGGTTTGACCCGACCTTAGTTTGCTTTACTGGGTCAGACTCAGTGGCCCGCATCTGTGAAAAGCATCGGCTTTTTCAGTGAATACCGGTTCACAAAAATCTGTTGTTCTGCTGTAATCACACTGCAGGTATATTTACAAGGAGCTAATAAGTGCATTTCTGGCCCCTGGCGTATGGACTGGGGTGTGATGAGCTGTGCGAATGAGAGCTTCAGAGGCGGCAGCGGGCAGCACCACCACACTGCAGCCATAATGCCCACATGTGCAGGTCTTGCTCCAAAACCTCTTAAAATGAATGGAAAAGATTGCACCCTTATTTACTTGGCGCAGAAGGGAAGTTTGAGGCAGAGCAGTGAAGTGATTATACACCAAGGTGAGCTGTGGTGAGGACTGCGGGAAAGTAGCCAATTACTTGCTATCCCGTCGATATGATTATACGTTACATCTAGTTCACTAGTTGCACTGAGACTTCACTGAAGGTAATTAGTTTGTTATTATAAAGCAGGATTCAGATATTACAGAGAAAATCCTCCTCACCGAGCTTGCAGCGAGGGAATGAATTCCTAAGTCTTTCAGCATACCTCTTGCCCGACCTCAGCCATTCACTGAGCCTTCACAAAGGAGAGCTGCAGGCCATGAGCAGAGCTTCTCTGCTCCAAGCACGCTTTCCTGCCAGTAGTGCCCAGTCGGTGGTACGGAGGCAGGAGGAGCAGCGCCCGGGGATGCTCTGGTCCACCTGCGTCCCTGCGCCTGCACAGCGTGCTGCAGCCGTCCCCTGGGGATGGCCAGGCTCAGTAGATCCGTGCAAAATCACGGCCAAGGTCGCTGAGCAGTGACAATGAAAGCAGGTTTCACACACTAGGGCACCCTCTGGCACAGTGGACTTCTCATCCCAGCCGGGGTTGCTGGGGAAAGGCCCCCGGTTTTCACGGAGACAACATGTCATTGGGTTAATGGCACAAAAACAGGTGGAAAGACCGGAATCTGGAGCACGGTGCTGCGTGTGCAGCTCTCCCAGTGCAGTGCCAGCACAGCAGGGCAGTGTGATGCCACGCAGTGATGGTGACCACAGCACCCATGGCTGTCCTCCAGGAGGTGGTTATCCTGCATCCAGCCTGCATGAAGTGCAGAGGGAAAGGGGTTTAGACGAGGGGAGCACGCGTGGATTTTTCCCACATTCGTTCACCATGCGGATGCCCTCACGCTCTTACCTTGCACGGCAGGGCAGGAGCGCAGTATGCACTTGACTGCTCCACTGAAGTGCAGGGCGAGTTCGCTTTTGATCTCAGTGATACCACGATGTGGGTAGCTGTGCTATATGTCGGCCCTCACTGGAGGGATGAGCAGGCGAACCCTTTGCCTTTTGTATGGGTGAAGATGCATAACAGGGATTCCTCTTAGCTAGTGGCATACACACTGCTGGGTTTTTCAGTAAGCACTTCTGATTTTATACGTTTGCAGAGCTAGGAATAGCTGCTGTACCATCTCCTGCGCCAGCAGATAAACTATCCTTGTTTCCTAAGGGTAATACACAGTCTTAGGAAGTTTGTGGGCATGTGTGTGTGTGTCTATCCTGTCTCCATCATGTGTGAATCCAGTGGTTTAAATCTTCGCTTTTGAGTGAGAATTATCATGAAGGGAGGCAATGGCTCACAAACTCATTACTATCGGGCCATCGGAGAATCCACACAGGCAAGCAGTGCTGACAAATAGGTTTCATACACGGCAGTGCCCAGGGAGGTCTGTTTTAGCTTCTGCTGCCCCTGGTTAGTGCCTTAGGTGCATGAGATGGTCCAGGCTATTTCCTCCCTCTCTCTGGGAAAACCTTCTGAATTTGAGAAGGTAATTTAAAATTCATAGGTTTCAAAACAATCTTAAGCTCTGTTTGTTGGGTTTTTTTTGTCTTTTGCTCTGTGTAAGAGGTTTCTGCGTAACCCTGTACTACAGATGGAAATGGATACCTGAAGACTCAGCAATTTAGACGACCCACTCAGCAACAGAAGTGTGTGTACTCAGAGGGAGCCAACTCCCAAATGCCTTCATTTTCCCCGCCTTCAGTTGTGAAACAAGAGCCTCGGTCTCTTCCAAAGGTTGGCAAACAGCACCTGTCCAAAGAGCACAGCATCACGTATTTACCTACGTCACCCGGCGCACGTGACAGTGAGCAGGGCCCAAGGGTCAGCCTCCCGAGGGACACTGTGGCACGCCAGTGCCCGTGGGGGAGCCAGGCCGGGCTGTTTGCCTTCCTCGGGTTCCGTATAAAAGGGAAAGCTCACGCTGAGCCGTGGCTTTGGAGGCTCCCACTTTATGACAATTGAGTTGGGTACCTTCTGGGCCCTGCAAGAGACAGACAGACTGCCTTTCGTCGACTTTGTGGGTGGGAAATGACAAAACAGGTCGCCTGCAGGAGCTCTGTAGGACGAGTTATGTGCATTAGACCCTGGTACTGGCTTAGAAATAAAGTGCAAGACAGAGCTTTGGACCAGGCTCCTCAGCGGTGTGAGAGCTACTTCAGTCTGTTGCTAAACTTCTGCTGCTTGGTGGAAGAGTGTGCTTTCCAAACGGCAGCTCTGAAGAAATAGACCAAGGCACCCTGGGGTCCGATAAATTGGCTGGGCTCCAGCGACTTCAGGATATTGTCTGTTTACATCAGCTGGGGGGGAACAGCCGTGAAAATATTGCTAATACCAGAAATCCAGACTATAGAAACTCTCCCCATCTGCCTTCTGTGGTCTGAAGGCCAAGAAGGAATGGGGTTGGGTTTTTTGCCTGCTCTCCGAATGACTGCATTTGCTCCGTTTTACTTTTCTGGTCTCTTAAACGATCAGAATAGGCACTCTTAAAACCACAAAAAGCAAGTCCCCACTTTGCCGTGCTGTTGTCATCTCTAGCATTTGTTGCTATCTATTTATTAAGGTACATCCTCTTAATAAAAACATCCAAGAAATCAGCCTTTGTTTGCTGATTATACATTCAGGTATTCCAGATTTATAGTGCTCATTTACCATAATTGAAGCTTATGATGAGTACAAATTTTCTGCTAAAAGGACAAGAGAAAAATAGCAAAATGGTATAGGGCAGCGTTCATGTAGAGATAAAGCAAGGATTGTGTCATTTGTTTTGGAGGGTAGGTTTGCTATTAAGCTGAAGTCTAAAGTAAGGTACATTGATTTACAGGAAATTGCTCACTTACACACATATTAGACATTTACAAACCCTACTTCAGAAGTCCCTAAATACTGATAAGCCTTTGTGATATCACCCAAGTGTGTCATCAATAACATCACTGTCTGTTTATAAACATTTTTTTTTCCTGATTCAGGTAGTCAAAGTTCAGGAAAATATTTGTCTTTGGTCTCTGCAAATGAATGGGTTGAAATTCAGTGACATTGTCCTCTTCAAAGGGAACCGAAGGAACCCAGTCCTGTTTCCTAGAAGAGCCTTAGAGAATCAGGAGAACCAATGTGACTTTCCAGAGAAGTGGCACCCTCCTTTTTGTTTTCGCCATTTAATGGAAAAAAAAAATTGTTTCCTCTTATTGTCCCCTTGCATCTTGGGAGCTTTAAAAAACGTTTTCTTGATTGCCTGGATTACTTGTGGAAGAGTTATATATATGACTTGAAAGAATGCGCTAATAAATAAAACACCTTCCTATCATTAAGACAAAAATTTGGGCTAGGCCAGCCCCCATCTAATAGCTGTCACGGAGACCTTTTCCCTGAAAGGCTTTGGCCCCATCTGAAGGTCCTGATTTAGCAAATCACTTAAGCACATGCTGCGGGAAAGCGGATGTCCTTAAGTGCTGCTGGAGTGCCACCCTGCATTTCGCTCATCCTCCTGCGTGTACAACTGCAGAAAACCATCTGTCTTTCGTCTGCCTTGTGCGCTGAGAGAGAAAGCTTTAGCAAGCAGGTGGTGGCCCCTCTTACATTCCAACACAGAGACTACACGATAATAGAGCTTGGCACCACGGCAAAATGCAAGTAAATATCATGTGGTGCATCTATCTGTTACTCTAAAGCAAACATTAGGAAATGAATAATCTAAATAATTATGTACAAGAGGGCAGGGCACGAGCCACCGTGATACGGGCCTCCTCTGCTCAGAGGCAGCCACCGGCGCTGCGGTGTTTCCTTCAGAGCTGGCCACCCTCCGTCCCTCCCTCGGCTGGACGGTGGCCCAGAAATACCCATGTTCTCCACAGGCTGTGAAAGCGGCACGGGGAGACTTTTCACGGAGGGGGGGGGATGTTAATTTATTTGCTCTGCTGATTTTCCCCACCTCATTCCCACCCTCCTCACGGTGGCCAGGAAGGGAGCGCAGGGGTGCTGGGGGTCTGACAGTGGTGCGCGGGGCACGGACCCCTGTGGGTCACCTCCCCACCGCCACGCTGCTCCGGCACCGCCGGCTCGTCTCCTGCCGCAGTGGCTCTTGTTCCAGCTGTAAGTGAATGAAACCAGGCAGCGGACAGCCCTGCAGCCCGCTGAGGATGGCTTTTCTGGATGCCCGTGAGCTACGAGCTGGGCTCCCCGCTGAAGCCTGCGCGCCGGTATGCCTAAGCTTCTTCTCTTCTCTCGCATAATTGTGCGTGTTCTCATTACCCGTGTTGGTGCCTGATCCTCGTTGAGTGGCACAAGCTATTTCCATCTTACTCCCCAAAAGCAGGGGGTGGGAGGTGGGGGGGGAGAGGAGAGAAGAGAAGGTAGGGGAGGGTTCGCTGGCCCTTAGTTTACCCTCCTGTCAATCAATCAGCAGCAATCCCTTCCAGATAACAGAAAAATGTGCCTGTGCAGACCAGCAACAGCTCATCAGCCGCTGTGAGAACCTGCTGGGTCTGAGCTGGAATCAGTGCCCTGAAACAGGGAGTGCTGGCTGAGCTAATGAGCTGTAGGAGCGAAGGAGAAGGGGGAAAGGGGGGGACGGACACAGAAGAGGGAGGGAGAGAAGCGTGAAGATCCAGTTCCCGCTCGAGCTCCGCGGGGAGGTGGGCGCTCGCCCACACCGTACCTACGGCACCCCAGCTCCAGAGCCATGGGGGGGGGACAGCGGTGGCAGCAGCGCGGCTTTGCAAGGGTAAGCCGTGCTGAGAAAGGCGGGGAGGCGTCTGCGGTGTCTGCGGTGGCCAGAGCAAGCCCTCTAAAGGAGCCCTGCCTTTCCCCACAGCCTTTCCAGACCTCTTCAGAGCATCGCTGTGGTTCTCAGTGTCCGACCAAAGCTCCGTGCCTAAAGCAGATGTGACTATGTATGTCTATAGCTATATGTATATACATACACACCCCCCTCAGGATGAATTTGGAGGGGCAGTAGTGATGCGGCTTTTGACGTGCCGTTTTGCACCCGGTCACACCTCTCTCTTCCGCAGATCATTTTTGTGCCGTCAGATGTTTGCAAAATGCGCACGTGGGGTCCCAGCAGCCATTGCCCCCTGCAAAATGAGGAGAGCTCCTCAGGACACACAGAGGCGTCCCCTGGGTGCAAGCCCTGCTGTCCGTGGCTCTCCTCTGTATAAGGGACACCCGCTTTGGGACATCATCTCCCCCATTTTGCAGGCAGCACGCGAGGAACACAGAGTTTGTTGCTTTCTCGGCTTCATAACAAAGCTATCCAGTTCTAAAATTATCAAAGTGAAATGGAGGCTTATGAAACATGTGTGTGGGTGTTAATGGA
Source organism: Sagittarius serpentarius (assembly GCA_034782735.1). Taxonomy (NCBI): domain Eukaryota; kingdom Metazoa; phylum Chordata; class Aves; order Accipitriformes; family Sagittariidae; genus Sagittarius; species Sagittarius serpentarius. The sequence continues at coordinate 33,582,426 of JAVKLA010000008.1, forward strand.
GACAGAACCGCTCTTATAACTGCCTTAAAAGCTATTTCATAAAATAGTTTCATTGTCAGGGACTTTAAACATACATGATTAATATCTTAACTGACTGTGCCTCATTTTGCATTGTCTCAAAGGACAAATTTATAAGATGATACACACTATTTAGTCTTTATAATGCTTGCATCTGTAACTGGCATGCTTTGGGAGAGCTTTACCATCATTGCTAGTTATAGAAACATATTAACTTGCCATAAACAACTAGAAGTAAATTAATCAGATTCACAAATGTGTTAAGGAGTTAGCTACTATATATAAACTGCCAAAAGCAACCTGAAGTCTATATGAAGTGGGGTAAATATTGCTTAGAGATCTTAAACAACACATGTATAAATCAGCTTAATTGAAAGCATCCTTGAAACTACCTATGCTGTTTTGACTTCTAGCGTAAGGTTGTGTATTTTGCAGAAATGCTTTTGTTGAAAATGCTTAGATTTAAAAAATGTTACAAATATTTTATAGATTTCCTATTTCTTGACATTTCATTTTAAAATTTGGAATAGTATTATTAGGACATCTATCCATTTTATTGTTTAGGTAGTCTCAATGTGTTAAGAAGGAAAAATTAAAAATGCTGCTTATAGGATGCCTTAAAACATACTACTTTTCAGAAATGTTTCAGAAATTGCCTATGGACTTCCGGGTACTTACAGGAATCCCTCCGCTTCTCCGAGCAGAGTTCTCACAGTGTGGGATGCTCAGGGGAAAGGAGACCTTTCCTGTGAGTGGACAGGGAAAGCTGTCAGCTTCCTTAGTCTTGCAAATCAAAGACATAAAGGAGATATGTTTGATGCCTGTGAATATGTTAGAGCTCTTTCATCTAGTGGAAAATATTGGCATAGAAATAAATACGAGCATGTTAAGAAGACAGCAATTGACAGGTCTATGCAGCCCAGAGATCCTGTTTCTGATGTAGTGATGCTTAGGGAAGGGTATAAACACATACGCATTTTAAGCTATCATCTCCAGCACCCCTCAAACATTTTGACATATTACAGGAATCAAGAAGGATATCACAAAGCTCTGGGATTAAAGGGGGAATGTGATGCCCCAATTTTCTCGGAAAGAAAAGGTAAGTTATCCTTGTCTTCAGAGATCACTCCAGCACCAGACACAACTCTCATCCCCTTTTTCTTGGCAGCAGCCTCAGGGGCAAGACCAGCCTTCTTTTCTGGTCTGAAGGAGCTGGGCTGTCCTGCAGAAAATGCATCGATATTCGTGACACCAGGAGGTGAACAAAAAGGAAGGTACCTCCACAGCAGGACTGATGCACACCCTCTGTTTCCATCAGCCAGATAGCCCCAGCACCCTGTGCGATGTCTGGGGACACTGGATTACCCTCTGAAGGCTCTCTCTGGTCCGTAACGCTAGACCCCACTAAGGAGGCAAGGCACCAGCTTATAGACTATTGCAATGTATATGCTGGGCAGCTGAAATAAACTGTCTTTGGGGCTATGGATGAAACCAAACAGGCCTGCTGTGGCAGGTGGCATTCCTGCCACCGGTGTCCTCTGGAAGACACTCGGATACATTGCTGAGGAGGACTGTACAGACCTTAGAATCACAGAACCACAGAACTGCCTAGATTGGAAAAGACCTGCAAGATCATCGAGTCCAATCGTTAACCTCGCGCTGACAAGTCCCCCACTAAACCACGTCCCTAAGCGCTACATCTACATGACTTTCAAAAACATCCAGGGATGGGGACTCCACCACTGCCCTGGGCAACCCCTTCCAATGCCTGATGACCCTTTCAGTAAAGAAATTCTTCCTAGTATCCAATCTAAACCTCCCCTGGAGCAACTTGAGGCCGTTTCCTCTCGTCCTGTCGCTTGTTACTGGGGAGAAGAGACCGACCCCCACCTCGCTACAGCCCCCTTTCAGGCAGTTGTAGAGAGGGATAAGGGCTCCCCTCAGCCTCCTTTTCTCCAGAAAAAAAGACCACTGGAGAGGAGATCTGATCTGCTGGGAAAGATGGTATTAGCAGAAGGCATGCCCTTGCCGCAGGCACATCGCCTCATTTCCACGCCTCAGCATCCTTTCTGGCTTTGACTCATCCCTCTGTGGAGCTCTGTCTCCTGCTCCATCACTGCAGCCATCTGCCCTCTTGCAGACCAGCCTCCAAACCGATTTGTCCTACTTAAGTTTAGACGCCAAACGAGGCAGCTGACTCACACCTGTAGGTGCACGGTCCGTGAAAGGGAGACACACCTCCAGAAGGAGACTGGGATGGATTTTGGCGTTTCCTTCTTCTCTTCCTTGACTGTAGGGTACATCTTCGGGCAATTGCACCCCTAATTTGCACACTGCTTCTGGGGTACTAATTGTAACTAGGATGACTCATGCAGTGTAAAGAAAAAAGGTGTTACCAGCTGTCAGTTATCTGTCAGTTTGGTGACATCTTTTATAGCTGAAATGGCTTCAGGACTTACGTTCAAGGCTGCTCTCCAGCCCGGCTTGCCAGGGCCTGCTTAGAGCCCGTGTGGCCCCACCGCCTCCTCCCCTCTGTTCACCTTCGGTAAGGGCTTGGCTCCGCTGAGCACATTGTTTTGCCTGCCAGATCTCTTCTGGACCCTGTAAATGAACATCATTACGTGGGCTGGAAATGATTTCGAAGTGCAGAATTGTCACACTGAAGTTGTCTCAGGTCTGAGCTCTTTTTCTTTTTCATACCCTGATGGTTTGTTGCATCAAAGTGCTTTGCAAAGTAGCTTTTAGGTGAAGTACCACAACCTTTCATGCCCACAGGTCTCAACCATTTGAAGAGAGTGATGGACTTAAATACACAACGTATAGCTAAAACATCTCCTTGTGAAAGTCCACACTGTCTGATTCTCTCAAAAAGAGCAGAGGAGAAGAGAATCGTTCACCTTTTCATAGTTACGCCTCCTAAATGGTCTTCAGATTTTCTGTCTTTCGCCTCTGGGTTTGTATATATTGGTGTTGCCTAAACCTTGCTTTGAACTCACAGGCTTTCTTTTCCTCTACAGACTGCACTATTCCTCCACTTTTCTTGTCAGGGAAAGCGTCCGGCTCATACACACAGACTCAGAAATCCTAGCTGTTATTGAAGGCCAGGGCAAGAGACTTAAAAGGTAAGCAAGCAGTTGGCACACTAATGGATGTTTGAGGTTAGACACCCTGGTAGCAGCAAAAGCCACCCTGGTCTAAAAATACCTTGTAAGATTATGTTAAGCCCAAGGACGCTGCGTGAGAGCTATTTTCATGTGAAAACAATGTCTGTGACTTTCAAGGCAAGTGTATTTGCTGTTTTGCAAAAACCTTCATCTGGAGAACTTTTCTGTCTTCCCCTACTCCCTCCTGCTGACAACCCCCATCATGTTTTTGTTCTTTCCGCTGTTTAATGTTTGTCTTCCTTTGCAAAAGTAAAAGTCAGATGGGGAACGGTCTTTTCTGGGCATTCCCACAGCACATATTTGCATTTCTGAGCAGTATCTCAATAGCACGGTGTTCTTCAGATAATCTGAAATCACCGAGGCTATGCAGGTAGCAGTCACAGTGCTATGCACAACTATAAATGACTATGCCAAGCAAGACTCAACAGCCCAGAAACAAAACAGACTGGTTGAAAGTGCAAAGGTTAGCTAGCGACTTTACCCCAACAAATATGTGCAGTCCTGGCTCCTACAAACTGCAGGTCAAAGGGCAATGACGTCCTGGGGTGGAGATTTCTTCCTCTGTTGTCCAGCCACAATGAATTTCAGGCTGTATTTTACAGTCCGATGTGGACCAGCAGCAGAGAGTGACATCGGTTTCCAAGCAAGCCTTTAATCTGAAGGTACTTCAAAAGTTTCTGAAAACCTTGATCTAATCTGACAAATTGCAGCACCTCCAGAGGATTCATTCAACTTGAAGCATTTCTTTTCTTTTTTCTTTATTTTTTTTATCCTTAGTCATGATGTGAGGAGGTGATAAAAGTGCCTCCCCCATTGCTGAAGTGAAAGGTATCCAGGTTCTCCAGCGCTGACGTTCTGACAGCTCAAATAGCGAGCAACAAGGATCTGACTTGTTTGTTTGTTGGGTTTTTTTTCCTGCCTGCATGAGGGCTGGACTGCTTTTAGAAAGACACCACCAGCTTTAGACCATAGAAGAGCTACAGAGGTCAGCGGTGAAGGGACTAGTTGCTGGGACCAGCCTGGCTCTCGGTCACAGAGGCAGATGGAAGGGTTCTGTAGGACAGAAAGATGCTCACGCAAGCGTCTGCAGTAAAGCAGGAGCCAAGTGTCCTGTTTTCACGGCCTCTGGCTTGTGTCCAGACTTCGGCCTCCCCCTTCCTCCCGACGCCGCGTGCGGCGTTCAGCCCTGCTCGGTTCTGGCTGAGCCTTGGCCGGCTTTTTTGGGCAACTTCGTTCGGCCCTGCTGATGCCAGCCAAGATCCCTGCCTCAAGGTTTTCAACTGGAACCACTCTTTCCCGGTGCCTCTTTCTTGATAGATTAGAGCTAAGCAAACAGCCACCCAAACAGATTTAAAGAAGCACCAATATAAACAGGAACATTTTGCTGCTGTTTTTACTTGGCAGGAGCAAATGCAGCTGCCTGCTGAACTGGGTAAATAGGGAACAGGGCAGTATTACACTCCACCTCTCTGTCAGGGTTCAAGGCAAACTTTCCCTCCTTCTTTTCCTATTTTGTGCATATTTTGGATTTCTTTTTAGAAGTTAATTTTATTTTTAAGTAATTTTCAGTCTGGGTCTCTGGAAAACTAACTAGCTGAAACTGATTGTAAAATTATTCCCTAGCAAAAGCTAAACATGAATCACGCAGAAATGCCGACAGTAGAAAGAGGTTTTCACAAAAAAAAATCTTTGTTTTTAAAAAGACTGTTCTTTGGTTACCGATTATACGCTTGCACGTTTTAATGCGCTCTGTGTTACGAATAAGCAGAAGTTGCACATCTGCCACCCTGGACCAGACCTAAAGCTGAGCCGATTCCCCTCCCGCTTACAGTGCTCTGGGAGAAGGGCCAAGCAGACGGCGTCCGGATTTCACGGAGAGGAGCGGCAGGGAATCCACCTTCACACAAGGTCCCCAGCCCCACTGTGGGGTGGAGATTGCCTAAACGTGAAGCACAATAAGTCTTGCACAACATTTATTCACCGTGACGAACTTCTGATGCTCTTGTTCACCTTACACATGCCCAATGGTGCTTTAAAACTTGCCGAGATACTGGGTCGGGCCACCTCTGTGTTTCTGATTGCCACAGCTTAGTTAGTCACACACAACATGAAAACGCTTCTTCTCCGCAGTTATGATTTTCCCACCTTTTAACATCAATGGATGGATTCCCATGCTCTTACACTACAGCACATCCATCCAAAGGAGTAAGTGCTTTTATAATAGTATTATACCCTCAATTAAGACCATGTTCCTCAGGTACTAGATACACAGCGATGGTGCCTGGCTGTAACTGCTCACAGGTTGAGCAGACAAGGCTGAAGACCTGCGGAAACAGGTACTACCTAACAGAACCGCAGATTCAGCCTCTCCATGCACGTCAGCTGCTCCAGTCCCTTCATCACCTCTGTGGCCCTTCCCTGGAGTCCCCCCAGTATGCCCCCGTCCCCCTGGTACTGGGGAGCCCAGGACTGGACCCAGCACTCCAGCTGTGGCCTCACCAGCGCTGAGCGGGGGGGAAGGGTCACCTCCCTCGTCCTGCTGGCAAAGCTCTTCCTGAAGCCGCCCAGGGTACCTCTGCCGCCTCCGCAGCAAGGGCACTTGCTGGCTCCTGTTCGAGTTGGTGCCCGCCAGGGCTCCCAGGTCCTTCCCTGCCGAGCTGCTTTCCAGCTGGTCAGCCCCAGGCTTGTACCGCTGCAGGACCCTGCGTTTCTTTCCCCAGGTGCAGGACCGCGCTCTTCTTTTTTGAACTTGACGCGGTTCCTGCCAGCCCATTTCTCCAGTCCTCCGGACAGCAGCACAGCCCCCTGGTGTTATCGGCCTCTCCTCCCAGTTCTGCATTGTCTGCCCTCGGTGGGCAGAGATTTGACATCAAAAGAGGTGAGCGGCTCTCCTCAGACCGTACAGGAAGGCTGTGTAAAACCAGGAACTGTCTTCAATCACAAATTGTCCTTTTGCGTGCAACAAATTTTCCCCTTAACACACAGCAGCGCTATTTGTTCATGGTTTTTAGGAATACCATTTCTGTTTCCTTTCTGGATTATTTTCGTTATCATTGCAACCCACAGTGAGTTGTAACGGGGCAAAACTATAAATCAGTTGTTCCTCTCTTGAAATTTTCGCCTAACAAGGTAGCTCAGTGTGGAAGGAGTCGCATCCGCTCTCAGCAGCCGCCGCCGGAGTGAGGCTGCAGTCTCTGACCATCAGCTCTTCCCTCTGCCTTCTGCTGCTGAGCATCCCGGTGCCTCAGTCTCACCTGAGCCCCCCCCCAATTTTGCTGACTGCCAGTAACTCTGCCGACCTCTGAGCATTCATCCACCCCAAAAGGTCCTGCTCCTGCTCTTGTTTCTCCTCTCTGAACAGCGTGAGTCCTGTTGTTCGGTGATCGCTAGCAATGAACAGGAAAGACAGGAGAGCGCAGGGAATGCCTTCCCGGGTCAGAGCAGCCCCTGTCTGTCCTGGCTCTCTGGGGAGAGCACACAGATCTTGGTGCTACCCGAGGTCTGTTGTCCTCGTAGTGCCCCACGCAGCAACTGTAGGATTAGGGATGTTAGAAGGTAACGTCCTGGCTTCTCTTCTTTAGGATCTGTTTGTGGACCTGTTGTTCCTGAGGCTTTTCTCCAGTCCTTTTGCACCTGATGGTATAGTCTGTCTCGACAACCTCTGCTGGCAACAAGTTCCCAGATTTCTCTATTAGCCGTGTAAAATTTTTCTTGCTACTATCTGTTACCAATTCATTCGTATTTCATTGAGTGCCCACACTTCTGCTATTGAGGGATCAGGTGAACAGTAGCTTTGCATCCCCCTTACCATTGCCTTCGTGTTTTGTAAGCCTCTGTCATACTCTTCCTCGGCCTTCTCCTCTCCAAATTGAAGCAGTCCAGCCTTTTCAGTCTCTCTTCATAAGCAGTTTGCTCCATTCTTCTCATCACTTTAATTGCCATTCTCCATAGCTTTTTTGATCCTACTGTGTCCTTCTCAGATGCAGAGACCAGGGCTGCACACAGTACTCGAGATCCATGGGTACACCAAGGTTTGACAGCGTGGCCATTTCCACCAGTATGACGTGTGGTGTATACATGAAAAAAAAAAAAAATCCCACATCAAAAACAGTACAGACAGGCTGAGAAGGGCATCAGTATTCTAAGATGTCTGTAGGTAAAAGCAACGGTGAACAAGAAACAGGAGACACACTGAAAGGTGAAGTTACAACCTAGTGAGCACAGCAAGAACATGATGCTTAGCGTAACTAGAGGTTTGTTATTGAGGCCTTAGAGAAGGAAAAGCTGTACTACCTGGTGTGGTGCAGTGCGGTAAAGAAATCACAGGCAGCTCCTGTGGGCCAGGAGCCAAGACATGGAAAACAGAAGAAAGCGCTTGAACAACTGCTGGGTGCAGAAAGAGAGGAAAACAATTCAAAACCTTCTCTCCTAGGATTCGTGGCTGTTAAGACAAAAGAAGAAAACAAAACAAAGGAGAGGGTTAAAAAAATCTATCCCGTTCTCTAGACAATACAACTTAATGGTCTGCAAAGTAAAGAACTTGGATGAAAACCCACCCTGAACTTGATTTTTTGCAGTGAAAAGTAGCTGATTGAAAGTAGTGACAACAAACAGCAGAGCTACTTAAATTCAGATCGCCACAGGGTAAAATCCCAGGGCAAATGTCTGCGATTTTATGAAAGCAATCTCATTAGTCACAAGTGACTAGGGCTAAGGATTGAAATCAGCCACTGAGGAGAAGGCTAAAAGGTAGGATCTCCAGTTTGCGATCGGAGATGAGGCTCCTGGAAAAGAGCACGGAGGCAAGGAGGCTTTACAAGGGAAGTGAGGTTTAAGAGGGAAACTGCATCAGCAACAGAAGAAGGGGCCCAAAGTGACAAGATAAATAGAGTCAAGTAATTCTGATATGGAAAAGATAAGGCCAGAGGAAGATAAGAAAAGAGGAAAAGGGTATTTTAATGTAGAAGGCATCTTCAGTTGTTAGGTAAAAGATCTTAAGGGTTTACGAGGACAACAAAGCTGGGGGTAACTATCTGTGTAATATGCCCCATCGGTACTCCCCTCGACCGGCTTAACAATGTCTGTCTGTGTAGGGTGGACCTGCAGGATGTGGGGCTGCAGAAAGCCAGCTCTTCCTCTAATGTCCAAGAAACGATTCTTCCGACGTTAGACACAGCTCTCGGTGAAAGCTTTCATCTGGCTAGGTGGAAAATGAAGGAACAACCTCTTTCAGTAAACATGAACAGCAGCAAAATATAAGCAAAGTCTTAAAGCTGCAACTGCCTCAGGTGGATGTTTTGGCAGGGCCCAAGCTATGCCCCTGTGAGCGTTTCTACCACTGGAGCTCTTGTCCACAGAAGGCACATATTCAGGTTTTAGGCCCGGGCTATCTTCTGGGTAATTTGATGCTAGGCTGGTTTTTCTGGCTTTAGGACCTGACCCGGCATTTAAGCGTACAACTGTCCTTACCACCTTACTACCTCATAGTCTCTGCTAAGTGGCATTTCAGACGAGGGCAGTGACCTGGCCCCCGTCTACGCCGCTGCTGGCGGGGCAGAGCAGGAAGGGCAGCGAAGCAGATTTAATCTGCTGCTGCCAGCCGGTGCTGGGGGATGCTGGAGGAGGGCTAAACCGGGCCGCCTCCTTGCCGCCCTGCAGCCTGCGGCCAGATAAGGGCGCAAGCAGAGCGGCCTGGTTCGGGTTAGACCGACAACATCAGGGCAGTGAAATACCCGCCCAGTCGGTGCTGCCGTTTCGGACGGGAAAGGCCGCGAAGAGGCCCTTTCCTCCCGCAGCGTGGGTGCAGCCTCCGCTCAGCCTGCCAGGCCGGGTGGCCGGTCTCGACGCCGGTCGAGCTGACCGCGACGCCCAGAGCAGGGGAACCGAAGCACAGAGATTAAGTGCCTCCCCCCGCAGTGGTGACAGCCAGGAAAGAAACCCAGGTTTCCTGCTTTGCCGTTTGGGGCTTTAACCACAAACCCTTCCACCACAGGGCCGGCGAACGTCTCCTTTGCTTATCCCCCGGCTCCAAGCAAACTGCTCCAGGTCGCTGGCAAACAGCGGCACTGGGGACGCCGGGGCTCAGGCACGGCGTTTCGTCCATTCGCTCCTCTCGCCTCCCTTGCTCTTCCCGCAGAGCTCGCTAACTTCAAGTGCCGGTGCCCAAAGCAGAAAGGGTCGCGCAGGCACCGTGCATCCCTCCTGCCTCCCCCAGGCATCAGCCCCCGAGGCTCTCTGGAGCCTGCCCACCTTCTGCACAGGGGCAGGGGACAGGCACGGACCCCGTCGGCCTCCATCACCCGCAGGCTGCATCATACGGCCCGCTGCCCTGCGGCAGGGCTGAGGATCATGCGAGCTGCCTAGTTTTGAGGCTTATGCAAAGGTGAACGTAACTCCACGCAAAGGTGGAGTTAGTAACTCCGGTGTTTTCTAAATGAAGGGGGTTTTTTTTGTTTGCTGGTGCCTCGCATGTAAACACCTGTAATACAGTGTATTGAGGTTTCTGACTTCTGATACGGATGGGCCTGTCTGAAATGTCATTACCTGTAACCTGAAAAGCCTTTATTCTCGCATGCCAGGTTCTATTTTTAATGCATGGCATGATCCTCCGCTCAGGAATGATCACTAGCTCCCCGTTAACTTCTCCTCTCTGTTTCATTGCTCAGTGAGCAGCCTCTGATCTTGCCGCTGCCCCCCCAAACCGTGGAAGAAAGAGTCTCCCGCTATCTGCAGAAACACCCTTCCCTCCCGCCCTGCGCCCCGGCAGCCTCAGCACCGTCCCTGTCCCCGTCGCCCAGGCTGCAACCGCCTCCTTTATCTGCCCTTACCAGCCCTTCCTCCGTCTTTTTCCTCCGCCATCGAGGTCTAGAGCAGCTTCCTGTAATATTTTCTGTGCCGCTGGTATCTTCACTTCTGCCTCAAGTAATCTCTGCCTCTGCTGAGCGTTTTCCATGTCACGTCTTTCTGCAGACTATATATCTTTCTTCGCTGCCGTCCCTCACGCTTCCTCCGATGCTACTGGACCTCTTCTTTGCTGGCTTGTGATTTTAGGGTTTCCTGTTCCCAGGATCTCCAGGCAATATAATATAAGCTGCCAAACCAATTTGCTTTTGACCTTCTGCTTAAAGTACTTAAGCTAACTCCTGCTCTGTTACACTCGAGGTACACACTGCACATGTTGGTTTCTCCTGCTTTTTTTCCCCTTCATGTCTTTGGACCAAAACCTGCTTTTAATCGTTGCTGCAGCTAAGACTTTCCACAAGGAATTAGTTACAGGCAACATATTTAACAGCTTGACTATTGAATAACAATGCATATATAGGAGAGTCTAAAAGAAGTGGCAAGTATTCTATACATTATGTCTTGAAACTAAAAAGAATGGGCATCATGTAAGAATATGGATCTAAATTCATAGCACTCTGTGTATTTCCATTTGCTCAGGAGAAATCAGGGCATTTAGTGAAGATTATGCTTTAAATATATGGACCATTAAAAAGTATGTTTTGGACAGCAGATGTACGGAAAAGAACGATAACTGAGGATTGTTTAACACCAAGCAGCATCAATATCCAAGTTAACACAATTTATTATGAAATTCGGCTCTTTTCCCTTTTAGGAGGGGATAAAAAAATATGCAATGAATAGATTAGTTTTAACTGAGGTTAATGAGAGATTCTCTAGAAGTGTAAATACTGGCCAATATACATGTATAGAATTTTGCTCACATTTTTAACACCCCTAAGTGCAGAAAGAATTATTTTTTCTATTGGTTTGTTAAAAACACGATCTGTCAGTGGTCTTCTCCATGGAGAGAGCTGGATTGGAAGTTTTCTTCTAAGCACATCTGTTAGATTCAGTCCTCGACCAGAAGAATGTTATTTCTCCATCTTCAGCTGCAGCCTGAAATAACCCAGAGGAGATGCGACACTCTTAGAGGTTGTTCCAAGACTGCACCTCTGCTGAGAGACCGAGCCTCCAGTGAGCTGCAGCCTTACACACCCCTGTGAAGTGGAGTTCACGAGACGGTACGTAGGCAGGTGCCCCCTTCCTTTGGAATCACCTGCTTAATTTGACCTATGGACTTGCAGTAGGGTGACTCGTGCTGAAATGCGTGCTTAAGTTTCCACAGCATCGGGAACATACAGAAGAAATAAACCATTAAAAGATCAGGGACTCCCACCCTTTGCGCTCCGCCGTCCCACCCAAGTCAGAGTCACCCGTAACAGAGCTCTGAGCTGACTCCGGTTTCCACTTAGGCAACACTTTTAGCAACTTTTCTAGACAAAGAATGTCATGACTCCAGAAAAAAGCATCTGGGGTAAGTATACTTTGGAAGCTAAAAAACTTCTGTTTCTGTATCTTAGGACACAAACAACACGTTTTAAACCCGCTGCATTTCTGCATCCAGAAAAATCGGTAAAATCAGTCTCAGAAATACTTGTAACTTACCTGGCGAGAAAATAATGACTTCAGGGAATGGGAGAAATGATCCCTCCTAAATCCGTGTTGAGCAATCTCTACTCAGCACTTTGGGATTTGCAGTGGCTGTCAAGCTTTTCAGACGGAGGTGACAGTGGCAATTAGGGGGTCTCAGCCTCATTTTTTGCTGTAGGTACTCACGCTGCTGCGGCTGCAGTCAGTGTACGCACCTGAGCTTCTCGCGGGGCACCTGGAGCAGGGCTCCGGGGCCGGGACTTGCAGAGCCCAGGTCCCGTGACAGCCCGGACATGCCAAGAAAGATGATGCTCAAAAAGACCTTGGAGAGGTCACAACCTACGCTTTCTGTGCAGGAAAACACTGACAAGAGTGTGCGCATGTATCCGGCTGGTTAAGTGCCCATTGAATTATTTTATTTCTGTTGCAATTGTGGCATTTAAGGGTATTTTACGCCTTGCTGAGGTCTTTAGTTACTTAAAGTTACGTCAACCCAAGCAAGCTCAGTTTCCGGCTGTTTCCATGTGGAGCCAAGGTTGCTCAATTTGCTTTTCTCCGGTGCTGCCCTTTGCTTACTTAACTGGGAGAACAAAGCGGGACACGGGGCTCAGACAGACCCAGTGCAGATGGCTGTCTCCGAAGTGGTCCCCACTGTATTGTCTAGGGGAGAGATAAGTGCTTTTACAGCACAGTTAATCTCTTCTGAAGCAGTTTTCTCTACCTGATGAGAAAAGCATTGCTCTGACCACCTAGTCCTGTGCCGCTGACATTGCTGGGAGCTGTGCCCCCACCAAGAGCTCTCTTTGGGTCTCAGGCACCTGTTGGACTTAAAGATAAGTACACGTTTACGTTTCCATGGAGTCACTCGGTCTAAATCATACGCTGAAGAGCTTTGCAGAGCTGATACCAGAGTTCAATCACGTAGCCGGTGGTTGGAGGGGAAGTGGTAACTGCAAAGACCTGCAATGGAGGGTCGGAAAAAAATAGGTGCATCTCCACGTGACACCCTTATATTATTTATGCCCCTATTTAACTTAAAAATCTGCCTGATTGATAGATGAAATTTTGATCTCCAGCTGTTTCACTTGTGATCTCCCAGGCTGTTTTCTCTCCTGAAGTTAGCCTGAGTAAATATTTGACTTTGTCCCCTAAGCCACTGCATACCGTTGTGTAACCTAATAAACCCTTTTATTTCATTAGCACCAGTTTATCCAATGTTCCGGGCTAACTGAGAGTGGATTTCCAAGAAGAAAAGGGAAGAACATGTTCACAACCACAGACACCTCCTCACCTGTTTACGAAAGACAACGCGGGTTCTGCAGGACTGAAAAAATACCGGCAAAAAATACCGCATCTCACCTTCCTGCAATTTGCTCAGTCCGTATCAATTCCCTGAACTAAAAGCCACATCACTCGGTGTTCAAATAAAAATGAAAGCTAAAAAGTAAGGTCGCTGTTTTCCTCCGGCCAGTAGGGATAATTGGAGCGGATTCTGCACTTACACGTGCGGCGATCGCCTCCCTCTCCGTGCCCTGCCTTAGCAATCGGGAGGCGGCTGGACACGCGCAGGCGGGAAGTGGCAACCGCCGTCTCCTTTATAGCCACTCGCTTCAGCAGCGTGCGATCTTTGTGAGGACAAGGGGCGTCAGAGGGAAAGGCAGAACACCACGGCACCGACGAGCCTGCATCCCAATCCTGCGTCCCGCTGCAATCACCCTGACCTCCCTGACCACGCAGCAGCGGTGGAGGGGTTCGGGCAGCAACCGCCCCGTGCCTGGCGCGGTCGCTGTTCTCGCCGTACCCACCGCCGGCTCCCCCCTAGACAGCTCGGCTTTGTCGCTGCTGCTCTGCGGGCTTAGTTTAGTGCTCGGTAGGATTTTCTGGGCTACACCAGAAAACTTTGGAATACAATGCTTTATCAAGATACGGAAAACGCACGGCACAGGTCCTTTTCCAAGGAGCTTTGTGTCTAGGTGAGGAAAAGACATACAGTAAATGGCTGAAAACGTCTGGCGGCGTGAGAACATCTGGTCCAGTACAAAACCTGCAGTGGCAAAATAACCCTTCCAAACCCATCTGATTTGTCTTGAACAAAATTTGGAGTGGCAGCAGGAGCTTGTACCTTGTACAGTGTTTCTCATCGTGCAACCACGGTGGCTCTGACAATACTGGCACCCGAAGAGCAGATTTGCCGTCTCAAGGACCCACAATGTCACCCTTCAGAGGCCTTTGGGAGCCAGCCAGCTCTCTCTCTGTTGACCTTATAAGATGCCAGGGTCCACTCTGTAAGTGCTCTGCATTACTCTGAGCCGCAGCCTTATGTCCAGGTGTTGCCATACCTAGGCTGTGTACCCAGAGCAGGTGGTTTGAAATAGCCTGACATCTCTTCTCATTAGAACAAGGACTGACTGGTAGCACTCCTCACGCGGCAGTCTCATTTGTACACTCTTTGTGAAACAGTTCATAGAACCGTAGAATGACAGAACGGTTTGGGCTGGAAGGGACCTTAAAGACCGTCTCGTTCCAACCCCCCCTGCCGTGGGCAGGGACGCCTCCCGCTAGACCAGGTTGCTCAAAGCCCCATCCAAAACCTGGCCTCGAACGCTGCCAGGGACGGGTGGGGCATCCACCGCCC
>JAVKLA010000008.1:33596775-33634139 GCA_034782735.1 Sagittarius serpentarius
CCCAGCAGAGCGGAGCAGAGGGGCAGGACCCCCTCCCTCGACCTGCCGGCCACGCTGCTTTGGGTGCAGCCCAGGACGCGGTCGGCAGTTTTCAGTCCTTTTGTAATTTTGGATATAAAAAATAAAAATCAAAGGACTCTCTAAACTGATCCCATTTAAGTGGAAAGCTGACACATTTTTGTCACTGCTGTGGTATTCCTGTGTGCTGCCAAGAGGGCCTGCGGAAGGGGATCCCAAGGAACTGGTGTATTTTATAAACAAACCAAACAGTGCAACAGCATGTTCGAGTATAAATTATTACTGCAGCCGAAGAGAGGACAACATTGCTCCAGCATCCCCACCTTCAGAGCCCTTTCTCAGTCAACGTGCTAGCAAGCTGCTCTTCTCCTGGCATTTGCTTGCGTCACTACGCCGGCAGTCCCTGGGGCGCGTCGGCTCCTCCTCGCTGGGCTGCTGTAAGAAGACACGCAGTCCGTTCTGCTGCCGCGGACTGGAGCACCAGAGCCGAGGCTTCTCCCGGAGCCGCAGGTGCGGGCGGATCCTCACAGGGATAAATGTTTGTCGTTCCCACAGTAGGTAGGTGTGGAGCAGAAGGGCCACCTGGCCCAAAGGCAGAACGGTTAGCTATGCCATTCAAATTTCTGACTGGGTGTTTGCTGAAGTGAAGGCTGTACTTCCTCTCCACAAGCCAAGTATCTTGTCCGGCAACTTGCCCGTTCTTTCTTTTCAGCCAAGAAGGAGCCGGACAGCCCTTCCCGAAGGTGTGAGCTGCGCTCGGGGCAGCGGTCAGAGGCAGCAGAAGCACTGTCCTTTGTGAACAGGGACAAGCCTCTCCTGCTGAAGTTCACGTCCTTGCTTCTCGCAGCAAGGTGGGGAAGGGTTGGAGAATGAAGATCTGCTCCACGATCCCTCCGGTGGGGCCACGGGAGCTGGAAGCATGACTGAGGCTTCTTCTCACCTCTGTGTCCAGGAGATTTGAGGACCTGTGGAACTGCTGGGTGCAGTACTTCAGGACTGGAAATATTTTATTTGGACAGTTTCTACAATGGAGGGTACAAGGAGAATCAAGGAACTGGGCTGACCATGCAGAACTGGTACAGACAGCAGGGACAAGAGCTTTTTTTAAGGGTTTCCCCATAACTTGGTCCTTCTGAGGGGCATTTTCTGAGCCATCTCTAAGGGAGAAGGACCTTTAAGAGTTTAGCCAGGCTTTTAAGAGTCATCTTCTGAAGATCATTCATAAGTTCCTACTAAAAGTTCCTGAGGCTGCTAGGCTACAAACAAGGACACCAAAAACACTAAGAAAAAAAAAAAAAGGATGATGATGATAATAATATATGTGTCCTCTTCTGACTCTTACCCACTTCTGACTCTGATCTTTCAAGGTCAACTGCAGATCCAGGGAATGAGCTCGTGTCCCGACTCTGCAGCCTGGCTCCGCTGCCGGGGCCTCCCGCAGAGCCAAGACTCGGCGCAGCTCCAGCCCCACGACCTGCCCCTGCGAAACCTGCCCTTGCCCAGCGAAGGGCGCGCGGCCGGCCAGGGCCCGGCGCAGGATGCACCCAGGCAGCTCCGTTTTCTTCCCTTTTCGCTCTCTCCGTGACTCCCGGAATGTGTTTGCACATGGTGGAAAAAATGCAAAGAGCAGGGAGAGGCGGCCAGGAACGTCACCCTCCCCGCCTGCCCTCGGCTGCGGGGCCGGCGGGCGCACTGGGTCACACCAGCATCGGTACCCAGGGACACCGGAGGAGCCCCCGGTGCCTGTAGCAGGTGGACTGCCTGGGGATGAGCTGCATTTTTGGGGTAATCCATTCTGGAACTGAAAAAGGAAAACGTATCATCTGCACAAACTTGGTTAACGCAGGCTCGCAGCAACAGAGGCGAAACCTGTTTTGCTCAGAAAACTGGCTTGCGAGGAGTACAAAATATTTCACAAACTTTCGAAGCCATCTTCTCCTCCCCGTTTTCATTAACGGGCATCTTTTATCCTGTCATAAGCAACAGCAACAAGACTAATTAGTTTAACAAGTACAACAAATGGTTTTATTGACAAAAAAGAACCCTTTGAAATATACATTACATTCACAAAGGATTAAATTACACCCTATTATCCATTTTCCATAAAATAAAGATTACTTTGATAAATCACGACTAATGTTATCTTTGGCTGATAAGAACTCTGTGCTTATTTGTGTGGCTTCTATAAATAGTGTGGTCTGAGGTTTTTTTTCTCCCTAAATATAGTCAATGATAGAGTCTGCCAGGCATCTTCCTGCAATTTGACAATACCACATCTGTGAACCAGGCAGCAAATGAAAGCTTCGCTCTCTGAATATGAAACATGCAACAGTCTTTTTCTTTTTTGTCAGCTGCTCTGCAGTCATCTATTAAACAGCTTCCAGCCGTATCTTGCTCAATCAAGGTTTCCTTACTGCTAAAGCAAGGTAGTCAAAATAAACTTCTTTTTGTGAAGAGAAAGGCCTTTGCGGTTCGTCTTTCCATTGTACGCCAAGTCTGACAGTTGTAGCATCATACCCTCACTTAGGCCTTAACGTACATAAGGTATGCACATTAATGTACGTAAGAGAAGGGATAAGCGTACATTTTCCGGTGTAAAGGACTCCTTTGCACCCTGACTTTGCACCAGAGGATTCTGCAGATCACTGAACATTTACCTGCACCATCTTTGAGGGGATGAACAGTCAGTCAAGCAGCAAGACAGAAGCAACGCCTTGGGATTACTTCAGCCCTACACCAGCTCTCTGTAAAGTGGCTCCTTACTCAAGGATGAAGGCCGCTGGGGCGTCAGGAGAAGACCTTTGTGTGACAAGAGGTTCACCCACCTTTTCAGCATTTGGTAACCACACCCGGGCCGCTGTGAGCATCCCCGCCGAGCCCCAGCCCCGGAACCTAGCTGGGCAGGAAACACCGGGTTTAGCCCAGCACAGGAGCACGTTCTCACATTTAAAACGCCTTTAAAAAACTTTTTAAGAGGTAGTTTGATTCTGAAAAGCTCAAGTTGGCTTCCTACCATGCAGTGGACAGCTGGAGAGACCCGCCCTGCCATACGAAGGGCACTGCCTCTCCTCCTCTTCAGGACAAATAGGCAAGTTCAAGACACGTTCGTTTCCCCCGTTTTGAAATTCTTTCAAGAAACAAGCGGGCTCTGGGTTCAACTACTGCTTTGTGTGTCACTGGGTGGCTCAAAACACCTCATTTTCCCCCAAATTACCCAAGGGTTAGAATTGTTGCAGGATTGTCTTGAAGTCTAATTTGCAAAGTGCTTAAAAGCGGTGGGGAAAAGCTGTAGAGGTCCTGGAAACCTTTAACAAGTAAATCCAATGTGCGAGGGAGTTCAGTTACAAGACTTACCTTCTACTTCCACTGCCAGTTTCTTCTAATCCACATTTTGAAAATTCTCCGAACTATTCAAACATAACATCAATTTAACATCAATTTACGGCATCTAACCCTACCGTGGCTGTTTTGGATGGGTGCCCTCATCATAAGCAAATGTCTCTTTTTCTGTATTTTCCCGCAGAAGCAGGTGCCAGTGGATTTCAAACCAACCCACACCCATGTCTGTGTTGCTTCTGGAGGGTGTGTTTTACTCATGGAAATATGTCTAACCCCTTCGCTTAATTTTCAAAATTTTATAAGCTTCCCACCCCCCAGGTTGCTGGCAAAGTGACTCAGCAAGGCAAGCAAAGGGATCAAAATGCAGATTGAGAGTTTTAAACGAATGGAAAAGTTTAGTGGTTCTGAAAGCACTTTCCCTCCAACACATATTTCAAAAACTTTAATAAAAATAATTACAGCTGAGTCTATTAACAGACAAAATGCAGGGCTAGAGTCATAAATTTCAGAGAATAGGGAGGAGCGCTCCGAAACGTTGCAAAACAGATGTATTATCACCTTTCCAAACCTCCTTAAGCTTCCCTTTTCCTATAATAAAAAGCAAAAAAACACTGTGGCTGGGCTGCTGCGTGCTTGCTATAATCAAAACAACTCTCACATTTTATTTCCACAGTGGTGTGTATATTTTAAAGAGGGGAGGAGAAAATTGTACACATAGGACGGAACACAGAGGCATTGCCACCGGTGCGGATGAACCTCCTTGGGTCCAACCCAAACTCGGCTCTGTAGCTTGCTGTTTGCTCGATACTCTGTGGGTGGTTAAGTCCTGGGGTCCCAATTCTGTTTCAGGGACGCATGTATTGGAGGTCACAGATAAGGTCCCTACGTAACAACTGGAGGAAGATCTAGACCTTGGAGTCCTCAGGAGATCCCTCGCGTACATGCCACAGGGCCAGACTCCTCCTTGCTTATTCTATCTCATGCCTCCCATATTTTGCATTGATTTATGCACAGCTGCTAAATTTGAAAGAGAAGAAACAGTGCTGCCCCACCTCATACTACACAACACCCAAGGGTTTGGGTGCTGTCTAGGAAAATGGGAGATGTCGACTCCAAATTCCTTTGGCCCAGACCTCACCTCTCCCACTCCCCACAGAAGCGCTCTTTGCATCAGACAGCGATGCAAAAAGAGGCCTTTCACGCGTCTGTTCTCAGAATTGGGGTGTCAGAGTGCCGAATGCGGGAGCTCTGCCTACTACAGGCAGCATTCAAACACCTCTCTTCACCCAGTTTTCCCAAGCGGACTGCTGCCCAGCACTCGCTCTTGGAAGGCATGCCCCTGCGTCCAAAGTGTTTAAGGACCAAGAGCAGAAGCGCTGGCTACCGCAGCCCAGCCCGGAGAGCATCTCTCCATGCACTGGGATGCCCAAGCCAGACCTGCAGTAACTGGCCTGAATACGGAGCCGGTACCGACACCCAGGATTATTCCATTTACTGCAACGCTTACAGGTCACCCATCTAACTGAGCCATTAGAGGGCTGCAGCTTCACAGTGTGGAAAACCCAGGAATTCGTAAAATAAAAGGGTCAGAAACGTTAAACTAGAAAAGGCAGGCCAAAACCTAATCACCCTTTTCCTCCTCCTCTTAGGAAGGCAAGCAAGAGGAAGCAACAACACGGAAGGCAGAAGTCAGTAAATCAAATGCTTTTATTGACTTTCTCTCTCATTTGTGACCCTTTGTCATTTACTTTAACTGCACAGACCAAAATAAGCGGTTGACTTTAACTTTTGTAAATTACAACTTTTACAGCTTTTGCATTTTTATTAAGAGAAGATAAAATCACAGATAAGTCTCTACGTGGACTCGAGGAAGCAACTTCTTACTAATCCTCATGCAAACTACTGACTGATTCTTAGAGACTGAGGTTGAGTGTAATTTCAGGAAAAAAGTTCACTCTTATGAGTATGTTAATCTAATAACAAGCTAATTTATAATCCTTTCACGACTGATGTAATTTTCACATATTAGATAATTATAGGCTTATTAAGCAAAATTAACATTATTGAACAACAATGAACAGCCTTCTAAATATATACTACGGTAACGCAAAATCTGAGTAATCTGAAGTGTCTTACCTAGTAAAAGAGCATAATCTTCCATTAGAGCTTTTCTAAGCTTCTAGAATTTTTTGTCTTACAGGTCTGGAGTTTTTAAACAGAATAAATCTAACATTCACATCTACAGAAGAATTTATGCCTGATCCAAGAACTCCAGGGACACTTACACTTTCAAGTCTTTTTCTATTATCCCAACAAATTATGCCCATTTGGAAAAGGAGCTATTGCTTTATTGTGGTATTACCGAGGAAGCTGATCTCTGAGCACACTGGATATATCTTGTGCAATGAGTCTTCCGACAGACTAAAATGTATTGCTGTTGCTTTTCTCTATTTCTTGCTCTTTTGCAAGCATACACTAAACTGCAGACTTGGCTGCCTCTAAGTATATATTTTATACAGGGAATGTTATTACTGATAAGAATAAAATATGTAAGTTATTCAATATGAATGACTGCTCATCTCCCCCTTGATGTATATAAATAAGCCACATCTACTATGGGTGTAAACTCAGGCAACTGTAGTAACTCTGTGGCACCCATACAATAGCAAAGGGGAAAAAAAAAAAAGTGAAATGCCTCCAACAAAACAGTTAGCTTAAAATATCTTTTAAAACAAAACAAACGAAAAACCTAATCCCAAAACACCCCAAATTCCTTTTACCGACTCCTAAAGGTTTCTCTGTAACAAGGCTTTCCTAAAAGAAGAATATGCTTAAGGAATTTGCAGAAAATCAGCATAAGGCCCAACAGAGAACAAGTGTCCTACTTATCTGTTTTCCTCTTTTACTGGAAGCAAAGGTCCCCTAAAACATAACTCTCTATATAACCAGGGTTTCTACACGGAGCAGGTTCAGCTTTGCACCGAAGGAGGAAAGAAATGAAACCTTCACTCACGGCTTTCTACGCATCAGCCCAGAACAACTACACACCCCAGCTCCCCCACGTAATTCCCAGAACAACCTGTGGCTGCCACAGGTGAACTTAACTATTATTTGCAGGAGCACCACCGCAGACATATAAACCACGAAAATCTCTTGGCGGACTGTTAACCGAATAAATGCTTGTACTAGAGCAGATGGACTTTTCCTGTAGTTAAGAAAAAGCAAAACAAAAACCGTGCACATGCAAAGGAGGAAAGGCCATACTGCTGTGCAAACCATTTTCCTAACCTAGGCTGTTACTGGTCCCAGCCTAAAGAGATCTGCAAGTTTCGACTGATACAAGGATTCCTACAGAACGACTGCACTAGAACAAAATCCTTCCAGTAAACCAAAACTATACAAATCATTTAAAGCATTAAGTTCCAGGTTATGTACATGCATGTAGTTCAAATATTTCTTTTTCTTACAGAAAATACCAGAACTAGCAACAACAGTAATGGACTCCAAAAAAGCACACAAATTTTGCCCCAAAGATTCAATCAACAGGATTTGAAAAACAGCATCAAAAATCCTGAAATAATTTATGAGCTGTAAAAGTGATGGACTTGAAACATTCAAAGTATATCAGTTGTAGTAAAATTACAGTTCTCGCCATTTACTGATGATAGGCTGAGAAAGAGAGTGAAAGAACAAGGAACAGAGCAAATAAAAATATCGGTGAGGTTGTAAGAGACACTGGTTCAATCTCTAGTTGAAAGGATTATGTACAGCAAGGAAAAAGCTTCTTTCTCCTTTACTCCCTTTTTCAAAGGGATTGCATATTGTCAAGGTCCTTCTCCATCAGAGGAATACATTAAAATAATTTTTAATCTATATGCTATTTTCTGGCCTACAGAACGTATTCAAAGACACAGGAAAGACTAGACTTCTGCCAAGCAGATTAAACAAAACCGCATTCCTACATATTTTAACTATACAGTTACACATCAAAATTCAAAACCGAAAAATAACTTGATGCGAATACTCAACAAATACAGAATTACAGATTCTGATAAATCTGGGGGAAACAAGACTATGAAAGGAGTGCCTGAACTTGATGAGGAGATCTGTGTAGTATGGTTTCTGGGTCCTTATACTCATTTGAAGGATCCATCACAGCTGCATATAACTCACTGTAAGCTCTGCAGACCAGTTCTGTTGACTGTTTGATTATCTGCTCTCTAAAAAACAAAACAAAAACATAATTTGCAAATCATAGGGAATATAACTGTACTACATAAAAGGAATTAAAGATATACGTTAAAAATGCACATTAAAAATCCGTGTCATTTACGTTAAAAAGCCCTTTTACTTCCTGTGAAAACAGCTTAAAGTTTTAAAACAAAAGGCAGCTTCTGCATCTCTTTGTATCGTACATAAACTCACATATATGATCCCGGTCTCCAAGAAATTAGCTTATTTCTGCAATCATGAAAAAAACAGTAGAAGGACTTAATTTGCATACATTAGTTTTTCTCCTGCACTCCCCTGCTTATTTTAAAAGAATGATAATCTTGGTGATCTACCTTCTACCTCCCATGGCTTCTCGCTGTCCTTTGTAAATACACACTTTTTTTTTTTTTTTTTTCCCATTTATCAGCAAATATATTCTATTTGCTTTATCTTGACAGCACCTGATTCCATAATCGGTCAAAAAGGAAGAGCTGAAAGTGATAGTAGTCAGAGATTTCAAAGCTGCTACAGCCTTTGACCAACAGCGCTATGAGGCTCGTATCCTGTTATTTTTCTGGATCTAGATGAATAACAATGCACAGAGATTGGATGCTAAATTTAACTGGAAAGTTTAATATATATTTAAGACAAACTAAGATTTTTATTTTACATTGTCCATTGAATCCATTTACTTTAATCAGCATGGTGATGTGCTTACAGTTGCACATGCATTTTTACCTGTCAGAAAGAGTAGTTACAACTATTTCACAGCCAAAGCCATGCCAGCGGAACACCAGGAGAAGCTGAGGAAACCAAGGTAACCATGAATCCTTCCCGTACCTGAAGGGGCCTACAAGAAAGCTGGGAAGGGACTTTGTAGAAGGGCAGGTAGTAACAGGACGAGGGGCAATGGCTTTAAACTGGAAGAGGGTAGACTGAGATTAGATATTAGGAAGAAATTCTTCACCGTGAGGGTGGTGAGGCCCTGGCGCAGCTTGCCCGGGGAAGCTGTGGATGCCCCATCCGTCCCTGGCAGCGTTCCAGGCCAGGCTGGATGGGGCTTTGAGCAACCTGGTCTAGCGGAAGGTGTCCCTGCCCACGGCAGGGGGGGTTGGAACCAGATAATCTTTAAGGTCCCTTCCAAGCCTAACCATTCTATGATTCTATGAATCCAGATTCAGCCCTCCTGTAATACGCTGCAAAGGAATAAAGACACCAAAACTGCATCCACTAAAACCAGGGCTGAATTTACCAGCTGTTGGGAAGTGACAAGTTAAAGAAATCTCTAAGACCAAGCGCACAGAACATCGTCTTTTCAAGAAATATGAATAAAAAGAAGCTATGAGAAAGAAGATGAAGAGACAAAACCTGCATTTGGTTCTGACGCAAAGTGTCCAGTTTTCCAATATACAGGATCAACTGCCAGTATCACTAGATTATTAGCATACCTGAAAAACAGACTGGCCTTACAACAGAAAATTTCGAAACACTACTGTAAGGGAAATACACTCAAGGTGTTCAGGTAAAACAACTGTCTCTGAACACAGTCTGGGATCACTAAGCTACTGTAACATGACAATCTTTTAAGAAAGTATTGCACACAGAACCTGTATAAAATCAACTGTATTGCACCAAGTAATATTACATTAAAAGTTCATTCAAATATTCCAGAGGATTGAACAGCATCAAATGAGTCTTTCCATCACATGTCAGTGTCACTAATCAGTACGTTAGGGTTTCAGTTGCCATAACAACATGATACATTTTATCACTAACACAAATGGCAGCACTTTCTAAAAATAGTAATGCCAGCATTCAGTTTCTGTGATCCAACACAAATGAAAAAGCTTCTCAAGACCAACAACACATAAATAAATAGCCTAAAACTTTTTAAATGAGCAAAGGAATTTGAAAGACAAGAGCATGCACTGGCAAATGTTGGAAGGAATGTTCTTCATAGCTGTAAAGCTTAAATGATATTGCCAGTGAATATATCATACACTGGTCCCTTACCAAAAGCATGTGGTCTGATTTGGAGAACCAAAGAACTCTTGGGTTCCAGCTTAACCGCTAGAACAGCAGATCACAATTATGTGATTTCAAGGAAGACGTCTGCAAAATTGACATCAAACGTCTGCAAAAGTTGGAAATTTCAACTACTATAGCCAGAGATTAAAATTATAGGACCGGTTAAATGTTTTGCTTGAATTTTTAGAGAAATTTTTTAATTCTGAAGGTTTATTTACTAATGAAAATTGTGACTATTAAGACACTGATTCTACAAACGTATCTCTGTAAATAGATATCTTAACTTCAGAAGGATTGCTTGTGTTTAAAGCTACATGTTTGAAGGCTAATGGGCTAACAGACTTTTTTTTTTTTAATTCGGAGCAGAACCTGACCTATAGAGTTGAGTTACAGCAGGTTAATAAACACCTGCATATTCTCTGAGCTGTAGCAGCTCTAGCAATCATCCTCACACAGGCTCACCTCTGAGCTGCCCACTGTTGCAAGATAACGTGAATTCAGCTTAAATTTCGCTGAGAGGTTTAAAAAGCTTATCAATGGGCTAAGGCTAAGAATGCGTACATGACCCGTTTATCTTGGTTCATCTGACAGAAGAAATGATGAAGTCAAAGTAATTTCACTGTGCCCGAGTCTTTATGGTAGCATAAAGTCTATCCGAAAAATTGCTTCTGTGTTAGCAGTGAAAAATTGAGGCTTTCAAAATACATTTACTGTTATTATGATTTTTAAATAGAGCTACATTAAAAGAAAATACCAAGAGCTAAAATACAGGTTTAATAGCTTGACACCTAGGAGCAGAAGTTGCAGTGCTTCACTGATACGACTGCTGAAGGTACCCTGTTTGACCTGTACCGGAGCAGAACCGCTCCCACGCGAGAGGGTCAGCTCCGCAGGCTGAGCTGCGGGAACGGCAACCCCAGCAGAGAGAGCCGGCGAACTACTGACAGGGCCGACATCCCCCCTGCCAAGCCGTGCCCCCGGAATATGGCATGAAACTGGAAGTCTTTGAAGGAGGAGAACCTGAGCAATACAGCAGGAGAAGCTGGCAGCTGGACTAGCTGATCGTTGTAGGTCCCTTCCTGAACTAGTCTATTCTAATAAATTCCCAACAATAAGTAATTTTCCCTTGACATGTCACTTTTTAATTGCAAGATGCTGTAATACAGCCCCACTGAGGACAGATACTAGTAATGAGACTCCAAATACTGTTGCATTACATAAAACTAGTCTCTATTTCTTGCATATTTTGTAGCCTGCATTCTTCACAAAAGTGTGAAAAATAATGTCAAGGAAAATTTTTCATCAGTGCAGCATATAATTCTGTGAGTTTAAGTATTACAAAATGTCTTCACATGGTTTGCATTTAATTGGGAAGAAATTCGTGGCACTTTCTCTAGCCTTAGGGTTCAGTTATATTCAAAAAAACTAGAGAAGAGATAAATAATAAAGTTCTTGCTTCCATACTTCAAAGAAGAAATCACTAAAAATACCTGCACTAGGTGAAAAGTAAAGTAATCTCAGACAGAATGCCAATACTCTATAGCAGAAGACAACAAAGTAGAAAATTCTAGACCTGACGGAGAAGTGGGGATAAAAGAAATCTTGAGTGGAAAATTACATATTTCACCTTCTTTGGAATGCTTACAAAATAGTTCTAAAACAATTTAACAACTACGCTGGCAAAAAACTGCCAACACAGCAGAACATGTTCAAAAGAGATGAATGTAATTCATTTTGATGGTGTCCGTTAAATCAAGAGTAACTACTTGAGAAAGTTACAGAATTACATATTCCTCACTGCTTGTCCAAAAAGAGGAGAGTCAGAACAAAACTGAATTGTGACCTGAAGGACAATGCAAACATGATCCCAGCTGATAACTTGAATTCTCATCATGATCCACTAAAACCTAATCAAATTCATCTTTCTGATCATTATGCAGGCAAAATAGAAATTCAAAGGCCAGGTACTTACTTCACAGTGGCACTCAGAAGGAAATTTAGCTGGGACATTAACAGACTATCTGGAGCAGACAGATAGCGATCAAACTGAGCCTAGGGGTGGGGGGGGAAGAGAATATGAGATCAGCATATTAAAAACTTGCTGTTAGATGAAAATAGGTAAAAACACAGCTCTCTGAAAAGTGATTACATTAAAACGGCACCTTCTTATTTGATAAAAAAATTCTCTTTTTATATGGTTAATATAGAGCCTAACATACAAATGTTGAAGGTTAGTAGTTTAATGTTTAAGGCTTAATAGTCCGAACCAAATGGCTAACTTCAGCACCTCTGTCACCAAAACTTTAAGTTTCTGACTCTGAGGAGTACAGGTGAATGGGCAAATAATGAGAATCCAGCTTCCGTAATTACCCATCTAAGTTTCCAATGCAGATGGCGCCTGTACGCATGTACCTCTGAAGATCAGGCCTAGTGTATTCAGTGCAGAGGGAACACAGTAGTCTCCAGACAGAAACCTAGTCTGTCCAAGTCAGACACGTTGCACATTTCTTTTTACATGTTTCTTTTTACTTCTTGGCCAGGAGTCATTGCTTAATAATCCAACGAGCACTTACGTTGGGAAAAACAAGAGGAAGGGACCTAGTTTAGGCTCCTCAAACTGCTTCTAGGCCTACTTCTCCCCCCCCATATAATACAGTGAAAAAAACTGTGGTGCTTTGATTCTAGTAGTTTGGAGAGGAAAACACTAAGAACGAACATTACTGCTGTCTTCAGCTGTCTATCAGAGAAGCTGTGGATGCCCCATCCGTCCCTGGCAGCGTTCGAGGCCAGATTTTGGATGGGGCTTTGAGCAACCTGGTCTAGCGGGAGGTGTCCCTGCCCACGGCAGGGGGGGTTGGAACGAGACGGTCTTTAAGGTCCCTTCCAGCCCAAACTGTCCTGTGATTCTATGATCAAATGGGCGACTATAGAGAAGATGGCCATGTCTTCTCACAGGTGAAAACATGAGGAATATCACACTAACGAAAATTCTGATTACATAGTAAGAGGAAAAATTCTCACCAGGAGTGTCACCAAACACTGAACAGGTTACCCAGAAAAGCTGTATAATCTCCATCCTTGGAATTACTCACTTAGGCAAGGCCCTAGGCAACTTTATCTAATGATGGCAACCTCCCTGAACACTGGATGAATCTTATCAAGCTGGTAAACCCCATAATTGACATCCATCCATCACATAAACATGCAAAAAAGAGGGCACAAATGACTAATGAAGTCACTCAGCTCTCACAAAGTAACTTTTTGGGGTTATCTGCCCTCGTTTGGAAAGCAAGGGAGCTTTAGCTGAGAAAGAGGTACAGGCTTTACTAGAACAGCATTTGTAAGCACATATGAACAACTTAAAAGGCTGGGACCTGGAAAACGTCCAGGTTAAGTTCGGAGGCAGTGAATCTGCCTGCAAGTACTCCCTCCACATGGTTTAAATCCTGGGAAGCCAACAGAGGCTGATAGATGGCATTTATGTGGGTTTGATTTCAGCATACTGGGTTCCATTCTGTGTGTCCACACAAGCAGACATTAAACAAAGTAATGAAGAAAATAAAACAGTTGGATTCTTCTCTAACTATTCAAGTGAAATTATTATGTACCGCTACAGATAACAGTTGCATACGTGTAATTTAAAGAGATGGTCCCCAAGCTGCAGTCTTTAAATTCCCCGTTGGTCTACAAGACCATGATATAATAGAATATATTTTAAATGCAAAATTTATAAATACTGATAGGAATGCAAGCTGATCTGAGTAAACCACTGAGTGCTCTGTCCATCCAGCCAGCTTGGGAATCACTGGTTTAAAACCCAAACAGACGAAAACAGGCTACACTGACACAATTAGAAGGGATTCAACATACAATTTTTTGAAAGACCTTTTTTTAAAAAAAAATTCTTTTAAAAATGACCTTTTTTTCATGGGGCTACACATGTACTGCTGGATGAGCAGCCCTTATTTACAGTTAAACTTTCAGAATAAAGCTAAACTTGACTAAGCCAGAAGAGTGACAGATCATATATCATTGCCTACTGAACTGTGATATTGCTCTCTCTATGCAAAATAGCCCTCACACACTCTAAGAAAAAGTATCAGCTGATAATCTGTTTTACAATATATTGTAGCTTTCAACTTAAATATGTAACTGACATATGCCCAGCACCTAACTTCTGAGTTTAGCTGAGCTATTTGCATAACATCAAAGCCTTAGGACTAAAATTATAAATGATAGCAGAACCTATATTTCAAAGCATACAGGCAAAAAAGAAACTTTGGTGATTAAAACTAATTAGAGCTAAGTATTTGCTTTTAGCAATTTAAGATGACTCATGGGATAGCATTCTTGTAAGTAAAGTTCTGTTTCTCAGGGCTTAGAAACTAATATTCTAGTACTACCCGTTCATAAATAATTTATGTATTTATTACTTCAAGTGGTCAAATTACTACAAATGAAGAAAGTATTCCCAGACGTAATTTAGCTATTCTTAAAGAGTATGACTGGTTAGATGAATATCTACCCCATCACATAATTAATAGTATTCTTTCCCATGTCACAGCATCACCACCATAATATGAAGTTGTAAAATGCTTACCATTGCAACCTTCAGGGACACGGAATCCATACTCGGCAAATTCGAAAGAGGACCCTAAGAATCAGTAGTCAAAGAGGGGGGGGAAGGTCATACTAGCATATAGAAAAAGATAAGGAATAATAAATTCTACAATTGGTTGAGTACTGAATTGTTATTTGGTCCTGCTACAGGATCTTAAATGCTTGGAAACTGAATCACTGTATCAATACTGAAATGCTGTGACAGTTCATTTGTATTCTACCGCTCTCTTAAATTAAAAACTCAGAACACTGAGTTTGTAATATGTCCTTCCAAGTCCCTTTCTTCCTTCTTCACCGTTAAATGATAAACCCCCCAAAAAGCCTTCCACAAGGTCTGAAAAAAAAAACCCAAACCCTGAACTGCAAACTGGCCACATCCCCTTGGTGTTCCAGAATTAGAGAGGACAACTTCCCTCTACTCATCTGTTCCAGAACAGTGCAGAATTCAAGCCTCCTTGCCAGTAAATCTTCTGTGCCGGTAGGGCATTACAATGTATACATGCTGCCTAACCCCTAGCAAACCGGTGGCGACGTCACCTCCGCAGCCAGGCTGCTGGACAGATATAAGTGAAAATTGCTACATTCCATTAACAATCTGCCCTGGTCAATTTGAAATTATTTTCAGAGACAGGAGACAGGCTCATGAATAGGAAACGAAGCTGAGTTATTAATCGGCTTATTTATACATTTATTTACTCATCTTTATACATAAAAATCTGTTGAGTTTGGGCACTTTGTGCAAAATTATTGGCTGAAGAAACAATATAAAGCTCTCCAACACAGTTCTGCTTTCTCCAGAAAACACTGTTCTTCACCTTCACAAAAGGACACAGGCACAGCTGAAGGGAAGAGGGGCTGTATTAACACCTATCACGTAACAGCTGCAGTTCACAAGAAAGGATGAGTGTGAGCTCTGAATTCCAGTTTGCAGCTCACTCTAAGAAATCTCAAGTTTTCACTTTTAGAACCTCACTGTCTTGGTGTTAGAATAGCTAGAGCAATGAATAAGGACAAAAGAAGAATTTTTTTCAAATTACTGCTAAACTTATCTGCCAAGTTTTCACAGAAGAAAAAAAAGGAGCAATTATCTAGTGCATGCAGGGTATCTAGCCACTCTGTGTATGGTGCTACAGCATGCAATGGAACAAACCTGAATGCTACACGCACAGTAGGTCCAGTATGTTCTAGGTGTCATGGACGCGGTATACACACTCAGTATTTGTGTTTTAAAGCCAGCTTGACTCTGACACTTTCTGAGGTATATTAAACTACCTATGCAGTTATTCTGAGAACATACAGGATGTCTGTGGTGTACGGAGCCTCTCGATCGTACGCAGATAAGCTGCACAGAAGGACTGCTGCATACCAAACCTGCTAGGCTTGCTGATTATACAGTGTAGGGGAAAGCTGCAGTTACAAGGTGCCTTTGTCTAATAGTCCTGGTCCCGTGTGAAAAATCAAGAGATACCTACTGAGCTTTTGCTTTCAGAGGAAGCTTAATTTGCAAAAATATTAGTGCCAAAATTCTTCTAGTTGGCAAGTATGCAGTACCTCCTCAATACGTACAATACAGAAGCTTACCTGTTCCGGTTTGTGTTGCTGCACGGAGTTATATATGTAACTTAGACCAGCTCTTGTTAACACGTAGGAAGCTTGTTCATTTATGAGTGTATCTAAATGAGCTTCAATCTGAAATTTTAAGCATAAGGTATTAATAAAACGTGCATGAGAATATTAAATAGAACAAGCTCTGGGGTTAAAAGGTCTAGAAACACAACTAAGAAGAAAAAACACAAACAAGGAGAGTGATGAACAAACAAGGAAAAAACCACAAATACAGAATAATTATTTTATCCATTTACATCTTCCATACTGCAAGGAGCCAATAATAAAAATACAGATAATTCTTTCATGTCTGACTAACAGAAGAATGTAATTTTTTTTGTATTTGTAAATTCAACAGCAACAAAAATTAAGAATACCAAAGCTCTAATCTTAAAAAATGCCATATCATTTTATTTTGCTATAGTTCTTTGAAAATAGGTGATAAAAATCATCCAACTCTTACTGAAAATATTGACAATAGCATGGCAGTTTTACAATACACAAGAGAAAGAGACAGTCTTTCACAAAGAAAATATAACTGAAACTAAACCATAATCAGTAATGATTTTAAATTTAATACTGATAAACATGTATTTGAAAAAAAATAGCCGAAAGAACAACAGACAATGAAACTACAGCTATCAATTTTGCTTTAATTATCTTCACAGAAAAAAGTCATAAAGGTATTTTACATTCTTAGCATAATCTTCACTTTGCAGAGAAACCTAATCAATAAACCCAGTCACAGCAGCAGCAATTATTTTTTAGTTTGAGTAGTCTTGGAAAGATATTTGGGTATATATCCACTATTACTTCATTTTTACAGATAACTACCCTGCATTTCATTTCTTTTTCTTCCAATCCTAAAGAAAAGCAAAATTTATAATACATCAAACTCTAGTAAAATGTAAGACTTCCATGTCTGCTATTTTAAGAGTTCACCTTTTTACTTCCTAAAATTGTTTAGAAAAATGCACTCTTCATTTTAAATCAGGAGGGAAATCTTAATATTTCAATTTGGAGATTTTAACTGTCTTAGAGAGTTCTTTTTTCTATGAAAAATGTTTCTCTTATTAAATATGCCATTCTAACTCCACTTTAATAACCTACTTATGTATAATCTTAAAGATACTTTTTCAGTCTGTTCCTGTATTTGTAAAACGTTTGAAGAAAGTAAGTGGTATTAAATGCATAACCTTCAGTTCTACTATTCTTTGAAGAATAAATCAATTGCAGCATTTACTGTGAAAAAGAAACTCTGATAATGGAAATTAGAAATGCCCCAGACAGTTTGGTAGGGTTGTCTGTTTGTTTGTTTCAGAGCTAAAAGATGCTAGAAATTCTAATTAAGAGTAGAAAGCAAAAAATGGCTCACGGCCAATCTTTACTGATGCCTTCAAACAAGAAGCTGTGACTTTTTTCCAAGCCCCCCCAGCTCCAAATGCTCTCCTGAGATATGCAGAGATGTTCATGTAGCAAAACCATAAATGGGCAGCGCCTGTTTCCCCAAGTCAATGGTTCATAAACTACATTTCCGTTTCACAACGGTACCACATATGAACTACTATCTTGGCATGTTAGGTGAAATCAAACAAATGAGAAAAGAAAGGTAGAAAGAAGGACTGAAGTAGTAACTTCAGCTATACTATATTCTAGTATAAACTAGATGATGATCTAGTATTAACTCTATGATGGAATATAGTCACTCGTTTGACTGTTAGAGCTTTCAACTTCCATTTGCTTCTTCTCACACAGTTTTCAGATAAACGTCAGAACGATTAGGATAATGAAAATGTTCACTGATACGGGTTTATCTGCAACTAAATGAAACCAAAACAAATCTTCTAATATTTTTTTTGTCTGTTTACAATGAAAGACGCTGTGCACCATAAGCTCTGACACCTGCTATTTGCTTATGGTCTCTGATAAGAAGCCCTCTTATTCCTGTTTGCCTGATTTAGAATTGACCCAAACCCAACATTGTCAAAGATAAATACATTCACATCACAACTTATGGTCTGCAAAAATCAGTAATAAGTTCATTTTCTTTGGGGGCTGTTAAAGCTTACCTGAAACTGTAACATTTCTAGACGCTTGTCAGTGAATTCGAAGAGAGCCAAAGTAGTCTTCATCATATAAAGCGAATTTACCATGAAGGTTGCCATATCAGCTGTGCCCAAATTACTAGCAGACACAGTACACATCTGTAACAACGGGTCTAGCACACAAGACAGAACCTAAAATAGCAAACACACAGAAAAGAGGGAGGGGAGGGAGGAAATCATGTCACACGAGGCTTCTAAGCTCATTCTGTCTCTATCACGTATTTATTCCCCAAAGCAGAACAAAGAGAAATGAGAGTTTCCAACTGTGAAAGCAGTTTTCTACTGGATTTGTCAGCAGGTGATCAGCTACCATAGTGATGGGAAAAGTGTAAAAACCTGAGAAGAACAGATTCTAAGCTAGCAGGAGGAAGAGTAACCCAGATTAGATAATTGGTAATTGTGCAATCTTGAGGGTGTATTTACTTAATGGAGTAGTAATTGGATAACAGAATTTAGATACTGCGTTAAGAGTAGCACTCCATACTGTACTGTAATTACCCACTTTGTTAGTCACTCTCCTATTCACATTACAAACTCGGCTTTGGTAGAAAGCTCCAAAATGGGACCAGACAAAAAGATTAATGTTTCACCCATCTTTTGTGTACCGAGACTAACTTACGCACTTTTTTCCCCCCTTCTCTTCAGAGCAGTCAAACATTTTTATACCTGCACAAAGTCAGCTTGACGGGCATCCAGTGGAACAACAGATGAGTCATGAGATGCTAGAACCTCCCGCAGCAAGTTAAGCGTCTGATTTAGTGCAGAGCTTGGGCCAAGATCAGGAGGTGGGAGTTCAACCTGAAAAACAAGAATATCTGTTTGTGGGGGTTTTTTAAATTTAATTTACAGCAAACACCATCCAATCTGTTAGCACAAATGCAACCAGCTAACAATAAAATTACAAGTAGGCATGCAAAGAAGAACTTTGACAATGGACAAATCTAGCATGTTTCAGACAGTAATTGCCTGCAACTTGCAGCATAACCACCCCACTCAGTGACAAATGAGCAAAACTGTATTTCTGCTTTCATTCAGACTATGCCTATGTTACAGTCTAGAGAAACCCAAACACTACTGTTTTTGGTAGTTAAAAAAAGAAATATTTGCTAGATTAGGTGCCAAAGAATAGCCACATTGTTGGCCCCACTGAGTTCACTTTGAGCAGGACCTCCTGTAAACACTTCAGAACCCAGTGCAGGCAAAGCCCTGGGATATTACGGCCACACTGCAGCAGCTGAATGAAGCAATCTTCTTGACAAGGGTGACAAGACAGCCCCTATCATGCCGAGTATGAGAGCTGCAGTCACGTGCAAGAGTCTTAATCCTGTCCAGTTTGTACCTTAAATTACCAGTACGCGTGCACAAGCTAACTCAAGTACACCTCCATAAACTGCAACAATACTGCAAGAACTGGAATGCAGGCCTACATCAAAGATGAGAAGTAGGAACTGCAGATATTTAGAAAACAGAAGAAAAGTTTGTAAACCTCAGAGAAAAAACCCACACTTTCTGAGTCAAATTATGAAAAGCTGGAGCACCTGAAGTGGACTGAAATTCTATGCTATTTTAACACAGGCTCACATACTTTAGCCCTTCTTTGGAACAGGCAGTTACCCATTAAACACTTCATAAAATGTTTATATAATACAAAACCTAGCACATCCCTTTTTCCTAACCCACATTCCTCAGGTTCCACTCCAAACGCAGGTGCATCTTCTTGTCTTCAGTGCTGCCTCCAGCCCCCTACTGCAACCCGGGCTGCCAGCCCCGTCCTTCTGCCAACAATCCTCCTGCCACCTTCCCAAGGGCAAACACGGATCTGGGTGGATCACCTGAGAGTGCGGAGACCCCCAGCAATACAGAATAAGAGAACGCTTCAAGGCATGATCTCTTTCCGGAAAGATGCAGGGAGAACTAAATCTGGCCTGGCCTGGAACTGGCCTCTGCGTCTCACTCGAGGTGTTTGGGTGCAGCAGCGCAAGGCAGTGTTCACTTCTGCAACGCTCTCCAGACTCCAGCTCCACGAGAAAAGAAGGCACCATTGGATGGACAACCAAGCCACAGGCAACATGCTCCATACCTTCCCAAATGAGCACTACTGATTAATAGTGTAATAACGTACACGCCGGAGTCTCCAAGGAGGAAAAAAAAACATCAAAGGGGCAGAGGCTGATGGCCAAAGAAACCAAGGAGAGCGTAACAGGCATTTTCAGAGTGGAGCATTTCAGAGCCTTCTGGAAATGAATCCGTACCTAACGGACACGCCACCAGAGAAAGAAGCAACAACTCTCCCTCTTTGGAGCCTAGCTTTCACGCTGTGCGTGTTTTGAAACATTTGCAAAACCATACATGTCCCCACACTGTTACCAAGACAGATCAAACAAAAGCTTTTTCGCATCCTTCTGAATACAATGTGTTCCTCTATTCTCTTTCCAAGAGACAGCATACTGAATTCAAGGAACTAATGGAAAACTAAAATCTAACCGGTTCAGAGAAGAGTTGCTGTTCAGCCTAAGCAGTCTTGAAGCATAAAACAAATATTCTAGCAATGAAGTAACAGTAATTCAGAAAGAGGCGCTTACTCGGTGCTGATTAGTAGCAAAGTTTACTGAAATTTATAGCACTGAGTGACTTTCTTCTTGTTTATTCTTGTTGTTATTAGCAGTATTGATTGTGCCCTGAACACACTGTTCTGAGACCTGAACTGGACCGTGTTCAGGGATATTTTGGCATTAATTTGAGACTAGAGCTTGATGGGTTTTTCACTTCTAACACACACATAGATCATGGCAATGATAATTTATGGCTTCTTTGCACAGAATTCTCGTCTCCCGAAGTAGCTGATGGTCAGAAGCTTCTAAATTACCTTCATCTTTCATTTAATCTGTTCTTTTAAAGTCTACTGTCTTCTAGATGGGAGCAAGGAACAACATTATGGAAGAAGAAAACATGGCAAGGAAAAAAGGTTTAAATCATTAGATTCTATTGAGCTTAGCTTGAAATTTCTGCCTACTGCAATAGAGGCAGAATTATCAGCAAGTGGAAAGAAAATTAAAGTAGTGCTATATTCATTTTGAAAATTCTAACTTTTTGCACATGAATGTAGGTTGGAGGTTTTTTTCAGAACTGAAAAGGAAAATTTAAAAACAGACATATCTAATTTATAGAGGAACCTACCGACTTCAGTTCATGAGAGCCAAACCACTACTCTAATAAAAAAAATTGATGCCTGAATGCTTTATGTGCACTAAAAGATTATTATAATCGATCCTATTTCCAGAAAAATAGATTTGAAATGCATGCTGAATCCTACTTTTGAAGTACCTGCTACAGATGCAAGCCAGACAGGAGCTAACTAAAACATTATCAGAGAAGTTCTGTAGCAGCTAGTTCAACACCATTACAACATACTCTAACACAGTATTCAGTGTCTAATCAGTTAGAACCAGCAGTTCAGTCATGCAGAAATAAGGCCAACCAGCTGTTCAGCCTTTCAAAGAAAAGAAGAAGAAACTCCCAATTTTTAAAATCCCATATACAAAACTGAAACGAATTCTC
This sequence comes from Sagittarius serpentarius, assembly GCA_034782735.1. Taxonomy (NCBI): domain Eukaryota; kingdom Metazoa; phylum Chordata; class Aves; order Accipitriformes; family Sagittariidae; genus Sagittarius; species Sagittarius serpentarius. The sequence goes on from JAVKLA010000008.1 coordinate 33,618,261, forward strand.
CTAAAATTACAATGCTCAGTAAAAGTTGTACATAAGGTTTAGTATAAAAAGTTGTTTCTTCCTTTAAAGTTCAGCATATCAGTCAGTGGGGAATAATTACTAAGCCAGTAATCTTCCTCCAAATACGCAATCCAGAGCAGGCTTCTCTGTCTATGAGAGCAAGTAGCTCAAAGGCTGTCTTGAAGAACTTAACAAACAGCAAAGGAAAATACAGGAAAAAGAAAAGGGAGTATCAACAGTCAAGAAGAGAATGCATGTATGTTTATGTTTCTCTTTATCATTTACAAAGAAGGTTAAATGGGGGGAAAAAAGTCCAATTTTTGTTCCTATTAAATACAGTTAATTCTATTAAGGACTGGAGCAGATATTAAGGAGAGCAGCTTTGTTAGAAGCTTCATAAGTGCGCCTGCAAATACTGAAAATACTGTATAGGCAAGCAACCAAAAATATTTATATACTGTCCCACGTGAACGTTAGAAAGTTAACGGTACAGAAAAACATGGACATAGTGAAGCAAGTCAAGCAAAGGGCCACAAAGTTCACGAAGGGAGAGGAGCATCTCCTACACAAGGAGAGGCTGTGTTCAGCCCGGAGAAGAGAAGGCTCAGGGGGGCTGTTATCAATGTATATAAATACCTTATGGGAGGTATACAGAAGAGGGAGACAGGCTCTTCGCAGTGGTGTCCAGTGACAGGTCAAGAGGCAATGGGCACAGATTGAAACACGGGAAAACAATTTTTTACTGTGAGGTTGGTCAAACACTGCAGACAGCTGCACAGTGAGGTTATGGAGTCTCCATCCTTGGAGACATTAAAAAACTCAACTGGAAGCAGTCCTGGGCAGCCTGCTGTAGCTGACACTCTTTGAGCAAGATGGTTGGGCTAGATCATCTCCAGAGGTTCCAGCTGACCTCATCCATTCTGCAATTCTGTGATACTAGTATTAAATAAAACAAGACGGTAATTTAAAACACAGAACTCCTCACAGAACTCCTCAGAGAAAGCACTGCTCAGTGTGACAAACCCAAGGTTGGAGGCTTTTTGGAGGGCCTAATCAGCTTCCCATAGAGTCTTTTTGGAAACCTCACTGGTAGAGGTGGTGGAGATAAAGAACAACAGACATGCAACCTTGTAAAAAGGTATCTGGATATTTCATCCTGTCAGTTACAACTGGTTAGTGTCAACTACAGAAGTTCATTCTACAAATTGAAACAATTTTCACCATAGTTAAACAGCAGCAGGCTAAGAAACTTGAGTGCATGTGTGCCACAGAAGCTTCAGAGAAGCTGTCCTAAGCTCCTTTGAGCCCTATTAAGATCCTACAGAGATCACCATGGGTTCCACAGCAGAATGCCTAATGGCATGCTTTTCTTTTCAGCTATCAAGTTGGTCTTGAAAGAAAAGACAACATAAAAATTCTTGCTAACTTTTTTTTGTTCACATGGATCCATTCAGACCACAACATCAACCAGTCTCACTTCATCTGTCCCATATCTGGTTTCCCAGAAACCTAATAGGTTTCAATCTGAGAGGAACCAAATTACGAGGGAGAAGTTTACAGTTATTCCCGTGCAATGTTCTAATACCTCTCCCACTGACAAACTTAACAGATAATGTGATTGTAACATTTAATTTGCATACATATACTCTAAAAAGAACAGCATTGAGGAGTAACAACACCAAAGCTTGATTTGGAGTACTCTACTAATAGTCTTCTAACAGCTCAGACAGCAGATGACAGGTTAGCTTGGCATAACCTCTCTTTAGTACCATGATGATAACTCTCATTCCATTTAGTTCAATGTTTGTAATTATTCTTTCCTTTAATAATTTTTCTGGAGTACTGCTGAAGCCAGACTAAGGACAGCAGTGCTTGAAAATTCCCACTCTCTAAATATATTAGCTGTTCCAATGAAACACGCTGGCATAGGTTAGTCTAACAGGCTTGTTAAAATGCCTCACCAGTGGACTCATGATTTTAAATGACAATTCTCTCGGTATGAGAGAAATGAAGGAGCAGTCCATCTACTCCAGTGCATTAGGTGCTTTGAACTTTGCTTCCAGTTTCATCAGAACGGTTTCTGTTGTTCTGATAATTATTTTCATTTACTATTTTCTCCTGGATTTACGATCATCTGTAAAAGGGTAATCTATACCAGACTGTTCTTAGTTAGATCCAGACAGTGAGTAACACAAGCAGAATCCCAAATCCCTAAACATTTGCTTTATTCGCGCAGGGTCAAAGGAAACATAAAAGGGTATGCAAGGAATGAACCTACAGTTCTCAACTGCTTTACTAGCATGGCTGCTAGCTCTACAATGACCTGAGAATTTCAAAGCTGTGTATGGCATTTTAAAATGAAACAAAATGGCTTTGCAATGACTCTGTCACCAAGCTTCACGTCAGGTTTCAGGGAGTATCGGGGCCAAAGAGTTTCTCTTGTGTATTGCCTTTCTTTGATAACAATGGACTTACTTCTAGGCAGTTTGCTGAGTATTTCTGTTACATAGATTTCTGATGGTAAAGAGCTACCCGTGAAGTGTGGATGAGAACACTGTAAAAAGAGTTTCTCAGACTGAAGAGCCTAAAGTTGTGAGAACTGCTGACTACCTTATTTTCAGACTATAACCAGGATGCTTGAGATTTTCTGATGTAATGAAAAAAATTTTCATAGGAAAGTGCTTCTGAGCAAGCCAGTAAGTACTCCGAAGTAACCAGGGAGCTCCCTGTATCACGTACACTGACGGCCTGACAACCAAGAGGGAGAATCCTGATCTGAGACTGCCTTTAAGTTTCCATACAGCTCCGTACTTGTGATGCTCCTTATGTAATGTGGGACTCTTCACAAAAATAGATGTGAAGGGGAAGCTGTTTTCTTGTTCTAGAAAGAACAGCCTGAAGTCTCAGTTTCCCTTTGCGCTTGAGAAATTAAATCCCAGGCAGTTTGAAGGCAAAGTTCAACTCGGCATAATCAATAACCTAGGGAATTAAACTGTCTGTTGTGATGAGGACATCAGAGTCAGATTACCATCCCGTCATTCCTCCACATCCAAAGGAAAGGATCGTGAGGAGTTAGCACATTTAATGAAACCTGCTTTGTCTACAAGAACTTCCCAACTAGCTATACATAAGAGAAAGATTTGCTTAAATACTACTCTGGTCTATCAACTACTAGATAGACTGTAGATATTAAAAAAATCATACCATAGCAAGACACAGTAACACACCAGTGTTTTAGACAGTTCTCCCCACACCACAGCACAAGAGAATTTGCGCAGGTCTAAAGAGACTCCCCTCAAGTCACAAATTCACTGGTAATTATGACTAAGTCTTCTGGAATTTTGTAGCTGCAAAGAGCAATTAAGAAAACACAATTTCTTTAAATAAAAACTGTAGAACCAATTTCCATTCAAAATTTTGTGCTTACAATTTTCAGATTATCAGCAGCAACTGATGATACTGAGGAAATACTGCCATTAAAATGCTGTAACTCACGCAGGCTATATTCAACACTTTCTAATGATCTAAGCAAAAGAGGCACTTAAGATTATACAAACAAAAGTATTTTTATTTAAGAACATTCTATTGTGTTTTAATCTATTTCCAAAGCTATTTAAATTGCTTTAAGAATCATATCTTAATCGAAGTACTGGATAGCTGGTATTCTTTGAAACAGTCCTAAGATGCAAAATATAAGCAGAAATAAGGAACCATGACTTCCAGATTGTCCAAGCGAAAAGTAATTTACTAATTTTACAAGTGAGTACTCTCTTTGTGCATAACAGGAGCAGCAACGAAGCCTTTGCAATCACATATGTAAGCACAAACGGTCTGTTTTCTAGTGCTTTAACCTTCTCTGAAAATAAAAAAATTCTGGAAGCAGTTGCAGTGCATACATAGTCAGCAAAAATCTGGTAAAAAGGTTGGCATATGAAGAGAATACTACTAATACATATACACAGTTTTGGTCTGAACACACATTAATAAAAAGGATGATAAAAAACAATCTTGAGATTCCTCAAAATGTAAAAGCATTGTAACATTCATTACTAAATTAATGAAGACATATGGAAAGGCATAAAAGCTGGTTATCTGTATATTAACACACAATAAACTAAGTAACAGGAGAATTAAATTTATGATAAAATGGGGTCTTTATCTCATGGAAACTAATGTTACTCTCAGTGTAATTCAGCCTATTAACTTTCTATTTTTTGTGAAGTAAAACTAATTTCAGTCATGGGGAGATAAGACATCATTCTATCAATTCAGTAGTCCACTCATAAAGGGAAATAATATAAGGTGCTTCAAAGGACAGTCTAAAACTCCCGAGTCACAAGAACTACACATCAGTACAGTAAGACTCCCTCTCAACCATAGAGTTACCTCGTTGTTAACTTCTGAAGTGGAGAGATTAATAAATAATGGTGGATGCATTTGTTACTCATATATCTAATCCTCTTCTGAGTCTCTTTAAGCTTTTGACCTAAATTATATCCTGAGGAAAGATCTTCATAGGGCACATATGCAATGTAAAATTTCCACTGTTTCAGATTTAACTTATAAAACGTGTTTACGAGGAAAAGCAATACTATAATCTTTTTACATGACATGGTATCGTTGGTATGCCATTCATTACTCACAGCAAGGTGCCATTGAAGGTGACAGTGCAATCCCTGCCTTCATTTAACATCAGCAAAACCAAATTCAACTCCTTTATAAAACAGTGGCGGCATCTAGAGCCAGTTACATCCAGGCTGGGGGCAGAGGGAAGGGGAACTAAGAGGGCAAAGAGGATTACACAACCGCCCCATCGTGACAATACTACAAACTGGGGGATCACAATTCCTTTATCACTCCTTCTTCTCCTTTTCAATTCTACTCATCTCCAAATTGAAACGAGCATATCACCCAAACGAAAAATACAAAGCTTTTGAATTATGTGAGTAGAAAATTTATGCAGGATCTTGGTTGAGTACAGATGTAAGACCCAGCAGGATAAATACACACAGAACTAAATACAACAGATTTGAATACAGAGCTGTCTTACAGTTTCAAGCCAAGAAAATTTCTTTCCTTAAGTACTACTTTGTTTGCACATTCTTTGTAAGTAGAGAGCAGTCATGTATTTTTGCTAAGGTCCATCACTGATTTCTCTTCATAAAAGGAAAAAGTACACAGATATTTTCTTTTTGCTTATGTATTAGGAAATAAAACGTTTTGAGGAATTCACATACAGCTAGCATATGTCCATAGCAACCTGTAACCTTTATTTAATTTTTTTTTGGTAAATTCATACTGTCCTTGTCCATTGTACATTTTATGAACTCAAGCTTTAACTGACCCTTGAAGAAGCATTAGTAGCAGAGGAACTACTATCCCGATGACACTGCATTCAAATGGAAACACCCCCTGACAACGAACAATGTACTGAGTGGACTTTAGTAGCAGGGACTGTGGGTGGTAACAATTAAGGAGTCACCTATGAATGAATGAAACCACTGAAAGGAGTCACTGGGATATATGGAAGGGAAGATGAGGAGGAACAACTGTTCCTTTGAGAAAGTCATTCCTCAGCCCTTGCAGAAAGACAGGAAATTGGTATCAGATGCAAGCTGTGCAGAATGAGAAAACTACTTTGAGACCACAGAACACCACTCACCAAACTCAGAAAATCCCACTGAATGGTTGGTGAACTACAAGGCTTTGCACATAGAATAGTTTCTGTAAAACCAAGTATTTTTTGCATTTTCTTGTAGGTTAAGTACAAATAATTTAGAAATACGCTTACAAAACTTCATTGTTTTCCACTTTGAAACTTCTTTTTGTTTTAAACTGGAAAAAACAGTAATGTGAGCGCTGTGTTGAACTCTGGGGTTGTGCAGTAACTAGGAACAAAGGCAGGCATTTCTTCTTCGTTTTAGGGCCTAGTCAACTCATCACATCTCAGACAGGGATACTGGATGAAGATCAGATCTCTCGGAAATGGAAAGGGAAGCACAGCCTAACAATTTTCTTTGACTTTGCTTAGATTTTAGAAAGGTGAGATATAATGGGTGGATCCACCAACAGCAACGTGATATGAATACAGCAGGGAGAAATTGAAAAAAAAAACGTATTAGTTACTGAACAATGGGAAGTTCACTGCAATGCAATTCAAAGTGATCAACAGGAAAAGATACCCGGAAAGTGATGCTGGCTTAGGTACAGTTGTTTCGTATAACAAACGTATCTTCTGCTTTTAACGGCAGCAAGGTTCATGTGGTAAAACTATTTTTATAAAAGACAGAAAAGCCCAGGTTTTGTTTTTACTTAGCTTACCATCTTGGGATACACTTCATAACTTCAAGAAAGGAATTATGCACATGAGTAATTAGTCACTGATCTGATGATGCATTAATACAAATTATCTAGCTCAATCAGATGACTATGCTATAATGCACTTAGGGAAATTTCCTAATTTTTTTGCTTCTCATAGATTTTAAAAATATGTAAACTGCTCTGTAAACAAATACCGCTAACAACACTATTTTAGCCATATTTTCACAAAAAGAAAACTATTAAGAGAATTAAAACATAGACAGGAATGTAGTTCCGTAGCTAAAATATAGAAACTACAAAACTTCAGTTTCAGGAAAAGCTGACATACAAAACAGCTATTCATTTAATAATCTTACTAGACAAAAGGGAAATGAAAGTATATTTAGAGACATGAAAGCTGTATGATTTTGAAACAAACCTTGTCCATTAGTTTACTTGCATGAAGACTCAGGCTATTAAAGAATATCTTCTTGCTCAGCAAATGCATTTCTTCAATTGTTGTCAACAGTGTGGCTGCACTGTTTCCTACAATACCACTGAAAACAAAATTAAGATTAATTAAATAATCTGAAGCAGGGGGGAACATGAGAGAGTGAGATACCTTAGACAACATATCAAATACCATTTTCTTCAAAGCTGAAATTTACAACAAATAATCAGAAGGAATAGTTCTCCGTGTTAGCCAAGACAGTCAGTCGTAAGATGACTGCTAGAACAAGCATTACCAACTGTGTCACTAAGCACATACTAAATACAGGCTATCTAAAGCTCTGCACAAACTTTTTAGTAGAATTCTAAAATTCACTGGATTTTTGTTTGGTTATTCTGCAAATCTAGTTCTGTTATAAAAAACAGGTTACATAAACAAAGAGGATTGATAACTATTCTGTCATACTGTCCTTTATAGTATCATCTCTCTTCTTTCTTCACTGTAATGTTAGGCATCTCTAAAAATATAAGAATTCATGCCTTGCTATTCCAAGTGTCAAGCTATTACACTTGGCATGAATACCGCATAAACCTTAAATGGCATGACATGACTTTGCACCTCTCACAGATATACCTTCTGTCTAGAATAAAAGCGCTTTTAAGCTACAAAAATGGCAGTAAAAATTCACGACATCATAATAGGACTAATTTAAACTTGTAGTTTGATTTTCAGATTATAACCTTGTTGCATTTAATAGATCATTTCTCAAATTGCATTTTCCCTTCACTAGCCAGGTGCACTTCCTCTATACAGAGGAAACTCTTCAGCTGACAGAAGGTACTTCAATGGTCTTCAAGCACCGGATCATTAGCAAGACAGAAAGCAACAGATAAGACCACCTAAGACATTCCATTTTAAAATTACATTTGCAATTGCACTAAGTTTTATAACCACCGGGAAACACAAACTTTGGAGACAGAAAAATGACAGCAAAAATATTTCCACTTTTTTTGGCAATAAAACTAGGAATAGGTCTTACATGTGTTCTACCATAGACCTGTAGTGCCATCAGAACTGAGGATTTTAAATACAGTGAGAGGTGCCCAAGAACCACTTATCCCAGTCTGCCCAACATCTGAATCTCTTTTCAGACAGAAAAGCTCAAGTAGCAATACTAGTGATTCAAATTCTCAGCAGTTCAGTCCAGGGCTGTGGAGGAAGATTTTTTGCTATTGCTGTTTCTAACCAATATGAACTACTGGCAAATGCCACAAAGTATAAAACCAGCAGTTCTGGCTTTTCTCCCGTTACTGTGTTCCTGGTGGCATCTGGAAGGTTGGAAGATGATCGTTGCATCTTCAACAACGAGATACGGAATGAGGCAAGCATCTTCCCAACAGAAAAATGCAAGTGCATAATTAGAAAAAATAGTATCAAAACGCAGTTGTTTAAGGAAGAAAAGGAAAATTGAATTTCTAGAGATAATTTAATTCTAGCACTTTCTCAAAGGGGACTTGACTTTGTCATCTTAGATGTTTTGTGTAGTTTTTTTGTATACTATTTGTATCTACACAGAACAACAAACACTCTGTGGCAAACTGATGCTATATTCCAAAGCAGATTCAATATGAATTGAGGAATCACAACAAATAAATGGCATCTGCTTGATATCATGCAGGTTTCTCCTTGATTCCATAGTACAGAGTAAAAACTAAGCCACGAAAATACTCTTTTTACTATATTAATTTTTATATATACAATTAAAAAAAAAAAAGACGTATTTAACATACTTTGTAATTTTGTATACCTGATTGTATGGTGGTAGAACTTGAGAAGATTAGAAATCTTGTACAGTAAAACTGCTCCTGGCTCAGCAACAATCACCTGCTCAATTCTAACCTGCAGAATAAAGAAATATAAGCATCCTTCAGTTCATACATTTCGAAAGCCAACCTCTATGATTTTATATGCAATATATGTCTGATTTCTGAAAAATGAATTTAACCAGAAATAAATTTTAAAAGAGAATGTCCGGTTAACTATAACATTCTGCTTGAACCGAAGTGCTTCTTGGTTGCCAGGCCTCTGGGTAGAAAACAAAACAGGTGTATGTATTCTAAAAAAAAAAAAAAACAAAACAAACCCACAAAACCCAAAACAACCAAAAAACCCACCCCCCAAAATCCTGCCCCCCCCCTTCCCTACAGATTTTTGTTGCAACTTGTTATTGAAAATTTCAAAAGAATGAGATCATTTGATGGATTAATACCAGTACGTATTGGAATTGTCCCCAGCACTACATAGCAAGAACAGCTGCAAAGCTGCAAGATTCCTAAACTACAACAGTTTATGATTAACATCATACAGCAATTCAGAACATCCGAAGTATTAGGTATTTTACCCAAAAGATGAAATTTCACCTGGATTAATCTCTCCTTCACTTCATGGAGAGATTATATACCTCCTACCGGTATTTAATTAGGTGTATTTATAACCAACAACCAGCTATGTTGACTGTATCTCAACCAGGAGATACCAGCTACACAGACCAAAACAGTGCTGACTGTCTTTAGAGCGGACGGTTGATGCCTTGTCTCCATGGTACACACAGTCTCCATCCACCCATAAAAGGCTGCCCCAGGGTCAATCTCTGGGCTCTTACGAAGCAGCGATAGTCAGTGACTTATCATTGCCCTGCGCGTGAAAGGGCTACCCACAAACCACCCGCCGCCTCCCGCTCTCCCAAGTTATTTGTCTGCTCTTCAATGGAGCACGAGGTGCAGCAATGCCTTCTGGTCAGAGCCAGCTGCGGGGAGAATGAACTAAGATGATGCTTCCTCAATCCTCTCCCTTCGCATCTAAGTCAGAGACCGAAAACAAAGAGTAATTTTTGACTCTTAGTTGCAACACTTAATACATGAAGTTGATTTCAACACTCAGGTGAATTCTGCTCTTCAATGCGTATGTATATACAAACACCTGTCTCCAATGCTGCATAAAAGGTCATTTGGGCACGGATACTGAGTATGGTCTAGCTGTACAGCAAAAGAGAATAAGAAAGGCAGGGGAAAAAGAGGAAAAGCAAAATATCGACAAAAAAAATAGCAATAACTAAAAATAAAGAAAAAATTAAGAAATAGAAAAAGACAGAATAGGCAGAAAGAGGGAAAAAAACCAAAAGATTTTAGTGTTAGGAAACAAAAATGAGAATTAAAAAAACAAAGCAGGAAAAGAAGCATTGCTGCTTCCCATACAGAAGTCTTCACTGCACAGGAGAAGCAAAATTTGTAAGTGACTAAACCAAACCTGCTCAGGGAAGTCCTGGACTTGTAGCTCTTACCATTTCTTAATCCTATGCATCCTGTAGTCACTTGACCATAAAAGACTATCTGAAGTCTACATAAGGCATCAAAAACATTTTGTTAGTTTTGACCTAATCTTAAGTGCTACGGAAAAGATGAGGACCTTAATTTAACTGTTTTTTAGGGTCCTCCTACTTCCATCTGAAATAAGGAGCCTGTGGTAAGATCTACTAGTGAGTACTCAAGATTCACTTTGATGCCTAAAACTCAAACCAACTATCAGCAAGAACTGTAGCCAATTTATACTGCATATAAGCATAATCCTTCTTCAAAAGTAAGGAAACTGTATCATATTGTACATTCAACACGGAGAGGCATAAACCAATAAGAAAATTCTACATAATTCTGAAAGTAAAAGTGCTTGTGGAAATCCTACGACTAGGCTTTGATCAGGCTGTTTTATACTTCAACATCAACTCAAAGTGACAGGTTTGCAAACATCAGCAAAAAAACACTAGAAAAGCAGTATACTGTGGTGCCACACAACTACAAAAAAGAGCGTTCTCCCTGAAATTAATTCAGTTATTTTTCTTATTGTGGACAATCTTCAGAAAGAACAATGTACTGTAGAAAAGACTCCTCCGAACTGAGTCTGTTTTTGCTGTTCCTCTCAACACGATGGCTTGCAATTATCTCACTGCGTGTATGAAGGCTCTTCTGCTTGGGGGTTTGGGGGGGGTGTCTGCTTTTTTTGCTATGGAAGGTTTCCCCAGGGGAAACAATCAGTACTGCATATTTTACACTGGGAAGTCTAGACTGGCAGTGAATTAACATAAGTTGCATTCTATTAAAATAGAGAATACAATGGGAAGTCTTTAATTGTTCTTTTAGTTTTTTTCATTTTTATTAGCACTTTGGGGGATATTTCTACAGACAGCAGAAGCACACAAGCATAAAGAGTTTGGCAAACAAAATGGAAGATACTCTGAACCAAAGCGCACAAATCACAAGCACTCAAATCAAGACCAAAACTCCTTCTGACTTACACAAAGGTTTGATTCTATCCCTAATTACTTTGCTGGAATGCACAGAAATACCAAACTCAAACATCAGCATTCAGTATAAACAGAACCAAAGAGTGCAAGAACAACACAGAAAGCTCGGAAAGTATCTTCCAAAAAAATAAGATGTGAGAACAGTTTGTTTGTCTAATATGACAGGTGTTTTTCAACAGGTCAAAAGGATGTGCAGGATGATCATAATTACATGGCAACAGGCACAAACTGAAACACAGGAGGTTCTGTCTGAACATTACTGTGAGGGTGACGGAGCACTGGCATAAGTTGCCCGGAAAGGCTGTGGAGCCTCCATCCTTGGAGATACTCAAAAGCTGTCTGGACACAGTCCTGGGCAACCGGCTCTGGGTGGCCCGGCTTGAGCAGGGGGGGCTTGGACCCGATGAGCTCCAGAGGTCCCTGCCAACCTCAGCCAGTCTGTGATTCTGTGACACTCTAAATGGCACTTCCTTCATTTTTACCTCTCTTCAGACCTTCTCTCTTTCTTATCAGGAATTTACACATAGCATTCAGAACCTACCTGTTGACATTTGAGACTAAGTATTTGGCAACGGGACACAGTTGTTATAGCTATAGTGTCCTAAGAGAAATTTATTATAACAGTATTTACTACAGTGGATCTTACTTTAAAAACACTTGGATTTATACACTGCACAGTCAGGCAATTATCAGTATCAGCTTCATCACCTGGATTACTTTATTTTGTGCTTATCTGAAGCACATCCAATAAATAAGACAGTCAATCATTTGATGGATCATTATTAATGATTCCTATCAAATGGGTCCCCTAAACTAAGGCTGTAGCTTGAAAAAAGAAAACTGTGGAGGGATGTGACAGAAATAGAGCAAATCAGGGTAGCATAAAAATGGTAAGTAGGAAACAATTTTTGATAGTCTCTTTCAATACAAGAGCTGGAGTTACTAAACAAAACAAAACCAAAAGGAGCTGGCTTTTCACACCGCATACAGTTAAACTGTGCACTTCCCTGCTGCAGGGTATTTTGTGAATACCAACATTTTGTATCAGCTTGACATATTCATGCAAGAAAAATCTATCAAGGTCTATTAAACACAAAGACTGTAGCTATGGCTCCGTAAGTCCATAGCACGTCCACAAACAGGCGAGGAAACGATGCTACAGAAGTATCATGGCACAGCTGCATAACCTGTACACTCTTCCCTAGGCATATGCTAATGGTCACTATGGAAAACAGGCTAGTAAATGAAATTGATTTTTCATTTGACTCACTACTGTCATTCCTATATACTTAAAACCAAAGCAAACTTTTAGTACATGAGCAGTTCTGAACTTAGGAAAAGTAAAACAAAATCAAAATACAGATTTAGTGTCCTAGTATCCCGCACTATACGACTCTTCAAACCAGGTATCTACGAACTATGGAATCTTTAATTTTGAAGGGTTTTATGATTCTCAAAGTTGAGAATCTAACTCTTAACCAAGGGTGATGAAAATATATTGCAGAGATAGGGACACAGGTTCTAGAAAAACACGACAGAATAAGTTTTGTATTTAGAACGCTATGGAAAACAAAATACTTCACCTTCAGAGGCCTGCAGACACCTTCTGTGATATGCCCAACTACTTCTTGAATATTTTCTTCCACACCTACAGTTAATGAAAACACATGCTAAGATTACGCAAATGTCATTCTCTTTTCTTCAAGACTATAAAACAAATAAACAAATGTAGGAGCTACTCCTCCATAAGAAGCATTATGAACTGCATGTTCTTTTCTCCACAAGACCAGTTTACCCCTCTACTGAACTTCAAATCTAGCCATTAAGAAATAGCTGCATAACAAAAGAGAGTCCTGGAGAGTCATTACTTTATGTTGCGCAGTTGCCTCCTAGCACAACATGGTGCCTGGGGATTTCAGGGAGAAGGAGCAAGGGGAAGAACAAATGATCTAGCAAGAAACTGTCACAGTAAGGCTCAATATTAGCACTTCATTAAACAGGAAAACAAAAGGCCAGTGAGATGCTCAAGGAGCAACAGTGCATACCATTTCAAAAGGCCTGAACCATAAATACACGTGTCTGTCAGCGTTCGGTACTGACGTGCTCATGGCATTGTTACAAATTAAATCACGTATGTACCTCCACGCTGCTGTGTGCTGCGGCATTAGCAAACGCTTCCTCCCCAGCAGCAACTGAAACTCGTCTTTCACAGAACTGTACACAAAAGAGAATACTGCCCTATCTTATCATGGAACACAAATGAACTGTTGCGTGGCAACCAGTACTGTCATAAATCAATCAAACTGAAAGCAACAGATCTTCAAGCTCTCACTTCAGTAACAACTCAGAATAGATTTATGAAGAAAGCAATACTTTAATTCTAATTTAAAACTTGTCAACAGGAGTTCATCTTCAGATGGGACCCATGCAATGAACAGTAAACAAACTGACTGTGACATGTGATAGAGATCAGGTGACCTGAAGCTATATTTTGCAGATCTTATTTCAGACTAAAAGAGATTACCTCTGAGAGTAAAAATTACAGAAGATCAGCGATCTGTGCCAATGTCTCTTTACACCAAGATACATGAAAAGCCACATAAGCAGAAACAACTGAATTCAGTGTGGTGGCTGTAAGAATTTCAGCATACTAAATTGGTAACGTAATAAAAATGTTTATATACTTGTGTATTGATATCAAGTACGAAAGCAAGATTACAAACCACAAGATGTATGGCCTGTTATGTAACGGCTAGCTCCCAGATGCACCCTAACAATTTACACATTTTTTAGTAGGAACAGTCACACTTTACTGTTCATCAATGTAACAAGCACATATTTGTAATAGTGTATCTACACCAGATTGACTTAACAACAAGTTGCTGGGTATGAAAGCTTTAGCTGCAAAAATATACAAGTTCAAATACCAAAGGACATGGAATTACAATCTTGATACATCGCATGCTTGTGCCTTCACATATATTGTCATGTCCAATTAGAGTATTTTAGATTCAGCAAACAGTAAGAAGAAATCTTCCAGCACAACGGGTTATATAACTGTTGCAAGTATTAGTACGTCACGCTGACATAAAAGAATTATGGAATAAACAATTCTTAGGAGACCCAAAATCACTTTTAGAAAACGGTTCATTACTGAAGATATGCTTCTGGCTGCCTGCTACACCACCTATCATTTTTCTCTGTGTACCCTTCTATAAGGGAGAGATCTTTCTTTGACTTTGTTTGGCTTCTGCTCTCCAGCTGGGTTCCTGTAACTCCATGAAAAATGGGTTTCTACTGCACCTCTCTAACAGAATGCCTGCAATTCTCTCTTCCTTTAAAGTACGAGATCTCTGTAAGACTGGAAGGCTCCTGTTAGCAGAATACCTAAGCTCCAAAGAAGAGAACCAGATGTTTTATGCTTGTCTAGTACAGCACAAGATATTTAAACTTTTCTGAATGTATTTTCAGTGCTTTCTAATAGCATTTTTGGTTGGATTAATTTTCAACAGCATTTGCAAGCTTAAAATTTTAAAACTTTTTAAAAGCTATTCTCGAATACTTGATTATGGGCTACACAGTTTGTTCTCTTCAAAGTAAAAACTGAGATGGGAACATTTCTCCAAAAATGTGGCATTCACACAGTTTTTCTTCCACTGGGACCAAATCCACCTCTATCTCACCCACAGCTATACATGTGGCTTTATTTTTTTTTTTAAGAAAAGGTAAGTTTTTGTGTAGCTGCGATTTACCACGTTCTCCATAGTCCTAAAATTACACAGAGCTTGTAGAAGAATTTAAACAGAAATCTGAACTCAGAACAGACACCTGAATTAAAATAATAAAACCAGGTCCATCTGCAAAAAGCTACCCAATTTGCAATTAAAGTTAAAACATTCGACTGACCTAACTTCAGACCCCCAGTTAGATGTCTTACCTATAGTAGTTGCTTGGGCTGACTCCATAGGGAACAGAAAAAAACCCCAAACAGTCGTGATGTTAAGTCTCCAAAAATGCCTGCATTAGATTTAACTTTTGATGGGAAGATGTGCCCTCTGGAGATGCAAAAGACATCCACTTTTTAAGCGGCTAAATGAAATTAACCCAACCTCTGCTGTAGCCTGCGGAACCAGACACCTGAAGACTGTATGACAGCAAAGGGAATTCAACTTGAATCTCTCAGTACCATAGAGACTTGTCCTGGTTTCGGCTGGGACAGAGTTAATCGTCTTCCCAGTAGCTGGTACAGGGCTGTGTTTTGGGTTTAGGATGAGAAGAATGCTGATAACACCCTGACGTTTTCAGTTGTTGCTAAGTCAGGTTTAGACTAATTCAAGGGCTTTTCAGCTTCTCAGGCCCAGCCAGCAAGAAGGCTGGAGGGGCAGAAGGAAGTTGGGAGGGGAGACAGCCAGGACAGCTGGCCTGAACTGGCCAAAGGGGGATTCCATACCATAGGATGTCATGCCCAGTATATAAACGGGGGGAGCTGACCAGGCGCAGGTGTATCGCTGCTCGGGAACTAACGGGGCATTGGTTGGCAAGTGGTGAGCAACTGCATTGTGCATCGCTTGTTCTGTATATTCCAAACCTATTATTATTATTATTATTATTATTATTATTATTATTATTATTATTATTATTATTATTATTATTATATTGTCACTTTATTGTTGTTATTAGCATCATTGTTCGTGTCTTCCTTTCTGTTCTATTAAACTGTTCTTATCTCAACCCACGAGCTTTACCTTTTTTCCGATTCTCTCCCCCATCC